>CM026200.1:25738348-25943348 GCA_014839995.1 Xenentodon cancila
ATAACCTTCAGGATGAGGACAACACAAGTTTCCTGGCTCCCCTTTACTTTCTGACACACAGTGCAGTTAGATGAAGCTCACATTTGGCTGTGTGGGCTTCAGCATGCACAACGCTGAGAAATGGTCACATTTCTGTCAAAAGGCAGACGTTCTGGTGACCTCTGTGCGACCTTGTTCAGGTGAGGCCAGAACTTTAAAGACAGAAGCAGAGTTGTAATAAATTTAGTTTTATTTTAACACAACAATACAACTTTGAAATGACTGACAAGGCAGTTTAAACACAGTGATAAATATGAAATATGACTTATTACCTGCATGTAACATCTATACAGAAAAAGGGAATATTTATATATATAAATATATTTTTAAATATATATATTTAAAAATACCACTTTAAATACCAATATCAAAATTGCAGGGAAGTCCAGTTAATCCAACGTTTCCGTGGTCAGACTTTCTTCTTATTAATAGTAATTAGGAGGGTGAATTAATAAAAGAAGAATAAAATGATGCTTTGACTCATGCACATTAAAACAAACCAAGAATTGTGGCCAGGATTCACTAAATATGATGTAATTATGTAAAAAAAAAAACAATTAAAACAAAGCAAACAACAAAACGTATCCACACACGTTTATATATACACTTTTATACTGTACCACAGTAAATTTAATGAAATTACAATAAAGATTAAAAAACAAACAAACAAAAAGTCAGTCCCTTCATGTCTGAGATGGGAAGGAAGTCAATGCTGTTGATTTTTTTGTGTGAACAATTCAATGTATTGGCAAGTATTTTTATCGATTTATGTCGACAACATCGACTAATTGTTGCATAATCATACTACTAATACTAAACTGCTGTAAAATAAATGTTTTTTTGAATAATTAAAAAATTTAATGACGTCAAAAAGGATATGATTCCGGTTGGACAGCGCGCTGGGCCCATAACCCAGAGGTTGATGGACCAAAACCGTCCTCTGCTGGTTGAGACCTGGTACGTGAGTCTCCTGTCTGATTTAATTATAAACTTGTTGTGGTTGGAGTTGATGGTTTTGTGAGCTGAGCAGCAAGAGTCGTGAACAGAGCTCAGTGGCAGGTGTTGTGTAGAGCGGCGCTCCGAGGATTCATTGGGGATTTAAAGGGACGGCAAACGCAACTGGGAATTCAGATCTCATGTCCTTCTGAAATGAGTGAAACTGTATTTGAACAACATTTGTCAGCGACTCCAGTTGGTGGGTATAAAACACCATGTCTTTATCCCCATTTGTCAAATTATAAGCCTTCAAATATACACTGGGGTCAAGGTTCAAAGGTCAGTTTTACAAAGCAGGAGGTCTAACAACAGACAAAGGGTTTCAAACTGCAGGAAACCTGTATGCAGAGCATCAAGTTGCTCCAAACATCTGTAACTCAGGGGAATTAGCTCCAATGGGAGAGCGCTCACATCACTACTATGTTTGGATCAAAGACTCTTCAAAGACTCAGCTGACGGGAACCAAGCAGCTGTCAGCAGCTCTTCTGGTTTCTGAAAGGCTGAAGCTGAAACAGATTTGCTGTCAGGAAGTGATGATTCTGCTGAAAATGAGCCTGAGCCACCTGAACAGAAACCAGCTGTGACAGTGTTGAAAGTGGAACATCTTCATGTTCCTGCCACAGCAGCAGATGACTTGGTGGGAGAGTTGAGGTTTTTTCTGAAGCTCTGCATGTCCATCATCCACAAAACCTACTGTTGAAGAAAAGTTCAAAAGTCTCCACCTTCATATCAGTCAGGAACAGTTGAGGAGCTTATCAAGACTGTATGTTTCTGAGCCCAAAGAATCAGAAAGGGAGGTGTTTGTCCGTCAGAGCCTCCAGCTTCTGGAAGGTTCCTCCTGCTGCTCTCAGACACACAACATCTCTGCTACTTTAGATCTCTCCTTCAAACTTTCCTTCATCATAAGGCTCTTTGGTTTCGTCTGATCAATATAAGACATATTCTACTGCTGCTGGTTCTGGCTGCTTTGGCAGCTCTTCTTCTGTTTCAGGTTAGTCGTTTTAACTTTGTTGGGGGAGTTTTATTTATAGACAAAACCTTCTTTGAAGGAAATTCACACCAATAATTTCTTTGTTTCATGTTGTTTTTACTGCTGGTTCAAGCTGCTTGCTGGCTTTAATTCTCTGCAGTTTTGTTAAGAACTTTGTAACATTGATCACGAAATACAAATATAGTTTTACTATAATATTTATATCATGTTTGTCCTGGATAGTTTTATTAGTTTCATTAAATAATACCGTTGAACAAATATTCAAAACAATCATTTTAGAAGATCACTTCAAACCATTAAACAAGTGAGCTGCTAGTTCTGAACAGAACCTCAGGTTCAACTGAGATTTGATCTCAGATTTCTGGAGTCAGCGTCCACAGTGATAACGGTTTCACCATGGAACCAGACGAGATCAGTTCTTCTGTTAGTTCTTGTTCTGTAGAGTCGTTACTGAGTTTCACATTTGAGATCAACCCGACATCATGAACTTTGAACAAAAACACAGAATCCAACAGATGTGAGAACATCTATGGAATGTTATCCAGACTTCCAAGTGCTGCTCTGAAGCTGCTCTTGCAGCTTCTTCACCCAACATTGGTGTTTTTTTAGTCTTTTACATTAGAGAAGGAGACCCAGCAGGGATGGATGGATGGATGGATGGATGGAAGGACGGGCAGATGGATGGATGGTTAGAGGGAAATCTTTCTTTGCTCTGTCCAGATGTGGTTGCTGCTGCTTGCAGTCAGATTTTTAGCACTAAAATTAAAATGTGGAAGAATCACGACTCATCAAGACTGGCAGGTTAAAGATAAACTAGACTGAACATTTTAGAGGAGAAGGTCAAGATGTCATCAAAGCATTTGGAAGACTGAAAAAGATGAGAAGTATTGCCAGAAACTAAATGGTTTTTAAATGAATGGTAGGGAAAAGTAACGACTTTGTGTCCAACAAATCAGGAGATTCTGACTCTGACCCCAGTGGAGAAAACACCAAAACATCTACTGACACCACTGTCAGTCCTACGATGTCCACCGAGGTAGGGAGGGGTTCTGCACAGACTGGGTTCTGCAGATTTTTGATAGTCTGATCTGAAAAGAGTCATTTGAGTAAGCGATCCATTCAGATTGAGACACATTTGTGTGGATCTGCCTTGTGGTTAAAATGTGCCGGTTTTCAGTTTTTTGCTGTTGAGATCGTGAAGATGTGGATTTCCAGAATTTTCATAGTTTATGTGGAACGTCACACATCAGGACCAAACTGATGATGACATTAGTCAGGTAAAACATTGACAAGTCTCATACAGATATTTGCTTGAAAGTGTAAAGCACAAAGAACATTCAGTACAGGGGCTTGTCTGGGAATTGAACTAATAGAGCCGTTAACCAAAATAACCTCGTAAAAATAAAAACAAATACGCATTTAGTGCGAACTAAAGACCAGACAATTAGATGCGGATTACTAAATATACGATCTTTAAGCTCCAAGTCTCTATTAGTAAACGATCTAATTACTGAGACCTGGAGTGACATTTTCTGCCTAACAGAAACGTGGCTCCAAGAGGAAGAGTTTGTTAGTTTAAATGAATCAACGCCGTCCAGTTACGTTAATTATCATATTCCTCGAATCACAGGTCGAGGTGGAGGAGTAGCGACGATCTACGACTCCAGTCTTACAATAAAATCCAAACCTAAATGCGATTATAATACATTTGAAAGCCTCACGCTTAGCTTAAAACTGCTGAGCTGGAAATCAGAGAAGCCAGTCTTGTTGGTGGTAGTTTACCGGCCTCCTGCTGGAGCTTATCTGGAGTTTCTGTCTGAGTTCTCAGATTTCCTATCTAGTTTATTGATCAGTACAGATAAAGTCATCATAGTGGGCGACTTTAACATTCATATGGATGTTGACAACGACAGTCTTAAGTTGGCTTTTGATTCTCTTCTAGAATCGATGGGGATTTTACAAAAAGTTAACGAACCGACGCATTGTCTTAATCATACTCTTGATCTGGTCCTCGTCTACGGTGTAGAACTTGATAATCTGTTAGTGTCACATGTAAACTCCCTCCTATCCGACCACTATTTAATAACGTTTGAATTCAACATTGTCAACGTTACGCATAATAGGAGGAATTACTTTAGCAGGTGTCTATCCGATAAAGCTATCACTAAATTTAAGGAGGCCATTGCTCTTCATCTTCTTACAGTGTAACATAGTGAAGCAGTTGAGGGCTGTGACGTCGGTTCTACCTCTGCAGACGTTGATTTCCTTGTTGGTAGCACTGCAGATGTGTTGCACACAGCTTTAGATGTAGTTGCTCCTTTGAGAAAGAGGGTCTCTAACCATAGGAGCTTAACTCCCTGGTTTAACTCACATATTCGTATGTTAAAACAGAAAGTGCGTAAAATGGAAAGAAAGTGGTACTCTAGTAGGTCTGTAGATATTTATTATGCATGGAAAGATAGTCTAATAGTGTATAAAAAAGCGCTTCGCAAAGCTAGAACAGCCTATTATTCAGTGTTAATAGAGGATAATAAAAATAACCCACGTTTTCTGTTCAGCACTGTAGCCAGGCTGACAAAGAGCCACAACTCTGTTGAGCCGTGCATCCCTGCAGCTCTCAGTAGTGAAGACTTTATGAGCTTCTTTAGCAATAAAACTGTCAGAATTAGAGAGGAAATCGGCCAGGCCCTCCCGGCAGTGGCTGTGGGAATTTCTTCAACCTCGGCGACTCCCTTATGCTCCGACCTGACTCTAGACTGTTTTGTTCCTGTTGACCTCTCTGAGCTGACCTCAGTCGTCAATGGATCTAAATCATCCACGTGTCTGTTAGACCCAATCCCTACTCGACTACTCAAAAATGTTTTCTCTCTTATTGGACCGACAATACTGAAACAGATCAACTTGTCCCTAGTCTTAGGATATGTACCACAGGCTTTTAAAGTTGCAGTAATCAAACCATTACTTAAAAAACCCTCTCTTGACCCAGACATTTTAGCTAACTATAGACCAATTTCCAACCTTCCATTTATCTCTAAAATTCTGGAAAGGGTAGTTGCAAGCCAGCTGTGTGAGCATTTGTATAGAAATGATCTATTTGAAATTTTTCAGTCAGGGTTCAGAATGCATCATAGCACAGAAACAGCACTGGTTCGAGTCTCGAATGACCTTCTTATGGCCTCAGATAATGGGTTAGTGTCCATACTGGTTCTGCTGGACCTCAGCGCTGCTTTTGATACTATAGATCACAGCATTTTACTGCAGAGGCTAGAGTATGTTGTTGGGATTAAAGGGACAGCTCTAGATTGGTTTAAATCATATCTGTCTGATAGATTCCAGTTTGTTCATGTTCATGAGGTTTCTTCCGTACAGACGAGGGTCTGCTATGGTGTCCCGCAGGGTTCAGTGCTAGGGCCAATCCTGTTCAGATTATACATGCAGCCCTTGGGAAGTATTATCCGGAACCACAGCATTCATTTTCATTGTTATGCTGATGATACGCAGCTGTATCTGTCTATGAAGCCAGATGAAACAGAACCATTAGACAAACTTCAGATGTGTATTAAGGACATCAAGGACTGGATGTCCAGAAATTTTTTGCTACTAAATTCTGATAAAACAGAGGTTGTTGTTTGTGGTCCCAAACAGCTTAGGAGGGGATTAGATGGTCTTGCGATGGCCTCCAGTAAAACTGTGCGAAACCTTGGCATTATATTCGATCAGGATTTGTCATTTAAACAGCATATTAATCAGGTTTTATTCAGGTTATTAATCACGTTTTTCCACCTCCGTAATATCGCAAAGATTAGGAGCATCGTCTCGCAGAGTGATGCCGAAAAACTAATTCATGCGTTCGTATCTTCTAGACTAGATTACTGTAACGTGTTGTTGGCTGGATGTCCAAGTAATTCTCTTAACAGCCTCCAGCTGATCCAAAATGCAGCAGCGCGAGTGCTGACAGGAATCAACAAGAGAGACCACTCGCCGCCTCCCTCCCCTCTCGCCGCCTGGCCCCGCCCCCCTCTGCCGGCGCAGTGCTGTTCGGCCCTGGAAGTCTGTTGTCACCGCTGTGGCGGCCCGGACATGTGGCGGTGCGCCGACGCTGGCGGACCGTGACGGCACCGTTCTTGCTTGGCGGGGAAGCGCCATGTTGGGTTGCCTGGGGCGCGCCCATGTCTTCCTGGACTTGTCAGGCTCCTTGCGGAAGTGGTTTGACATGGAAGGGGAGGTGGGGCCAGTGGCCGCCTTCTCCTCTGCCCTGCTCTGCTGGTTGGGTTGGCTGCAGCCGCCTCTTGGGGGGGGGGCATTATTATCATATTTTTGTATATGTATGTATTTATGTGCACAAAGAATTATGAGTATGTAGGTTTTACCATATATATATATGGGTTTCCATGTTGTCGGTGTGCATGTACACGTGTGTGTGTGTGTGTGTGTGTACGTGTGTGTGTGTTTACACGAGTGTGTGTGTATGTGGGTATGTGTGTGTGTGTGTGGGGGGAGGGGGGGTGCGTGCACACGTGTGTGTGTGTGGGGGTAGGGGTGTGCGTACACGTATGTGTATGTGTGTGTGTGTGGGTGTGGGTGTGCGTGTGCATGTACACGTGTGTGTGTGTGCGTGAGAGTACACGTGTGTGTGTGGGTACATGTGTCTGTGCACGTGTGTGTGTGTGTGTGCGTGTACGTACACATGTGGACGTGGGTGTGAGTGTGTGCAAACACATGTGGAGGTGTGTGTGTATGTGTACACGTGCGGATGTGTATATGTGGGTATGTATGTGTGTTTGTATGTATGCATATATATAGATATATATATAAGTATGCACTAGGTGTTTATATGTTACTGTGTATATATATATATATATATATATATATATATATATATATATATATATATATATGGACAAATACAGGATATATGTATATGCACATGAAACTAAAAAGTACAGGTGCACATGATTGTATCAGAATATATTAATATGTATGAATAACTACTAACTGATGCACATGTATCTGACATACATAATGCTTCGAGGTCAACACACGGATCTTTGCTGAGTGTGTGTGTGTGGGTGTGTGTGTGTGTGTGTGCATTGTGCATTGAGGTACAAATTGAGTTTCTCTGTACAATGTATAAAGAATACGTACTAGATAACAGCATACATGTCCACATATGTATGTGTATGTATGTATGTATGTATGTATTATATATGACTATTTAATACTGCCTCTGGCACCCCCCCCCAACGCTCAAACGATCAGAAATGTGATTGTAAATAGGAAACTCCTCCTCCTTTTTCCTCTATTTTTTTTTTTTTTTTTTTCTTGTGTCCACCTTTTACCCCTTAAACAACACATTATAAACTTCTTGACAAATATTACAACACAGACACCAAACTGCACCACCACTGTCTTGTCTCTCTCTCCTGCTCTCTTTCTCTCCACTTTCCACACCCGGTGACTATAGCCCTCCTCTGCAGAATATGTACACCCCTCTCTCCGACTCTCCCTTTACTCTTATCTTGTTTGATTTCTCCAGGGATCAATAAAAATATAGTTTGACTGTTATGAGGGCTGGTGAAGGTAGCACATGCACACACTCACCCACACACACAAAACACCCTTGGTTACCAGATTAAAATCAATATATACAACTCCGGTTATACCAACATGGTATCAACCATAAATATATGTGCAAACAAGGGGGAAAAAAAAACCAAAAAAAAAAGAAAAAAAAAAAAAAACAAGAGAGACCACATCTCTCCAGTTTTAGCTTCCCTCCATTGGCTCCCTGAAAAATTTAGAATCCAATTCAAAATTTTATTACTGGCATATAAAGTCCAAAATGGCCTAGTGCCGCGATATTTGCAAGACCTGATAGTACCGTACGTTCCTAATAGAGCTCTCCGTTCTCAGGGTGCAGGTTTACTCGTAGTTCCTAGAGTATCGAAATGTAGATTTGGAGGACGGGCTTTCTGTTATCAGGCACCATCACTCTGGAACCAACTTCCAGTTTGGGCTAAGGAGGCTGATACCACCTCCACCTTTAAAACTAAACTTAAAACATTTCTGTTTAATAAAGCATATAGTTAGTGTATATTTAGTACCTTAATGTGTCAGGGCCATTAGTCAAAGCTGCAGCTACAGGACCAGACTAGAGCAGCTCATCTTCGGTGTAGATATGCTGCTATAGGCCTACGCTGCAGGGGGGCACAAACATGATCCTGAGTGGTGCCTTTCACCTCCTCTGTTTCTCATTGCCTTCCCTGTCTCTTCTTCACCTCAACCCTCAATTATTAACAGTATCCCATAAGCGTTATTGGGGTCCATTGTTCTTGTAGTTTGTTGTGCTTGTCTGGCCCTTCGTTTCCTCTTCTGTGCATGTCCTGCGGACCAGAGCCTCAGGAGCTGCTTGCTGACCTGCAGTCCCACCTCTCCCAGTGTTTGCCTTCACCTATTTGTATGGATGTCTGTTGGACATTTGCTGACATATTTGCTCCTCATCCCCTTGGATCACCATCTATCCATATATCACCCATATATACACGGACGTCTTATCTGTCAACTGCTGATAGTTACTATTGTATCCTGTCTTGTACCTTTGACGGTGTCTCTATGTCTCTATTCTTTCTTTACTTCTTGCTCTACCCGGCTGGCCTTCAGCAGGAGGGTCCCCCCTTATGAGCCAGGTCCTGCTCAAGGTTTCTTCCCTCTTAAAGGGGAGTTTTTCCTTGCCACTGTTTGGCTTAAGGTTTTTCTCCCACTAGGGAAGTTTTTACCTGCCGTTGTTTATGTAATAATTGCTCGGGGGTCATGTTCTAGGCACCTAGAGACAACTTGTGTTGTAATAGACACTATATAAATAAAATTGAATTGAATTGAATTGGTGCGAAATGCATTCTGGGATACTTCACCGTCTCAAGTCTCAACAAGCCTCCACTGGATGCATCCTAGATAAAATGGGTGGAGGAGGAACACATCCAGGCATTTCTGCTGTTGTTGTTCAGATGCGTTCTTGAGAATTGGAACAGTACTTCGGCTGAAGTTAATGACGTTTCACCGGAACAAATTTGTCACAAGAACACATATTGAGAAACAGCCATTATAAACTCAGAGGCTGACGAGACTCAGGATTAAAAATTAAGGACAAAGACCTTCAAAGTCAAAGAGGAAATAAATTTACAGAACAGAAGAGGACAGCGGCAGGAACACCAGATGAAACCACAGACCCCAACACTCCACATAACCCAGATCCTGGCCTATCATCGGACTAAATCTAAACCCACGAAGGAATTGTGGAAAATAACAGAGAAGTGGTTGGCTAAACCAGAGATTCCTCGACATATCCTCCTAAAACAGATGTCTTCATCATTGTATATAAATTGTTTTATGTAAAGTGTGTAGTTTAGTGTCTTGCATATGCAGACAGATGAATTAAATTGTAATAACACCATTTAATCAAAGAAACTCTTATCATGAAATAAAACCATAAAATAAGGATGTGCATCTTGACTTATTTACCCAGTTGTTGTAATGATCGCAGTAAAGTATTTTTTTGCCTCATACAGTATAAGGGTAAATTTCTTTGTACTACGTGAGGTAAAGTTAGGAAGCATTACGTTTATTTTTAATATGGTGCGTAGGTTTTTGATTTGCAGTCAGCTCAGACGATGGCTGGACATGATCCCTTCCTCATCAGTGGTCGTCATGCTATGAAGCTAAGCAAAGTAATCTGCAGCTTGTACTATTGTTGTTTTGGCCAAACACAACAGTAATTTCTGACTTTGCCACCAAAACATGTGACACAGGATATTCCACTGTAAATGTCAGCTGACAGCTCTGCAGGGATCCTTCAGGGGTCCCACGCTGAAGGAGCTGCCTTTTACAATGGGATATCCTGTTTTAGATTTGTGGCAAAATCAGAAATTACACAACTGGATGACGTGTTGTGGCTTCCTGTAAGTAAGTAAACAAAGCAGTTTCATGCCACATTCACTGATATGTGCATGTAACATAGTATCCAAAACTTAGCTTATGTATAACTTGAACTGTCTGAACAAGAAGCTTGGCAAAATATTAGAAGAATAAGGTTTTTCCTCCCTGCTCACACTTGGGCCAACAAATAAACACTCCCTCCACCAAATGATGTTACTTTATCAGTGTAGAAATCAGCATATCATCTTCTCCTCACTTTGACCCTACAATCTGGTCTCAATGCAGAACATAACGTTCCTCCACATGTTCAGGTTCCAGTGCACGTGTTGCAGACACCGTTGCAAACAGGCCTGTATAAGAATCATGTTGTTACAACAGAGAAATAATCTACCAAACACAAATTTCCTTGCTTTTTCTGCAAAGTTCATTTAACATTTCTGCTCTGCTGCAAATTCAGATATAATGTTTGGAAGGGGATCTGGACTAATTATTAATTAATGTCTGTTTAATTAGGATTTGACTCCTGACAGTTTATCATCAGTCTTCTCCTAGGTGTTGTGTCCTTCAGTTTCCCACAGCGATGCTTAAACCTAAGTGACTCCTTCATTCTGTGAAGATCATACTTCTGACAAAGCTAGAATATTTAACTTATTCTGTCTCATCAGATTTTGAGATTTGTTTATAAGTACAACAGTAAGCAACACCCACTTTTCTACGATGTCATCTGTGGTCTTTATGTTATACTCACACTCAGTTTGACTCAACCTTTGATGAGCTGCGTAGCCTTGGTACTTTTGTTTGATAGCAGAGTCTGAGAACATCTCAGCTACACATTTGTTAAAGTCATCACAGAAGGTGAAAGGAAATTTGTTTTGGGCCCACAGCATTGCCATCATGGAAAGGTCCTTTCAGGTAAGGAAATCAATGTTTTGAGAACTGGAAACAGTTTAAACGGCTGCCACACACATGGATCACTGAGTGCTTGGATATGTACAAGATCAACAGCACTCTAAGGGCCTTCATTGCAAACTCGATGGGCCTGTGGAGAACCACTCTCGAGGCAAATGGCAAGCCACTTGCCCAAGTGTCCATCAGATGTGGCATATACCAAGGAGATGCGCTGTCCCCACTGCTGTTCTGCATAGGTCTGAACCCCCTAAGCCAAATAATCAACAAGACTGGCTACGGATACCGCCTCAGGAATGGAGCTACGATCAGTCACCTCCTCTACATGGATGACATCAAGCTGTACGCTAAGAGCGAGCGGGACATAGACTCCCTGATCCACACCACCAGGATCTACAGCAACAACATCGGGATGTCATTCGGGCTTGAGAAATGTAGGAGGATGGTGACAAAAAGAGGCAAGATAGTCCACACAGAAGGGGTCTCAGTCCCAGAAGGAACAATAGCAGACATTGAGGACAGTTACAAGTACCTTGGAATACCACAGGCAAATGGTAACCTCGAAGGGGCTACAAGGAAAATGGCAACAGCCAAATACCTCCAGCGAGTAAGGCAGGTCCTAAGAAGCCAGCTCAATGGCAAGAACAAGTCCCGGGCAATAAACAGCTACGCTTTGCCAGTGATCAGATACCCTGCAGGAATAATAAGGTGGCCAAAGGAAGAGATACAGACCACAGATGTTAAGACAAGGAAGCTCCTCACCATGCATGGTGGGTTCCACCCCAAATCCAGCACCCTGAGACTGTACGCAAGCCGTAAGGAAGGAGGCCGAGGACTAGTGAGTGTGAAAGCCACTATCCGGGACGAAACTGCCAAGCTCCATGAGTACATCAAGGACAAGGCCCAAACGGATGACGTACTCAGTGAATGCCTCAGACAATGGCATGGTGAAGAGGTGCTGGAGGAAGAAGCATCATGGGAGGACAAGCCCCTACACGGGATGTACCATCGAACCATAACTGAAGTGGCTGATCTCAAGAAGTCCTACCAATGGCTAGAGAGAGCTGGCCTACAGGACAGCACAGAGGCACTCATCCTGGCTGCACAGGAGCAGGCACTGAACACCAGAGCAATAGAGGCCCAGATATACCACACCAGACAAGACCCAAGGTGTATGTTGTGCAAAGAAGCACCGGAAACAATCCAGCACATAACTGCAGGGTGTAAGATGCTGGCTGGGAAAGCATACATGGAACGCCATAACCAAGTAACGGGCATACTCTACAGAAACATCTGTGTGGAGTATGGGCTGGAAACCCCAAGGTCAAAATGGGAAACACCTCCCAAGGTGGTGGAAAATGACAGAGCAAAGCTCCTGTGGGACTTCCAGATACAGACAGACAGGATGGTGATGGCAAACCAACCAGACATCGTTGTGGTAGACAAAGGGCAGAGGAAAGCCGTGGTGGTGGATGTGGCAATACCAAGTGATGGTAACATCAGGCGAAAGGAACACGAGAAGCTTGAGAAATCCCAAGGGCTTAGAGAGGAACTGGAGAAGGCCTGGAAGGTGAAGGTGACAGTAGTGCCCGTGGTGATCGGAGCACTCGGGGCAGTAACCCCCAAACTGGAAGAGTGGCTGCAGCAGATCCCCAGAACAACCTCAGATATCTCAGTCCAGGAAAGTGCAGTGTTAGGAACAGCAAAGATACTGCGCAGAACCCTCAAGCTCCCTGGCCTCTGGTAGAGGACTCGAGCTTAGAAGGGACACCACCCACGGAGGGTGAGGAACGATTTTTATATATATATATATATATATATATATATATATATATATATATATATATATATATATATATATATATATATATATATATATATATATATATATATATATATATATATATATAGAAGCCCGAGCTTGAGCCCGACCCGAACGTAACATTTTAGGCCCAACCCGGCCCGAAATTCGGGTCAGGTCGGGCTTAAGATCTTACCTCTGGTACTGGGAGTCAGGGTGTACCGGAACAGAGAAGAAGAGAAGAAAGAAAAAAAAAAAAAAAAAAAAAAAAAAAAAAAACCAAGGAAGAAGCAACTTCAGGGTAGGGCCTTACGTCAAAAACTGAAGAAAATAACCCAAGTTTAATAAGAGTTATAAGAGTTTAAAGAAAAAAAACAAACTTCAGTCAAGTGCTAGGGATTGACATTCCCCATATTTGATAACTGTCACTGTGTAACAGTTAGCCTAAGTAGGGCTCTAAGAAGGCTTGATAAAGAAAACTGACTACAACATAAAAGATATTTCATACAGTTTTTATCCCAATATCATGTACAGGCTGTATAATATGAATCTGACAAATAACCCAACAATGACTCCCGTATTGATCTCCCCCCTTTGTCCCTGTGATGTATTCAGAAATATTCCCAATATATGCACAAATCCAAGTTCTTTTCCCATTCCATCCAATCAATCTATAAACAGTTGATTTCCCAAAGTGTACCAAAAATAATCCATCCTCTGTATAGAAGGAAAAAAAAAACTCCAATGCTCTCACCGGATCCGGAGCCTATAATCCCCCTTTGCGCTGAGCTGGTCAAAGGTATGTTTCTTCCGCTTCTGCCGGCGTTCCATGTAGAGGATCCAACTGAGGCGTAGTCCAGGTGAGGGTCTCTGACAACGGTATCCGCATTTCCCCTCCTCGGGAATGGAAATGATACTGGGTCCTTAGGTGGAGGTCCGATGTTCAATGGGCCTCCTTGATACTCCTTGTGCCACACCAGTCTTCCATTTCCTTAATTGCAGGAGAGCCTCCCCCATAGTTACATGTTGCACTGATTTAAAGGGAAAGCTTCCTTTTCTACCCCTTTACCAGTGAACCACACACACACACACACACACACACACACACACACACACACACACACACACACACACACACACACACACACACACACACACACACACACACACACTTACTGGCAAGGGTACATACATGTAACATCGTTACATGTATGTACCCCCCCAGCCAGAGGGACCGGAGGCTGAACCCCCAAAATAGGGCTTTAGTTGGAAAATGTTATGTTGACTGTTTCCATCTTGCTTTGTTACTATTCCACTAGATCTGGTAGTTGCTCGGACCTAGTCGTTTCCTCACTATAGCCGGCCCCAACCATTTTGGCGCAGGCCTCGAGAAGAACTTATCTGAAGCTTTGTAAAAAGGATGCGTACAATACCAGACTAAGTCTCCTGTCTTGAGGTGTACATCCCATTTCAGGTATTATAATATTTGTCCTGTCTGGTCTGACATCCCTCTACCTTCTTCTTAACTTGGTCCATCCTTAGTCTCTTCCGTTCCAGGAACGCATATAGGAGTTGTTGTATCATAGGCGGGGAGCAAATGATTTTCTCTAAAGGGCCTTATAGCATCCTTCCAACCTTTTTCCCAGGACCATCAGCAGGGGTAGGCTGCCTAAAACCCAAAAGCTTCTGGTGGTCTGCTTTGTAGATCAGGCAGATATTACATTCCTTGACCTGCTTCCAAACGTCCTTGCGAACCGATGGCCACCACGCTACTTTCGGGATCCAGAGGAGAGTTTTTTGTCGGCCGAAGTGTCCGCTGAGAGGGTGGTTATGGAAATGCCTCAGAAACACTGGTATCAGCGGTATTGGCACCACGAGCAGCATCCGCATCTATTATCATCGCGGTAATTCCTGGATTCCTGGATTTCCTTGCTCCTCCCTTATCTCGGCTAATGAAGAAGGCCGATCCGACGACCACAATGACGTTGTTGCCGCATAGGCTGTAACTAAAGGAGGAGTTACAAGAGATTGAGGCAATGGTACCTTTGTACCAGACTGTGCAACTACCACTGTGTCGCCATACTTTCGGATGTCATTTGCAGGCACTTCTTGGTTCACCTTGGCTTAGCTTTTTGCCTGTCGGCCTTTCTGGACCCACTGAAGGAAGGGAAATTCCTTTTCACCTCTGTTGTAGCAATTACTATTGGTGATCTGGATCGATTTAGGCAGTTTGAAGCCTGTGCAAACAAGTGTGCATAATGGAGATACGCCACGCCTTATATCCCTCCTGTTGAGTCCACACCTGTTTCCCATTTCCTTAATTGCAGGAGAGCCTCCCCTATAGTCACAGGTTGCACTGATTTAAAGGGATATCTTCCTTTTCTACCCCTTTACCAGTGAAACAAAAACTATATATACACACAACATGGTGCAAGGGTACATACATGTAACATGTAACATTGTTACAACTGGTCAGCTGACAATTTAAATCTATTCAGATATCATGATGTTTACCACATACATGTGGTCAGATGTTTTCATTCATTCATCCATTTTCTAATCCTGTACAGGGTCTTACGGTGGTCAGATATATGTTAAGCATGTATATTAAGTGTATATATATATATATATATATATATATATATATATATATATATATATATATATATAGATATATATATATATATATATATATAAAGACTTTATATAATATACACACACACATATATATATATATATATATATATATATATATATATATATATATATATATGTGTGTGTGTATATTATATAAAGTCTTTTTTTTTTTAGATTAATAACTTCTGAAACAGATTATGGTAAAAATTCCTCACACAATAAGTTACACTGCACTGGTCCAGGGTGATCAATAAAAAGGTTTAAACTGGATGAAGTTATATTGAGTATAAGTCTCTCCTCATTCTCATATGAACAGTCTGTAATCATGTTCAAAACTCAGATATAAAAATGCAAATTTGTAAATAATGTTGGATTTGGGTTTTTTCACTTATTATTGCTTCCACAAGTCAGTCATGGTTGGATACAAGTGAAAATTGTTAAACTCTGGTAATGAAATGAAAATAACCAGGAATTGGAAAATGTTCACGAGTTAAAGGTTTCACCTTAAAACCACCTGAAATGATTTCTTAGTGACTATCTTCTCAAACTACGCTGTAGTTGCTAATAGTTATTAATACACTGTCAGGTTTAAACGACCTAACATTTATTAAACACACAATAAGGAAGAAAGACAAAGTTAGTAAGTTTTTCATTCATCATCACGGAGGACGGACAGAGAACTCAGCCCATCTCAGCTGCTCTCGTCTCTGTCCGCACCCCCCCTCTGATGGCCTCTTGAGGCTTTTATTGAAAATAAGGAGGTCACAGATGACATGAAGATAAGCAACTTGTACAAGATATATTCTCTGACGTGTACAACTATCTTATAAGACAAGCAGTATACAGAGCGTAAAATAACAATGAGATTAAACAAAGTGTATGTTAAAGTTTTAACCCTATCATTCCCTCCTGCTTAACACATCTTTGTTTATTTCACGTTGTCCAAGACCACTTCAGGTGATCTTCAGTCATGGAGTCATTTTTAATTAGAACAAAGACATTTACGCTCAGAGGGGTTTCTATAAGGCAAAAAAAGGAGAGATATTAATATCATCATCAACATTTGCATCATCATTATCAGAGTCATTTTCATCATCATCAACAGAATCATTTGCATCATCATCATCATTATCAGAGTCAACACCAAAATCAGATACATTTGTGCCACACGGTCTTCCACGGGTGAGATAGCTGTGGTGATCAATCGGTTCAGCAGTGCACGCAGACATCGGAATGCAACAACACCCACACAATGTCAGAAATGCTGAAAATACAGCGATGGATACTAGTACAGAAGATACTATGGTTCGGTACTTGCCACACGCATCCAACCAGGAGTCCCACATGGAGGTGTCAACACCGGAGTGCTCCTTCAGCACTTTTACCATTCAGGGTACGCAGCCCTCGTATGGCCTTGGTAAGACTACCATCTGCGCCGTTATCAAAAGTGCAACACTGTTTTCCAAACATGGCACACACACACACACACACACCTCCCTTCTCCAGGGCAATCCTGTTCTGGAGACGTGGCACACAGCTGTCCAAATACAGCCTCGAACCCGTTCTGTGTCCAGCTTCCTAATTTCTGAACATTGTAGTAGATGTAGTTTTATTCTGTCTTCATTTTTTTTTAACATGCACCAAATAGAGGACTCAAATCCTGCTGCTATCTGGTCTACAAATTTATACTCATCTGACACCTCATGGAAATCGGATGGCATCAATGTATGTGGGATCGTTGTCAGAGGCCCAAGTGGAGCTGCTGGATCTCTGGCTTCTCCGAAGGCTTCTTGATGTTACGGCAGACAGTCGTCAGTTCTTCAGCTGAGATATCAGGATTCACTGAAACAGGAAGCAACAGGGTGACTAAAACAACAAAAACTCAGGATGAGGAATAAAGTCACTATCCAGCATCCTGCAGCATTTCTTACCCGTTTGGTGTCATTTCAATTGAATTATTATCTCCTCTACTTGGTCAGGTGTCTTCAAATGCTTCACTGGCTTTCGGGTCTATTCAGACTCTAAATGTCTGAATCCACCCTGTTATCAGACTTTGGCTCACCTTTCCTATCGGAGTTTTCAATCCAATTGACCTCTGACCCCTTGCCTCCTGTTGAGACATGATCATCATCATGGCTCACACAGCAGCCCATTGGTACCGATCTTTTTGGTTTTTTTTTTTTTCTTCTTCTTCCTTCTTCTTCCATCCAGAAATCTGAATCCAAACCTAGATCGGCTGTCTTTATGAATGGGGACAGAGAAAATGGTGTTCCTGATGTCCACCACTGTGAAGACAGATGAAGTGTTGAAACGTTGTTTTGTTCTGTCACTGAGTTCCTTCACTCTGCGTCGCAGCTGCATTTTATCTGGATCCAAAACATTACCGTCATACTGGGGGTCCCAGTCACCTCCAACATGACGCCAGTCACTCCCCAGAGCCGTCATCCAAACCCGCTGGACCTCTCCGTCATCAAGGTGGAAGGACCGTCCGAGGTCCTCCACGTCACAGACAGATCCCTCCACATCCTCCCCATGGGAGGTCAGGCCTTCTTCAGCCTTTTTAACATCGTCAGTGTTAGGATCGTCAGGATTTTCAACTTCAATGAGAGGAACAGTGTCAGCGGCCAGCGGAGAAGTAGGTGTGTTTTTCAGGGTCAGTTCAAGGATACACTCAGGTGGCGGAGGGGTCAACAGTGGATAGATTGGGATACTGTGAGAAAGAATTCTGTTATCGTCGTCACTTTTTTCCTCTTTCTGTCTTCTCTGTACAGGCCCCGTTTCATCTGCTGTGTAAAATATGACCTCAGGTTTTTTCTGTCTACAGTCCCCCCTCCCTTCTCCTTGTTCACGCCTCGTCGCCTCGTTCAACCATATCTGGCTTTCTGCGAAACCGCGTTTTCGCATCTTCTTGGTGTTCTGTTTCGTGTCAATTGTTATCTTATCCTGCAGTTCAACTATTTTCTGTGAGTTTAGAGTTCCCTTAAAACCATATTTACTGATCCACAGGTTAAGGTATTTTATTGACTTCAGATCTTTTTTCTGCATGTATTTCCAGTCCTCACAAACCAATCCTCTTTTATGGTCGATTTTACTGATCAACTTCCCCATTTTTTTATTTATTTATTTTTTTTAATTTTTATTTTTAGATGTTTTAGTCCAGGTCGGTCTCAATACCTAGGGTATTCTAACACCTGGATTTTTTCATCAGTAGGACAGCAATTAAATCTCCTGAAGTGGTAATCCTCACTTCAACTTGATTCCCAAGCGAAGGATTCTTGCCTCTGCTTCCACAACAGGTTGCTGTTTACATTCCTGCTGGTTTTACATGAGACAAAATACCTGGTGGTTTTGTATCTCCAGTCACAGCTGCTCTCAGCTGCTCTCGTCTCTGTCCGCACCCCCCCCCCTCTGATGGCCTCTTGAGGCTTTTATTGAAAATAAAGAGGTCACAGATGACATGAAGATAAGCAACTTGTACAAGATATATTCTCTGACGTGTACAACTATCTTATAAGACAAGCAGTATACAGAGTGTAAAATAACAATGAGATTAATCAAAGTGTGTTACAGTTTTAACCCTATCATACACTTTGGTCTAGACTTGACAGAACATGATCACTTATTTTTCTTCCATGTAAATGCACTTACTGAGCCTACCCTACATCAAGAACAAAGATGTATGCTTATTACCTGGAACAAAAGTGATTCTTAGCTATTCCTCCATTTTATGGATCGTTTGGCTCATCCTCCAATTTACCAATAATTTTCATGACATTTATCCGGGTTTAACATAGTCTTGTAAATAAAGACATGATTTAGCTGCAATAATGACACAGTTCAGCCTCAGCTCTCACCACAGTAGATGAAAACACACAAACATACAAAAAAAAAAATTCCTGCTGTAGTCAGTCCAGTCCAGTGAGACCAAACCAAATCTTGAATTTGACAGCTTATGTTTATAAGCAAGTCAGGTTGCTTGAGTTGATATGAGAAGGCTACCATACAGAGCTTTATTAGGTCATAATCCTCAGAAAAAAACATTTTCTCTCCATCTCCTCTGCTGACTCACTGCCCTACTCTTCCTCCTCAGCATCTCCATGTGGTTGCAAACAGTGATGGAGGTCCTGCAGCATGGATACAGGAGGCTCAGCTCACTCTGATAAGGCTGAGAGTTAAATGTGGTTGTGCAATTTCTTCTACAGCTGCTGGTTCATTTATTGAACTTGACATAAAGCTGTCCAACTCAGATTCAGCCAACTTTGCTCTACGTGAAAGAGCAGCGGCTATACTTCGAGCTCCTCCTGAGTGACTGAGCTTGTCACCTATCTCTAAGGGGAGGTTCCTCTTTGCGGAGGAACCTCATTTTGAACGCTTGTATCCGAGATTTTGTCCATTTGGTCATTACCCAAAATGATGTCCATAGGTGAGGGTAGGATTGTAGATTAACTGGTGAATTGAGAGCTCAGCTCCTTCTTCACCACGACGGTCTGGTACACCGACCACAGCACCAATCTGTCTGTCAATCTAATGCTCCATCTTTCCCTCACTCGTGAACAAGACCCTGAGATACTTAACTCATCCACTTGAGGCAGGACCTCTCCACCTACCCTGAAAAGGCACACCACCCTTTTCTGGTCCATAACCGTAGCATTGGATTTGGAGGTGCTGATTCTCATCCCAGCTGCTTCACACTCAGTTGCAAACCACCTCAGCACATGCTAAATGTCCTGCCTCGATGAAGCCAACAGGACAACATCGTCTGCAAAAAGCAGAGATTAAATCCTATATATATATATATATATATATATATAGGATGACTAACGGCTGATGCTGAAATTAACAATTAAACATACTTTTTTATTTTTCTTATTTTTTTTTACTTCCTGCTTCCTTATTGTGTGGACACCTTCTGCCTGCTTTTGCATAGCTTCTTTGACTCATATCTTCTTATCTCTCAGAAAAAATATGAGAAACGTTGGACTGAAATCAGTGGCACTCAAGACTTTTCAGCAGTGTTTTTAGTATTTTTAATTACTTCTGAGGGAGGACCAGATGACTTTGGGAGCAGCTGCATTTGTATGTAGGAACACAAGGTAATCAGCACAATATGCCTTTCTTTTTACCTGGATGAGTATGACTTCTCCAGAACTTCACCAGAAAATGGCAGTAATGGGAATAAAAAATCATCCTGAAGTGACTGCTGAGGTAAATGCTCTCTATGGTAATGAAACAACTCTACTGATGACCCACAACAATGAGCAGGCTGACAGAAGTCCTCCCTGGAACTCGCCTATCCCAGTAGGTGGGTCGAAGAGCTGCTCTCTGAACACTTGCAGTATATACACCGACTGAACTAATTAATTTTAATTCATATAGTAAAAGTGTTGGAACGACATGCAGAAGGACATGCAGAAGGACAGCAAAATGGTCCCTGCATAGCATGCAGCACAGCATAGTGGATATCAGTCAGTGCTGAGCGCACTTCTCTTCTTAATATTTGAACGGTAAATGTGAAAAGTAAGCGTTTTTGGAACACAATTCCAAAAATTGTGAAGTTAAATGAAAAAGATCTTTAACACTGTATACATTAAATAATGTATGTGTGCTTTTACGATCCTACCTCAATAACTGACGAAAAGAACTTGAGTTTAAAATAGGTTTAGAAAAAAACTTCAGTCAAATGCCAGGGTTTGACATTACCAATATATTTGCATATTTGGCAATTGTTTGTCACTGGTCAGCTGACAAGTTAAAAGTATTCAGATATCATGATGGTGACCACATATGGTGGCCTAGTGGTTACTTGGTTACTAGTGGGCTTGGGCGTGGAGGACCCAGGTTCAAGCCCAGGGCTGCCCACAATGGTAAATCACTGGGGGCCCCTGAGCAAGGCCCTTAACTCCCAATTGCTCCCCGGGGCGCTGCCCTGCTAGCAGCCCCACTGCTCACTAGTGAAACTAGTTGATGGGTTAAAAGCAGAGACTAATTTCGGTGTGCATCGTACATACAGCGTGTGCACGATGTCCACACTGACAAGAAAGGGAAGAAGAGAGAAGAGAATATATGTGGTCATATGTTGTCATCCATCCATTTCCTAATCCTGTAGAGGGTCTTAGGGTGGTCAGATATATATTAAGCATGTATATAAAGCAATTACCATTTAACTTGCATAAACATTTCATATTTAAAAATAAGTTTGAAGAGTTTTATATTTGATATTTAGCCCTGGGAGAAGAAAATGTGTATATTAAGTTGTTTTTTTTTCTAAACTCGATATAACCCTCTGGCTGCAACTGTAAATGCATATTTACACCGAAAGAGGTATTCAAGAATTCAAATTGTAATCTAATATTACTGATTCTCATAACAAGCCTATTGCTGGACAAAACAACTTAAAAGAAAAATAAAGCAAAGCAATAAAAGCATTACAAAGTTATAGATGTGTGAAATCAAAGGTACTCAGACTCTCAGCCTTCTTATAAATCACATGGTTTATGAGAGTGAAAGTGAAAGTGAAAGTGAAAGTAAAAAAAAGTATAAAGAGACACTCGCATTTGCTGCACCACCACATAGCTCTTCCCAGCCTTGACACATTCATACTAAAGTCTATACTAAAGGTAGGACTGATCTTTTTCATCAAAATGTACCAGTTTTTCTACTTCCACTGTTTTAACCAGTCTTTAGTTTATATATTTAGTGTGAGAATCAGTTCATGTGCATGATTATTGAAATGCTTTAAAGCTCATTCTGGATTGCTTTGTTTTAGTTTCCTCCAAGATCAGTTCAAATTATTTAAGGGTTTTATAAAATAAATCCATTCCAACCTCAGACAACTTCAGTAACTGCTTTTCTTCTTTCTTTCTTTCTTTCTTTCTTTCTTTCTTTCTTTCTTTCTTTCTTTCTTTCTTTCTTTCTTTCTTTCTTTCTTTCTTTCTTTCTTTCATTCTTTCTTTCTTTCTTTCTTTCTTTCTTTCTTTCTTTCTTTCTTTCTTTCTTTCTTTCTTTCTTTCTTTCTTTCTTTCTTTCTTTCTTTCTTTCTTTCTTTCTTTTGTACATATACAGTTTTTGCTGCAGTTATGGGAGGTGGTTCTTCCAAAGGTAAGTAAAATGAATAAGACCAAGTATTTAAGATGCATGTATTTCACAGCTATTTTTGCATTTTCACCCTTAAATACAGTTTAATACTGCATACTTTTCAAAATAAATATAAAAAACTTTTAATTATCTGACTAAATCTTTGCATTTCTCTTCCTCATATAAGCAGCACAACTTACCAACACACATGCATGAAAACAACAATGCGTGCACAGTTAACCCCCCCCCCCCACACCAGTGGAGTGTTAAATCATTTCTTCAGGACAGATACACGGTCGCCCATAAACATCAGAATCAAATACTTTTTACTTTTTCTCATGAAATAATTGTAGTAATAAATTGTATAAAAGAGAAAAACAAAAACATTCTGACTTCCTGAGCAAACAGTGAATAAAAACTCAGTCCTGGGACTCATCTAGTGACTCACCCTGGACAGGTTGTCGGTCAATATCTGTCTTATAGGCAATTTTGAATCAATATTTAAACTAAAAAGAATGTTTTTGGATTGTGAGAGGAAGTCAGTGTACTTGGAGAAAACATTGATGGGGGAGAACATGCAAACTGTAAACAGAAAGAGTCGTGTCAGGCCTCAAACCAGGAACCCTCTTTCAGAGGCAACAGTGCGACCCATACGCAAAACAACTGTATTAAATTATATTTTTTGTTTCTGCATTTCAACAGAGACAATGAGAGACACCTGAAGTACCTGAAGGACTATCAACCACAAAATGACCAAATCAGTCACCTCAGAATTTTGCTCTACGGACCAGTCGGTGCTGGAAAGTCCAGCTTCATCAACTCTGTCAGCAGTGTCCTAAGAGGGAGAATAGCCAATCCAGCTTGACAAAAGTCACACAAAGAAGGTTTGTCTGACACATTTTAAATAAATATGACTTCTGATCTTAAGATTTCCACCTCACCTGTATAGCTAGTTTGTTTGTTTTTAGTTGGAAGACTACTACTTTTGATTTATTAAAAAAATACCTAAAAGAAAGAATAAAAACACAAATTTATAACAAAATTATACACCAAATTACAACAACACTGTAATTTCCCATTTGGGAATTATTCAATAATTAGCAGTTGTGTATAAAACTTAATTAAAGCTAGAATTACGACGGTACTTTTAATTTTATATACTGTCATGTGCCTTAAACAGCATTATTGTTTGAAATCAGACTTGATTTTTGAAGCTTCTTTTATGTGCACTTTGTTAAAAATAATTCACATAATCTACTTTATGGTCATAGATGATATGATACTTTTATGCAAAACTCAGAAGCCTGTCTTCTCTTTAGATTATAAGTTACATTGTGTAAAACATGTCAAAAATCATTTGATAGAACTGGGTTTTTACAACCTTGCATCAACAGCGTCTAACTTGTTTTCACTATGGTATCATTTTATTCTTCCAAACTTTTCCTTTCAATGGCACCTAAAGCACAGAAGTGAGAAGGCTGTTATGAATTTTTGTCTCTCATGAAAACAATCTTATTTTTAAAAAGATCTTTTAAGTATCAGTCAATGCACGATTTATTTATTATTCAATGTGTCTGAATGAACATGTTGTTGCAAATCTTAGACAGTGATACCACATGTTTTTGCATCAAAAGTTACTTTTCTAAATTTCTGTTTGATCTTACAGTATGTAAGCTATAAAATCCAGAAGGAACAAGGAGGAAACTTTTACTCTTTTATGATCAGTGACATCATGGGTTTGGAGGAAGGGGATGCAAATGGCATACATGCACATGACATCAAACTGATTCTCAATGGACATGTGAAAGAGGGTTATAAGGTTGTTTCATACGTCCTTTATTTACCTTTGGTTGATGAAGATTAAAATGTTTTTTAAACAGTGTGAACCCTGTTTAATTTTAATGACTTTTGAATTTCTGCAGTTCAATCCTGCATCTCCCCTGTCTGATGGTGATCCTGACTACATCTCTTCGCCATCTCTACAAGAGAAAGTTCATGTTTTGGTTTGTGTTTTTTCTGCCAATGCCAGTAAAATAAAACCCTCCGTTTTAGAGAAAATGAGGGACATCAGAGAAGCAGCCACTGACTTGGGTAAGAAAATATAACAGGCAGCAGAGAGATAAAAATCTTAAACATTAATAGCTTTAAAATAAGTTAAATAAGAAGAAAATGGTAATAATGTTGCTTTCCAAACAAAATATTGTATTATGGTAAGAGAAAACAGTTCTGAACCCCATTACCCAATAATTATATAAAGTGTGAACATTTTGTGTCACAAATGTTTCACTCCTGTCTTTAAAAAATGCTGTTGGAGTTTATTGATGACAAGACAAGTGTTAAAATTAACTTCCACAGAGTCCTTTTTCCACGTTCATGAAGCTCTACATGCTCTAGTTTTATTATCATTCTCAACATTTCTGAACATTTAATTCTTTTTTCCAACCCTGAAAGACCATTAAGATTACAGAAAATAGATTCTAAATATTGTTAGTTACCTTATAACAAAAAAAGATAAGAAAAGCAGTGCATACTAAAAATGTCTATTAAAAAAACAGACTAAACATTTATTGAACATTTATTGTAGTGTTTTGGTTTGAAGAACTTGGATTAAAACATAAATGATGATACCATATACAAGCTTTTGCTGAAATAATTTTTGGCCTGAAATGACTTGCAGGAATTGATATCAAACATTTGTATAACAAAACAGACAAAAATACATCTCTTTATCTGCAGATATTCCTCAACTGGCTGTTCTCACCCACATTGATGAGGCCTGTGGTGAAACTGAGAAGAGTCTAAGGAATGTTTACAAGAGCAAACATCTGAAGAAAAAGGTGAATTCAACTGGAGTCTTTTATATTGTGGGCAGAAGTCTAAGCAGGGATGCCCAGACCTCCCTTACCCCAGACACTTCCTCCAGCTATTCCGGAGGGAAGCCCGAGGCGTTCCCAAGCCAGCCAAGAGACATAGTCTCTCCAGCCTGTCCTGGGTCTTCCCCGGGGCCATGCCTGGAACACATCTTTAGGGAGGCGTCCAGGAGGCACCCTATACAGATGCCCAAGCCACCTCAGTTGACGCCTCTCAATGTGAAGGAGTAGCGACTCAACCCCGAGCTCCCTCCCGATGATTGAGCTTCTCCTCCTATCTCTAAGGGAGCGCCCAGCCACCCTGCGGAGGAAACTAGATTCGGCCGCTTGTATCCATAATCTTGTCCTTTTGGTCATTACCCAAAGTTCATGGCCATAGGTGATGGTGGGAGCGTAGATTGACCGGTAAATTGAAAGCTTTGCGTTGCGACTCAGCTCCTTCTTCACCACAACGGGTTGGTACATCGACCGCATAACTGCAGACGCTGCACCAATTTGTCTGTCAATCTCACGCTCCATCTTTCCCTCACTCGTGAACAAGATCCTGAGATACTTAAACTCTTCCACTTGAGGCAGGACATCTCCACCTACCCTGAGAGGGCAAACCACCCTTTTCCAGTCAAGAACCATGGCCTCAGATTTGGTGGTGCTGATTCTCATGCCAGCCAGGGGATGAGAATCCCCTCCGTGAGTATGGGGCCCCGCACCCCATACTCACAGATCACCTCCCACAGGATACCACGACGGACACGACCTCCGGCCTAGGTTGTCCTGGTGCCACTTGCACTGATGGACACCCTTATGCTCAAACATGGTGTTCGTTATGGACAGACTGTGACTACCACAGAAGTCCATTAAAGGAACATTACCTGGATTAAGATCGGGCAGGCCTACACCGGCCCGTCGCTGCTCACCGTGGGCAACTCCAGAATAGTAGAGTATACAGCCCCTCTGAAGGAACTGGGTTCCAGAGCCCAGGCTCTGCGTAGAGGTGAGCCCAACTATCTCTAGCTGGTATCTCTCAACCCCTCGCACAAGCTCTGGTTCTCTTTTCTAGGGTTTTGGTCCAGGGATTGGGGCACCTCGCCACGACTGCTACCCAAACCACATTGCACAGACCCCTCATGATTCTTCCTGCGGATGGTGAGCCTACTGGAAGGTGGACCCATGTCGCCATTTTGGGCTTAGCCCGGCCGGGTCCCGTTGGCAAAGACCCATCCACCAGGCACTCGCCTTCAAGCCTCAACCCCAGGCCTGGCTCCAGGGTAGGGCTCCAGTGACGCCAATCCGGGTTACATAACGATCCTTGGTGGTAAATTCGTAATGAGGCGTTAGTGAACCGCTCTTAGTCTGGCCCATCACCCAGGACCAGTTTGCCATGGGAAACCCTTCCAGAGGCATAATGACAACAAAGCTCCTCGGGGACACAAACTCCTTCATCACGTTAATGTGGTGGTTTGAGGAGGGGGTAAAAATTAAAGTTACAGTAAAATGTTATTCCTTTTAATTTTAGATGTCAAACTTCAGCTCCATACTGGGGATTCCAATGACCTACATCCTCGCAGTGAAGAACTACAGTCATGAAATCAACTTAGATGAGTACGTCAACGCACTGATCCTGAGTGCCCTGAAACTGATGATTGACTTTGGAGATGACTTCATCAACAAACTGTAATACTGCGCATAATTCTGACAATTGCTACGGCATAAAATATGGCTTTGTTTACATATGTTACATTAATCTTTATATAACGTGATCAAAAATGAGAGTTTAATATTGTTCCTTTTAGTAGCAGCTGTTTAGGAGCAGGGTACGCTTCCAATATGACATATAAAGCAAACAGTGAGGTGTCTACACTTATACTACCTTGATAGTTACTGGCATGGAGTTAATTGTAACTTATATGTGAGTAAGTTAGATGGATCAATGTCAGAAGGACCGAAGCAGTAATCTGAAGGTAAAACTTTGATCAAAGATTACAGACAAAAATGAAGATGATTGTGTTGATCAGCTACAGTCCTGATGATTGTGTTAATGTGTCAATAAACAAAAACACACATAACCCTCTCAATTACATTTTTTAGTAATAAAAGTGGAAAATAAAATATTCAATTTACAGTTTTTGAGTCACTTTTTAAATATTTTTTAACAAAGGTTACACTATATACAGTATATCTTATAAAAATAAAGCTAAATATGAATCACATCTAGAGCACTTTGTAAACATGTACTTAAGCCATAACTGAATGATAAATTTATTTAGATTTTGATTGAAGGCTTTAGGAAGATTTAATAATCCAATGTTTCTGGCTTCACAGTTAAATCAGTCTTCACAGACTCAGTCTTCATCAGTATTCCATCCTGAGATTTAAAACTGAGAATGCTGCGACTGCCGTCAACTACAGATAAACCAAGTGCTCCTCAGTTCTTGGTGCACAGATACTTTCTCTAGCTTTAAGATTAGATTTAAATGATATGTTAGGGAGAAAGTTTGAAGTTAAGGACTGGCTTAGATGATCCACAGGTATCCCTTTATTTTTTCGGGCCTAGGTAATGTCTGATGATGCTAATGTTAAAAAATCCAGCCACTCTGGCAGCCTGGCTTTTGGTGCAGTTGCCTCCCAATCAAAAGGTCACTGGTTCAATTCCCATCTGTGTCGGCATCTCCCTACAACTGCAGTGTTGCATCAGGAAGAGAATCTGATGTTAAATATTTGCCAAATTTGTTTGCAGGACATGAAGCTCCACTGTGGCAACCCATCAGTCAAGGGAGGGACATTATTACTTTATTGCTGTCATAAAATCTGCACGTGTTTTGCTTGTTAAATGCATGTTTCTTATACTTAAAATGTATTTGTTTTACTTATTTTGGACAATCTAATTTCTTGGATGTCAATATTGGTTAATATATCTCCTATGCAGGAGACATTGTCAAATGAGAGTATCATCTGGATGGAAGGTAAAACTTCTTCAGTAACAAAAGAAAATTTAGTCCCGTGGTGTAATTTCAAAGTTTTAAGAGTTTCCATCACCTGGATGACGGAGCGTCTACACCACTGATACTGCCAAGGTAGCACAACAGTTTTAAAACAGGAAAGCTCTTGATGGAAGATGCAAGCCATTTAATTTGAATCCAAATTAGGAGACATTTAATGTACTGTAAGTAAAACGTTCAGAAAACCAAAGAGAGGACACAGCACATGATGATTTCTGTGTCTAAAAGGTTTTTGTCATGTTAGTGTGGTGACACTAAAATATATCTAAATATTCAAACCAAGTCATGAATGTGTGCCTTAATCATCTCTAAATGGTTTGATTATACATTTTAAACATCAAAAAACAGGTATTTAAAAAAAAGTCAGTCCAAAACATAAAGGAGGACACTCTTTATCTGAACATCCATCTATATTGGCTCAGTTAATCTCATGTTTCTTTCAGGCAAAAGTCCAAACAAACTTTATATCTAGTGTCATATATTCCTTAGGGGCAAAGATTACTGAGTTAATATTTCCCTTATGACATAGATAAGTAAAATGTGCCTTAGGACACCAATAGTGTTGAGAAGGAGCAGGACAACTCCCTTGTTATTTTCATATTTGCAAAAAACAATTAAGAAAACATACTGATAATTGACTAATGACAATCAGATGTTGCTACAGAACTGTTGTTCAACAGAATCATTACAAAATAAAATAATGAAACTGGTCTGGTCAGCACTGATGGGACTATGAACTTTTATATTTTGTTGCACAACAATGTGTTTTCTTTAACTAGTAACAACAAGAAGGTTCAGTTCAGCCAGTTTCAGACACCAAGTTAACTCATAAGTTCACAGAGTCGGTTACTGCGGTAACCGACTCTGTGAACTTAACCTGGGCAGGTTTACGTCAACATACTCGGAGGTAGTTTCTGTGTCCTTCCTGAACCAAGTGAAGCTGAAACAAGTTCAATTTTATTATATAACCCGCATTTAGGACTGAGGCTGTGATACTGAGGATCTTAATAGTTAGTTCACTGCAGCCAAAACAGCCTTGACATGATTGTGACACCCTGATCATTTTTAGGAGCCTTGTGGCTTCTTCTTTTTCTTTTTTTTTCTTTTTTCTTTTTTTCTTTTTCTTTTTTTACAGTTAAGGCTAGAATATAATTGAATATATAACAGAATACAAGGCTTTTGTTTAATTATTATTTTATTGTTGAAATCCAAAACTTTACATATTTTGGATTAGCTAATTTCTTAGATGTTAAAATGAGTTTATATAAAGCAAAACGAATAAAGCTGTATTTGATTAGATACAATGATTTCTACTTAAGAGTCATTTACCTTCAAAACTGCTTTTGCACCTAGTTAAGATCACAATCAGCTGCGTTCTCTGAAGTGACCCCTGTCCCAGTTTTATTTTGGAATGAAATGGTCAATTCCATGTCAATGCAACTTTTCTTAACTACTTTCATCACTCCTCCCGTCTCAAAATGTGCAGTTTGAGATGATGCAACAAAAAAAGCAAAGTTTGGGCTGACGTCTCCTAAAAGGGCAGTAATATTCATGTAAAAAAGAAACTCTACTTTCTTTAAATTCTGAAGTATTATGTATAACAACTAATAAATATTTTGTCTGAACCAGATTTTAAAAAGATTAAATGAATAACCACACATAACATAGTGTACTGTGTCTTTGTATGTTCATGTTTGGCCATAATCTACTGCACCATGTTTGACAAAAAAAAAAAAAAATAAATAAAAAGCAGTCAAGCACATTAATGGAAGTGTGATCATTTGAAGTTGGCACCTTGTTGAACACTACAACAGCATGGCTGAAAAGGAAAAGGATCACTAAGGGGTTGTCCAGACCACACTGATTCACATGTTGTGGCTGAAGTTCTTCAAATTCCCAACAATGTGAGAGATGAACAACCTCATACAGATTAGAATACTACTTTTTGAAGTCATTGCTGGATTTACAAAAAAGGGGCCCTACAATGAGTTGCAGAATATTTTTTTTTATTTCCATTTGTACAGCAGGAGTTATTTGTACAGTGATAAGAGTGCAGAACATGTTGACAAGGCAGTTGATCTTTGACTTCATAATGAACGGGACTTTGACACCTAGAGTGAGGTGCTGGTCCTGTTTATGGGCTTCTCCTTTCTTACAATCAGCTTTAATCCTGTTGAAAGAGGGAAATGATGGGAGATCTTTCTCACATGACTACTACCACCATTAACATGACAATGACAATTTGTGTCTCAGTACCACTCAATGAACTTTCCATTTTAAACCTCCAATTACAGCAAAAGTGGACAAAATTCCCAACCACAAGTGTTATCACACAGATCCTAACTGCATTCAGTTAATTAATTATGTAAATATTAACAGTAGAAATGTCAACACAGGTGTAACATGACGGTAGCAAATGTTGTCCTGTACAAAATCTACATGCGCTCAACACAAGAGCAGCAAAAGTATATCCAAAGAAGGCCCACAGTCTTGCTGCACAGCTCAACAGCTTTGTGAACTTGGTGGAAGGTTCTGTCATGACTGCAACATGTCAGAAGAGGTCTGCAGTGATTTTTCAGAGTCAGAGTCAGAGTCAAGTTTATTGTCAATTCTACCATATGTGAGATACATACAGAGAATCGAAATTGCGTTACCCTCAAACCCTCGGTGCTACACAATAAATACATTTTAAACACAAAGTGCAGGTTAAAAAGAGACAAGAAACAAGTTGTGACATGACAACAACAGTTTTTCGGTTTGTTTAAAGTGACATGGTGCAAAGCAAGCGGTCCAGTTCTGCCAAAATACAGATACTGAGATCAGAGTGAGTGAGGGGGGGCAAGGCGGGAAATGGTGGAAGAGAAGGGAGAGTGTTAAGTGTCCTGACAGCCTGGTGGACGAAGCTGTCCTTCAGTCGGCTGGTTCTGGCTCGGAGGGTCCGCAGCCTCCTCCCTGAAGGCAGCAGACTGAAGAGGCTGTGTGACGGGTGGGTGGGGTCTCTCACAATGCTGAGGGCTTTGCGAGTCAGACGGCTGCTGTAAATGTCCTGAAGTGAGGGGAGAGAGACACCAACGATCTTCTCAGCTGCTCTCACGACGCGTTGGAGAGACTTGCGGCAGGTTGCGGTGCAGGATCCATACCACACGGTGATGCAGCTGGTCAGGATGCTCTCGATGGTGCCTCTGTAGAAGGTGTACCTGATGGGGGCCGGGGGCTCTGGCTCTTCGCAGTTTGCGGAGGAAAGTAGAGGCGCTGCTGTGCCTTCTTGGCGAGTGATGCGGTGTTAACAGTCCAGGAGAGGTCCTCTGAGATGTGGACACCCAGGAACTTGGTGCTGCTCACCCTCTCCACAGTGGCACCGTTGATGGTCAGAGGAGCATGCTGGGTGTGTTGTCTCCTGAAGTCAACAACAATCTCCTTGGTCTTCTCCACGTTCAGGGAGAGATTGTTGTCGCTGCACCACTCAGCCAGGCGGCTCACTTCGCTTCTGTAGTTTGACTCATCGTTGTTGTTGATGAGACCCACCACAGTCGTGTCGTCCGCAAACTTTACGAAGAGGTTGGAGCTGTGAATCGGTGTGCAGTCGTGGGTCAGCAGGGTGAAGAGGAGGGGGCTCAGCACACATCCCTGGGGGGCCCCTATGCTCAGTGATATTCAGAGTGAATCAAGCGTGAGCAGTAGAGAGTAAACACTCAAATGTTCCCCAGGTTCTTTGTTCAGGAAACTCAATTTGAAGATGTTTTGAGTTTTATATGTCTTTTTTATGTAATGATGCTTTATTACATTTTAGGAAACCGCAAAATGCCGCACATGGGTAGAGGTGAGTATCTTTGTTAAGATGAAACTCTTATTTGCAGTGATGAGTTCTGATTTTTTTTTCCATTGCTTTCACTTGTTGGTGTGAAATGCATTCTGGGATACTCAATTCAATTAAATTCAATTCAATTTTATTTATATAATGTCTAATACAACACAAGTTGTCTCTAGGTGCTTTCAAGAGACCCAGAACATGACCCCCGAGCAATTATTACATAAACAATGGCAGGTAAAAACTTCCCTAGTAGAAGAAAAACCTTAAGCCAAACAGTGGCAAGAAAAACTCCCCTTTAAGAGGGAAGAAACCTTAAGCAGGACCTGGCTCATGAGGGGGGACCCTCCTGCCGAAGGCCAGACAGGTAGAGCAAGAAATAAGAAAGAATAGAGACATAGAGACACCGTCAAAGCTACAAGACAGGATACAATAGTAACTATCATCAGTAGTCCAATTAGACTTCTGTGCATATGGGTGATATATGGATAGACGGTGATACAAGGGGATGAGGACTGCAGGTCGGGATGTCAGCAAGCATCCAACAGGCATCCACATAGACAGGTGAAGGCAGACACTGGGATGGTCAGAGGTGGGACTGCAGGTCAGCAAGCAGCTCCTGAGGCTCTGGTCTGCAGGACATGCACAGAAGAGGACAAGAAGGCCAGACAAGCAAAACAAACTACAAGAACAATGGACCACAATTATGCTGATGGGATACTGTTAGTAACTGAGGGTTGAGGTGAAGAAGAGACAGAGAAAGCAAAGAGAAACAGAAGAGGTAAAGTGCACCACTCAGTGGATCATGTTGGTGCCCCCCTGCAGCGTAGTCCTATAGCAGCATATCTACACTGAAGCTATATTTAAGATGAGCTGCTCTAATCTGATCCTGTAGCTGCAGCTTTGACTACTGGCCCTGACACATTAAGGTACTAATTATAAACTAACTATATGCTTTATTAAACAGAAATGTTTTAAGATTAGTTTTAAAGGTGGAGGTGGTATCAGCCTCCTTAACCCAAACTGGAAGTTGGTTCCAGAGTGATGGTGCCTGAAAACAGAAAGCCCATCCTCCAAATCTACATTTCGATACTCTAGGAACTACGAGTAAACCTTCACTCTGAGAACGGAGAGCTCTATTAGGAACGTACGGTACTATCAGGTCTTGCAAATATCATGGCGCTAGGCCATTTTGGGCTTTATATGCAAGTAATAAAATTTTGAATTGGATTCCAAATTTTACGGGAAGCCAATGGAGGGAAGCTAAAACTGGAGAGATGTGGTCTCTCTTGTTGATTCCTGTCAGCACTCGCGCTGCTGCATTTTGGATCAGCTGGAGGCTGTTCAGAGAATTACTTGGACATCCAGCCAACAACACATCACAGTAATCTAGTCTAGAAGATACGAACGCATGAATTAGTTTTTCAGCATCACTCTGCGAGAGGATGTTCCTAATCTTTGCGATATTACGGAGCTGGAAAACCGCGGTTTTACAAACCTGATTAATATGCTGTTTAAATGACAAATCCTGATCTGATATAACGCCAAGGTTTCGCACAGTTTTACTGGAGGCCATCGCAAGACCATCTAATCCCTTCCTAAGCTGTTTGGGACCACAAACAACAACCTCTGTTTTATCAGAATTTAGTAGCAAATAATTTCTGGACATCAAGTCCTTGATGTCTTTAAGACACATCTGAAGTTTGTCTAATGGTTCTGTTTCATCTGGCTTTATAGACAAATACAGCTGCGTATCATCAGAATAACAATGAAAATTAATGCTGTGGTTCCGGATAATACTTCCCAAGGGCTGCATGTATAAACTGAACAAGATTGGCCTTAGCACTGCACCCTGCGGGACACCATAGCAGACCCTTCTCTGTATGGAAGAAATCTCATGAACATGAACAAACTGTTTTAAAGATTTAAACCAATCTACAGCTGTCCCTTTAATCCCAACAACATACTCTAGCCTCTGCAGTAAAATGCTGTGATCTATAGTATCAAAAGCAGCGCTGAGGTCCAGCAGAACCAGTATGGACACTAACCCATTATCTGAGGCCATAAGAAGGTCATTCGAGACTCGAACCAGTGCTGTTTCTGTGCTATGATGCATTCTGAACCCTGACTGAAAAATTTAAAATAGATCATTTCTATACAAATGGTCACACAGCTGTCTTGCAACTACCCTTTCCAGAATTTTAGAGATAAATGGAAGGTTGGAAATTGGTCTATAATTAGCTAAAATGTCTGGGTCAAGAGAGGGTTTTTTAAGTAATGGTTTGATTACTGCGACTTTAAAAGCCTGTGGCATATATCCCAAGACTAGGGACAAGTTGATGTGTTCCAGTATTGTCGCACCAATAAAAGAGAAAACATTTTTAAGTAGTCAAGTTGGGACTGGGTCTAACAGACACGTGGATGATTTAGATCCATTGACGACTGAGGTCAGTTCAGAGAGTCAGGTCAGAGCATAAGGGAGTCGCCGAAGTTGAAGAAATGCCCACAACAAATGCCGGGTGGGCCTTGATGATTTCCTCTCTAATTCTGACAATTTTATTGCTAAAGAAGGTCATAAAGTCTTCACTACTGAGAGCTGCAGGGATGCACGGCAGAGTTGTGGCTCTTTGTCAGCCTGGCTACAGTGCTGAACAGAAAACGTGAGTCATTTTTATTATCCTCTATTAACACTGAATAATAGGCTGTTCTAGCTTTGCGAAGCGCTTTTTATATACTATTAGACTATCTTTCCATGCATAATAAATATCTACAGACCTACAAGAGTACCACTTTCTTTCCATTTTATGCACTTTCTGTTTTAACGAATATGTTAGTTAAACCAGGGAGTTAAGCTCCTACGGTGAGAGACCCTCTTTCTCAAAGGAGCAACTACATCTAAAGCTGAGTGTAACACATCTGCAGTGCTACCGACAAAGAAAACAACGTCTGCAGAAGTAGAACTGAGGTCACAGCCCTCAACTGCTTCACTATGTTCCACTGTAAGAAGATGAAGAGCAATGGCCTCCCTAAATTTAGTAATAGCTTTATTGGATAGACATCTGCTAAAGTAATTCCTCCTATTATGCGTAACGTTGACAATGTTGAATTCAAACGTTATTAAATAGTGGTCGGATAGGAGGGAGTTTACATGCGACACTAACAGATTATCAGGTTCTACACCATAGACAAGTACCAGATCCAGAGTATGATTAAGACAATGCGTCGGTTCGTTAACTTTCTGTAAAATCCCCATCGATTCTAGAAGAGAATCAAAAGCCAACTTAAGACTATCGTCAACATCCATATGAATGTTAAAGTCGCCCACTACGATGACTTTATCTGTACTGATCAATAAACTAGATAAGAAATCTGAGAATTCAGACAGAAACTCCAGATAAGCTCCAGCAGGAGGCCGGTAAACTACCACTAACAAAACTGGCTTCTCTGATTTCTAGCTCGGCAGTTTTAAACTAAGCGTTAGGCTTTCAAACGTATTATAATCACATTTAGGTTTGGATTTTATTGTAAGATTCGAGTCGTAGATCGCCGCTACTCCTCCACCTCGACCTGTGATTCAAGGAATATGATAATTAAAGTAACTGGACAGCTTAGATTCATTTAAACTAACAAACTCTTCCTCTTGGAGCCACGTTTCTGTTAAGCAGAAAATGTCACTCCGGGTCTCAGTAATTAGATTGTTTACTAATAGAGACTTGGAGCTTAAATATCGTGTATTTAGTAATCCGCATTTAATTGTTTGGTCTTTAGTTCGCACTAAATGTGTATTTGTTTTTAGTTTCACAAGGTTATTTTGGTCAACGCCTCTATTACGTTGCACTTGGTGAACATTTGGAGGACGGGGAATCGATACTAAATCTATTTTACTTGGCACCTCGTTAGAATCTCCAATTACCACTTTCCATCAGCTTTCCACCACAATCCATCGTATCGGACGCAAATACCACGAAAATAAACGACCACGTCCAATTGTGGCTAAATTTGAACATTATAAACAAAAACAGCAGGTCCAACGTCAGGGGAGGAACCTGAAAGGAACTGAATACGGCATGAATGACCAGTTCCCACGAGAGATCCTGAACAGAAGGAAGGTTCTGTTCCAGATCAGGAAACAGTACATGAAAGAAGGGAAAAAGGCAGTAGTCGCAGTCGACAAACTTTATATTAATGGCCAAATATTTAGTGACCAGAACATCACCCCCTGGCTCTACTAACTAGCCCACATCTCATGAACAGCGTCTATGTAAATAGTTAGTATTGATAGAACCGCACCCGGTCTCAAAAGCGGAAATGTATATAATCTTCTTCTTGTATGATTGCTTGATTTTGCTTGTTATTCTTTATTCTCTATGTTTATCTGTTTTGTTAATCTTTCATCTTCTTCTTCTTCTTTCTCTTTCTTTCATTTATAATGTCTCTCATGTAAAGAAAAGGGGAAGGAAACTTGTCATCACACACAAATACACAGTCTACATTAATGATCTAACTAAATATTCACACAAGCGGATTCTCGGGCTTTTCCACACAACTGCAAGATCCAGACATGACTTAGACAACAAAACACCAATAAAATGAATTCAGTCAAGTTTGTAAGCTGGAACATCTGAGGAATTAAGTCAAACATAAAAAGAACAAAAATATTTGATTATATAAATAAACTGCAGGCTGACATATGTCTTTTACAAGAAACGCATACTTCTAAAACAGACTTAAGGAAATTAATGACTCCACAATTTAATCATATATATACTGCTGATTTTAATTCAAGACAAAGAGGAGTAGCAATCCTAATTCATAAAAACATTTCCTTTACCCACAATGACACGGTCACAGATCCTGAGGGGAGATTCATAATTATTAATATTACCATAGACAATAATCCAATAACAATAGCCAGTATTTATGGACCAAACAAAGGCGATTCATCGTTCTTTAATTCCTTCTTTACAGCTATTTCTAATCTCTCTGACTCTCCAATAATTATAGGTGGAGATTTTAATACTGTTCTCAACCCAACACTAGATAAATCTAACAACTGCAGTAAAACATATAACTACCAAGCTTCAGAAACAATCAAACAGTTCATGGCAGATTATGGTCTTGGAGATGGTTGGAGGCTGAAACACCCTAACGATAAAGAATTCTCTTACTTCTCACAAGTCCATCAATCTTACTCACGAATTGACTATTATCTTATTAGTAATTCTCTTATTTCCAAAGTGAGTAATTGACTATCATCTTATTAGTAATTCTCTTATTTCCAAAGTGAGTAATATTGAAATACATCCTATTATTATTAGTGATCATGCTCCGATCACTCTGACCTGGAATAAAAGCACATCCGTCAAAACCAGCAACAGGTGGCAATTTAACACATCGCTGCTTGAAGATCCTGACTTTGACGACTATATCAAAAGAAACTGGACATCCTTCCTTGAAATAAATGATTCACCAGAAATATCCCCATCACTCCTTTGGGAAGCGGGCAAAGCTGTGCTGAGAGGACAGATCATTTCATATTCCTCCCATAAGAAAAAGAAGGAAGAGCATGAACAAAGTAACCTGGAAAAGAAGATTAAAGAGTTGGAAATTAATAATGCTAATAACCCAACTCCTCAAAATCAATCTGATCTGCAAAAGTATAAACTGCAGCTGAATGAATACCTAAATAAAAAAAGTAGATTCCTCATACAAAGACTCAGACATGAACACTTTGAATTCAGCAATAAATCTGGCAAATATCTGGCCAATCAGATTAAGAAAAATAAGGAAAAATCAACAATCTCCACAGTTGTTAACTCAACAGGAGACATTGTCCAAGAACCCAAAGAAATCAACGATGAATTCAGGAATTTTTATAGAAAGCTTTATTCATCTACAAATAAGTCAAACTTAGCTGAGATTGATAAATTTCTCAACAATATTAACCTACCCCACCTTACAGAAGATCAGGCTGGAGAACTGGATAAACCACTAACTCCAACAGAGATCCATAAAGCTCTCCAACTCATGCCCAATAACAAATCACCGGCACCCATATTTACAAGGTTAATAGCAGAAATTAAGAAAAAATCTAAGCTCTCTACAGAAATGAATACAGCGATGATTTCTTTATTATTAAAACCTGGAAAAGATCCCACTCTTCCAGCAAGTTATCGCCCATTATCTCTAATTAATTCAGACACTAAAATTATCAGTAAAGCGCTGACGCTATGACTAGAAACAGTAACTCCACTTATCATCCACCCAGACCAAACGGGCTTCATTAAAGGAAGACACTCTACCAATAACCTGCGCAGACTATTTAATCTGATTCATTACTCATCACAAACAAATGCACCAACAGCCATATTCTCATTGGATGCTAAAAAAGCATTTGATAAAGTTAATTGGGAATTTCTATTTCAGACGCTTAAAAAATTTGGCTTTGGTGAATCATTTATTCACTGGATTAAGATTCTTTATACGTCACCGATGGCAACAGTCACCACAAATGGATTAATATCACAACGCTTCACTCTGCACAGGGGTACAAGGCAAGGATGTCCACTTTCTCCATCCTTATTTGCCATCTTTATAGAACTTCTTGCAGCAGCCATACGACAAGATAGTCATATTCTAGGAATCAAAACTGGAAACGCAACCCATAAAATCAGCTTATATGCTGATGATATACTCTTGTACTTACAAACCCCATCAATATCACTTCCTCAAACTATCAACCTTATTAATTCTTTCTCTGATATCTCAGACTACTCTATTAACTGGTCTAAATCCACCTTACTTCCACTGAATACTAACAGCTGGGATGTTGTAATAGACACTGCACTCTTCTCAATCAACACAGGCAACATCAAATACCTGGGAATCAACATTTCCCCTAAGCTGTCAGAGTTAATTGGCCTTAACTACAACCCACTCCTGAAAACGATAGAAGGAAATCTAAAACGTTGGATAAATTTACCAATAAACCTCATTGGTAGAATTGCCACAATAAAAATGACCATACTCCCTATGGTAAATTATCTTTTCTCAATGATCCCAATCAAACCTCCAACCCCCTGGTTCAAATCTCTAGACTCAATAATTACACACTATTATTGGAAAAGCAAAAAAGCTAGAATTAAATTATCAACGCTACAAAAAACTAAATTACATGGTGGTCTGGAGGCACCAAACTTCCTTCAGTATTATCTTGCAAATAAACTCCAGTATGTTTATAAATGGATCAAACCAAATCAGTGTGATTGCTCTTGGATAGAGCTAGAGCAATTATTTTGTAAAGAAATCAACATCTCTGATTTGCCATTTATAAGCCGTACTATTACTCATCACCCCTGTTTCAAAAACCCAATTATAGCCTCAACTCTGACAGCCTGGTGGGACTTCTACCAAATGGTCAACGCCACGTCAGTAACACCGAGTAAACCGCCGTGGGGGGCTGGGGTGGCCCAGGGCTGGGGGGAGGGTTGGGGCGCTACAGATGACGATAGGAACCAACAACGGAATTGTAAGAATAACTATTTAAAGGAGGAAGTGTTTAAATGACTTAATATTATTAGTTTTGTAATTAATAAATGTATTATTATTATTATATTCTTGTATGTATTTATGTGCAAATAAGTGAGTTTATATACATAGATGCATGTTTATATGTGTGTGTGTATGGGTGTATGTGTGTGTGTGTATGTATGTGTGTGCGTGTGTGTATGTGTATGTATTGGTGTGTATATGTGTGTGTGTAGTTATATACGTGAGTATGTTTGTGCATATATGTGTGTGAACGTATGTGATATGTATGTATGTATGTACGTATGAATAGCTGTGTGTGTGTGTGTGTGTGTATGTGTGCGTGTGTGTGTGTAGTTATATACGTGTGTGGTTGTGTATATGCGTGAATGTATGTGGTATATATGTATGTATGAATAGCTGTGTGTGTGTGTGTGTGTGTGTGTGTGTGTGTGTGTGTGTGTGTGTGTGTGTGTATATGTGTGTGTGTATGTATGTGTGCATGCATGCACGCACGCACGTGTGTGTGTGTGTGTGTGTGTGTGTGTGTGTGTGTGTGTGTGTATATGTGTGTGTGGGTGTGTGTGTGTGTGTGGGTGTGTGTGTGTGTACATGTTTATGTATTTGTGTGTGTGTATCCCTATGTGCATGTATCTATTTAGGTGTATGTGGATACATGCAAGTGGGTGTATATACTTATATGGATGATATGCATAGGTGTGTGTATGTATGTATGTATGTATGTATGTATGAATATGAGTTGCATGAGTGTAAGTAAATGATTACTGGGAAATGTATTGTGACATGAACATGCAAAGTGTATGCATATACTGATATACTATATGCAATGATTTAAAGGTATGTGTATGTATATCATATGAATAGCTACTTATATATATATATATATATATATATATATATATATATATATATATATATATATATATATATATATATATATATATATATATATGTGTACTTTCAATTAGGCACACCTGTACAGCATGTATCAATGTATATTTGTATGTATGTATAATCATGTACATGTGCATATGTATTTTACACCTATGCATAGCAAAACTCTTGGTGTCTAGATGTCCACACATTAATCCACGGTTTATTTTCATTGATTGTATGAATGTGTGTGTGTGTGTGTGTGTGTGTGTGTGTGTGTGTGTGTGTGTGTGTGTGTGTGTGTGTGTATGGATTATTTATCTATCTTCTCTGTTTATGACTTTATTTCGATATATGTGAACATGTATGAGTATTTAAATACTTCTATGCCTATTATATATATGACTTTTCAATACTGCCTCCAACCCCCCTCCAAACGCTCAAACGATGTGATTGTAAATAGAAAGCTCCTCCCCCTTTTCTCTGTTTTCTTTTTTTGCTTATAACACTTGACTGTCTTGTGTCCACTTTTTACTCTTTAAACAACACATTATAAACTCTTCTTGATGCATATTACAACACAGACACCAGACTGCACCACCACTGTCTCGTCTCTCTCTCCTGCTCTCTCTCTCCTCACCCTCCACACCCGGTGACTTTAGCCCTCCTCTGCAGAATATTTATACCCCTCTTTCTGACTCTCCCTTTACTTTTATCTTGTTTGATTTTTCCAGGGATCAATAAAAATATAGTTTGACTGTTATGAGGGCTGGTGAAGGTAGCACACTTGCACACACCCACCCACACACACACAAAACACCCTTGGTTACCAGATTAAAATGCATATATACAACTCCGGTTATACCAACATGGTATCAATCATAAATATATGTGCAAACAAGGGCTAAAAAAAAAAAAAAAAAAAAAAAAAAAAAAAAAAAAAAAAAAAGAATCTCCAATTACATAATTTACTTCTACCTTTTTATTGGCAGGCAATAGTCCTCGAGAAGCAGCAGAGAAGCGTGTAAGACTGCAGCTCTGCACCCCGGCCTGGACCCTGGATTGTCAGGGGGAGGATCTAATAATGTCAGCCAGATTTCTAGAGATAAGAGCTGCACCATCTCAGGTGGGATGAATGCTGTCTCTTCTAAGCAGACCAGGCTTTCCCCAAAACGTCTTCCAATTGTCAATAAAGGCCACGTCGTTTTCTGAACACCACCGAGACAACCAGCGACAGAGCGACAACATGCGGCTAAACATGTCATCACCGGTCACCGGTCGGTTACCATGACTAATGGAGTATTTCATTTACTGCATGATATCAAATATCATGAACATGTAGACAAACAAAATGTGAATTATTTTTACACACTCAGCTCAGGCGATGTTGTAGCTATTTAGGCTGTATAAAAGTAGATGTAAATCTATTACATTTTACAGCTTCTGCTTTAGATATAGATTTTATTTACAATAAAAAAATCCCCAAAAAAGGAAACCATAGTTTTGCACCATGAACTGGTGATGTTAAATAAATAAATAAAACTGATACTCATGTTTCTGTAATGTTCATAAGGAAATGCAGGTTTTTTTTTTGTTTTTGTTTCTTTTTTAAGTGACAAACCAGGTTTAGAGGCAAAATGATCAGATACTTCAAGTTACAAAATGCCAATTTTGTTTGTGCCAAAAACCACCAAAAAACTTTTTGCAAACACATCAAGTCAGCAAATGAGGGCTTCGTGTCACAAAACGGGTTATGTAGAGACTGAGTAAGTGAACCTGAACTCAGGGAAACTCGTAGATTTCCGTCTCAAAAAAGGAGGTTACTTAACCCAGAGTAAGAAGGATCAGCTGAGCCGGATCAGAAACCAAGGTGACTCATACTCGGAGATTGTTACCGTGGTAACTGACACCGTGAGGTAACCTGGTGAAGAGTAGATTTACTGTATTGTATTGTATTGTATTTGTGTCAGAAAAGTATTTGAATGATCCAAATATAGTTTAATGCAGTCAAAAGGATGCATACAGATGATATCTGTCTTTGTCTTCACCTACCCCCTTTTCATAACTTTCTTCCCACATACACACACATTACACACTGCTCCTTGTTGCTCAACATGTTACATCCTTCATGCACTTGAGCATCTCGTACCAGGCGCACCCTGGTTGTGCCCGCTCTTATGTAAATGGACAATATTAAATTAACAGTTTTGCAAAAAGCATTCTTTGGATTCAGATCCTATTTGAACTTAATAAATAAAAGTAATTCAATCACCTAAAATTAAAGCTGTAAAGAGCAATAAGAGGATTTGAAGCTTCACAAATATGACAGAGTTCTGCCTATCCTGCACTACGAAGCAGAATTAGTGGCTTGGACATTACTTTCATATGTAATACTCCTGTAAGACATTCTTGGAGTTATTTTTTTTGGCCAGGAAATGTTGTTTAATTCACAAGCTAAAGGTATCCATAACTACCTCCCTTTGTTTTAGGGTCATTTATAGTCATTTGATTTACAAAACATTTAACTGAAAGCAGTGCCTTTAGTTATCAGACACTTCTGTGGATCCTGCTCTGAGTTTGTCTTTGGTGCACAGAAGCTCTAAAATTACACAGCTGACATATGTTAGCAACTGATCAATGAAAAATTACCATTTCCATTTCCACGTGGCTAGTGGATTCCTGTAAACCACGTGGTTTACCAGCAACTGATAAGGAAAGTGAAAGTAAAAGAGTTCTATTTAAACCGCCACTCAATGTGATTCAGCAGCAGTCTGTTCTTCTCTGCAGCAGCAGCAGCCACACAGAAACGGTAGGAATCCAGATTAAAGCAAAGGCTTGTGTTAAATGAATATTTTAATGTTGAAATGCAAAACCTTACATATTTTGGATGAGGTCATTTTTTCCCCCTTTTTCCTTTTCTTTCCTTTTCCTCTTTTTTCCCTTTTAATTTTAAAACTAAAAGAATAAAGCTGGATTTGATTACATGAAATGATTTTTACTTAATATTAATATGTAACAATTATGAATTTCAAATAAATAATTTACCTTTCAAACTGCTTTAAGATGATGTAACAACAAAGAGCAACATTCAGGCTGACGTCTCCTAAAATGACTTTCTTTACATTTTTTAGTCTTATGTATCAGCAACTAATAAATATTTGGTCTGAACCAGATTTTAAAAAGATAAAATGAATAACATGACATAACATACTGTACTGTGTCTTTGTATGTGCATGTTTGGCAATACTCTACTGCTCCATATTTGACAAAAAAAAAAAAAAAAAGAGAAAAAGTAAAAAAGTAGTCAAGCACATTAATGGAAGTGTGATCATCTGAAGTTGGCACCTTGTTGAACACTACAATAGCATGGCTGAAAAAGAAAAGCATCACTAAAGTGGAAGTCCAGACCACACCGATTCACATGTTGTGGCTGAAGTTCTTCAAATTCCCAACAATGTGAGAGATGAACAACCTCATACAGATTAGAATACTACTTTTTGAAGTCATTGCTGGAATTACAAAAAAGGGGCCCTACAATCAGTTGCAGAAGATCCAGCTTTTTTTTTTTATTTCCATTTGTACAGCAGGAGTTATTTGTACAGTGATAAGAGTGCAGAACATGTTGACAAGGCAGTTGATCTTTGACTTCATAATGAACGGGACTTTGACACCCAGAGCTTGGTGCTGGTCCTGTTTATGGGCTTCTCCTTTCTTACAATCAGCTTTAATGCTGTTGAAAGAGGGAAATGACAGGAGATCTACTTTTTCACATGACTACTACCACCATTAACATGGCGATGACAATTTGTGTCTAAGTACCACTCAATGAACTTTCCATTTTAAACCTCCAATTACAGCAAAAGTGGACAAAATTCCCAACCATAGGTGTTATCACACGGATCCTAACTGCATTCATTTAATTAATTAATTATGTAAATATTAACAGTAGAAATGTCAACACAGGTGTAACATGAAGATAGCAAATGTTGTCTTGTACAAAATCTACATGCGCTCAACACAAGAGCAGCAAAAGTATATCCAAAGAAGGTCCACAGTCGTGCTGCACAGCTCACCAGCTCTGTGAACTTGGTGGAAGGTGCTGTCATGACTGCAACATGTCAGAAGAGGTCTGCAGTCATTTTTCAGTGATATTCAGAGTGAATCAAGCGTGTGCAGTAGAGAGTAAACACTCAAATGTTACTCAGGTTTTTTGTTCAGGAAACTCGCTTTGAAGATGCTTTGAGTTTCATTTCTCTATTTTTGACATAAAACTACTTTATTTAATTATAGGAAACTACAAGATGCCGGGCATAAATAGAGGTAAGTGAATATCTTTCTTGAAATGAAGCTCCTATTTCCAGTGAACAGTTATGATGTTTTTACCATTTTTCTTTTTTATTTGTTTCATTATTTTTTATTTGACAGCGACCTGTAGTCCCACCCTCTGACCCCCTCAGTGTCTGCTGTCTCCACCTGTTTATATCATCGTCTCTGTCGTCCTCCAACTAACCATGAATCAGTCAAATACACATGGAAGTCTCAGTTCTGCTGCTGACAGATAGTTATACTTATCTTGTCTTTTGTACCTTTGATGGTGGGTTTGTGTCTCTGTTCTTCATCCTGTCTGTTTTATTTCCCTTTTCCTGCTCCACTCGGCTGGTCTTCAGTAGGAGGGCCCCCCTTATAATCCAGGTCCTTATCAAGGTTTCTTCCCTCTTAAAGGGGACTTTTTACCTGCCGTTGTTTATTTAATAATTGCTCGGGGGTCATGTTCTGGATCTCTGGAAAGATCCTAGAGACAACTTGTGTTGTATTAGATGCTAAATAAAAAACAAAGGAACACTAAATATTCCAGATGTGGCCAGGAGCTAGTTTTCATCTGTTGTCCCTGACCAGGTCTTCTAAAAGCTCCCTGGAATAAGACAAAACAGAAACAGAAGGTTGTAAAGAAAACAATTATCCATCAATCTTTTTTTTTTTTTTTGTGTGCGTATGTGTACCCTTCACCGTCCCTAATGACAGTCTAACTATTTTTTTAATTGATCCCTAGGTTATCCATCAATCGAAGATTATTAATCAGTAATAGAAAACAGATCAAAAGGTAATAAAAACAGACAACAATTAATAATAACATTTTTCTAAACTAATCACCATATAAACAGCCACTAAATCACAGAACAAATCAAGGGCATGACAACAATATATATATATATATATATATATATATATAAAATATAAAAATATATAAAAAACAAGAAAAACTACAATAAAAACATTAACAAGTTGGCAGCAGCTGACAGAATGTGTCGACAGGTTTGATTGCTAATTAGACACTGAATTTAACGACTTAAAAATCACAGATGTACTGATCTCCCTAATATATGTTGGGATGTTATTCCACTCTTGTGAAGCTGTAACAGAAAAAGCTGATCTAAGGCACTTCTTTATAATTCTTTATTTCCTTCTTTGTGTTTTCTTTCCTGAACTCACAGTTCAGGTCCACAAAGTCACAACAGCGGAACCATTTAGGGCAGACGAAGAACTGCGGAGAAACTTTGAACGTTGCATATAAAAGTCTGAATATGAGATAATACGAATTTATTTCTTTTTAGGAAGCCTGTGATGCAGTTTAGAGGTGTAGGTGATTGTCTTTCTGATGTTTTATCTTTTCCTGCTCTGTATTTCTCTGCATGTTTACAGTTAAGGTCCACAAATTCACCACAGGAGAAACATTTGGGGCAGATGAAGATCTGCTGAGACAAGTAACAAATGGACTATATGTGACGAACACAAACCAACAGGAAAGTGAATTCATCATTGTCATATGTCCAATCAGCTCTCGTGTTGGGTCAAATGTGGATGCAGCCATGAGGGAGATGCCAGGTACTGTGTTTAACCTGTTTTATGATTTGATATCACAGTTTATTTTATCTTGGTACTTAATGCAGATCTAGAGTAGTATTCTAACTTCACATATCTAAAGAGAAGAAAGAAAAGAAAAGAAAAAGACACATTTTAGGGTTGTCAGGTTAATTGGTAATTTCCTGGTGTCAGCAGGAGATAAAAAGATCATTCTGGTTCTGATGCATCACACCCATGACTTCGACTACTCAGCTGGTGGGAGAAGATGGACTGAGACCTTCAGTAATGTTGTCCTGGATGTTGATGTTCTCTTCCACGACACTGTGCCAGGACTTCTGATCTGTGGAAGAAACAGGGAGGCTGTCCGTCAGATACAAGCGACTTTAACTGAAGGTCATCACAGCTTGCTTCAGGCAGGAGGCAGGTGTAATAATAGTTTGAAACTCAAGTTTATTTTACCTTTTCTTGCTATTCTTATTCTAGCTGTTGTAATTATCATTATTTTTTGTCGTTAATTATTTTTTGGCATTCATCTTATGTCTTGCCAAGATGAATCTGTTACGGATTGGGGGAAGCAGGACCCAAATGCTGAAGGAGATTGGAGTCAGGAGTAAGCAACAAAGTCCCTTATTTCAAACAAACAAAAACAAAAAAAACCTGCACAGACTGAAATTCCAGAATAAAGTAAAAATGGTCCACACAAGGCTCCACTGGATGCATTCTTGATAAAATGGACGGAGCAAGAGCACATCCAGCATTCTGGCTGTTCTTGAGAATTAAAACAGTATTTCAGCTGCAGATGACGACGTTTTACAAAAACACATACTCAGTACGTTTACATTCACCAAGAGAAGGTCGCATTGTTGCCTTAGTCCAACTGATATTCAAAGTTTTATCACTTCTTTATTTGTAATCATCACGCTACCACCCTTCACGACGCAACCATCTGTTTATATATACCCAGCCTCAGGTGAATTTATGATTTCACTGTCGAATCAATATTTTAAAAGGGAGTGGTGGTCTAGTGGTTACAGTGGTGGGCTTGGGCGTGGAGGACCCAGGTTCAACCCAATTTAACAATGGTAAATCACTGGGGGCCCCTGAGCAAGGCCCTTAACTCCCAATTGCTCCCCGGGCGCTGGTTCTAGCAGCCCACTGCTCACTAGTGAAACTAGTTGATGGGTTAAAAGCAGAGGCCAATTTTGGTGTGCATCGTACATACGTGTGGTGTGCACGATGTCCACACTGACAAGAATGATCATGAAAAAAAACAAAAAAAAAATGGTTTAACCCACTATAAAGGTCTGACGGCATCTCTGAAGATATTTCGGTGGGGTTCGGCTAAAGGAGCTGGGAGCAAAGCTAACTGACATGCAGTGGATGCGTCCCCGTGGGCTTGCTGAGAAACATGGCTGCGAGGAAAACAGCCTCAAACCCGGTCTTCACAAACCAATAGGTCACGTGACCGAATCATCCATTGGTATATACAGTCTATGCCTGGGACTCCCTCTTCCAGAAGTCAGCGGAAGCAGGATTAACAGCAATCACAGCATTAAAACACCTTAAAACACATTAAAACAGTTGTGTGCATCTTACGTGCAACACGATCAGGCTCAGTATGAACGAGATGTACAGAGCTGCTGCGTCCTCCATCTACATCTCCTTTAAATCTGCTGGATTTGTTTACTAATTGAATTGTTCTAACTGGAACAATGCCAACACGATAAAGGAGTGTAGCGCCACCTAGCGCCGCAAAGTCCATTGCACTTCACTCAATAATTTGATTTTCTTCTTGTGGATGTATACTCAGATTTCTCAGAAAGTCCAGTTAAATCCTTAACTCGATTACTGCCAACAGCTAGGTTTAGATGTGCATGTAACCGTACTATTTGAAAAATGGCCATTTATAGGGGCTGACGAGACACAGGTGGAGAAATTCAGGGAGATCAGGAACGTCTAACTGAATATGACCGGACAAAGACAGACCTTCAATGTAAAAAAATGAAGTAAAGTTAACAGAAAAGGACAGAGGCAGGAACACAAGATGAAACCAAATAAAAAACACAGACACAAAATAAAACCTAGATCCTAACAAAAACAACAAGCCTAACCCAAACCTATCACCAAACAAAATCCAGACTCATGACAGAATTGTTGAAGAAAATAACAGTTCGGCTAAACTGGATTCCTAGATATAGTAAGTATGTAAGTTTGTATATAAAACACAGAACAAATCATAAAATAAAACAAATAAAAACTAACCAAAAGCAAGTTTAAAAAGATGTGTTTTTAGCTTCCTTTTAAAAGAGATCACAGAGTCTACAGACCTCAGGCTGAGAGGAAGGGCGTTCCCGTGGGAGGAGCCACTGCTGTAGAAGGCTCTGACACCTTTAGTTTACAACCGCGTTTGCTTCATGATGCCCAGGCCCTTGTCACGGGTCATTCCCCCAGTTGTGGAAATGATTTCAGTAAAATATTTTATGCCTCATACAGTAGGGGAGGTAACTATTTTTTTTACCACATCTGGTGAATTTACGAAGCAAAACATTTTTATTTTAGTTTTTTACTTCCTCATCAGTCATGATCCTGCTACGAAGCTCAGTGAAGTAATCTGCAGTTTGTACTAAGCGAGTGTTTGCTTAACCCAGCAGTAATTTCTGATTTTACCACCGAAACAACATCTGATATGGGACATTTCATTGTAAACGTCAGCCGGTAGCTTTGCAGCTGTGCTGATTCCGTATCTCAAGACAATTATTTCTAACTCTTTGACTGCTGATACAAGGCTGTTGACATGGTTTAGATCTTTGCTAGAATGCATATTGCCATATTTTGCGACATATTTGTAACATACTGTATTATTAATCTGATTTATAGACTTAATGCAGTACATTTATTTTGTATGCTTACCTTACCCCTTAGCACAGCTACAATGTGTGTATAATTTGAATATGTAGATTGCTGCTTTTACATTGGTCATCCAGACACGTTAACTTTTACACTTGTGAATGTTTTTTGTATTATTAATCAATGTATATCTGTTTTTCTTTTGATAATGTATGTGCATTTCAGTTTATCATACCCTTCATTTTCTTGCACCATGGCAACTTTTTTGAGATGTCTTGCTGTTATAAAATTCAAAAAGAGCAAATATTGTCCATAAAATGGCTAAATGTCTCAGTTTCAGTATCTGATATGTTTTTAATGGGAATTAAATATGGGTTTTCTGAGATTTGCATATCATCTTATTCTGTGTTCATTTACATCTTACAGGACTCCAAACTTTATTGGAATTAGGGTTTATATATATATATATATATATATATATATATATATATATATATATATATATATATATATATATACACGTTTATAAATATCTATCTGTCTGTCTGTCTGTCTGTCCGTCCGTCTGTCTGTATGCATGTATTAATGTATTTTGTTAAAACATCTCTATTAAAAAGTCAATCATGGGATTTAGTTTGTTATCAGTGTCTTAGTAGGGAAAACAGTCATCCCACTTTTGACCTGCATGACCAGTTCTGACTAAAGGAAGGTTTATTGTATCTACAATGACTAATATGTTAACATTTCTTTATTTATTATATATCGTCTACAATTAATACTACAACACCATAATTTTATAACATTTAATCAGTAACATAACTATTGTTTTCAGTGTGCATAAATCTGTATTTAAAGGTACAACATTAAAAATATTTCCATCTATTTTTATGCCATCTACATAGTGTATAACATGAAATCAGCAGAGGTGATGTGCAGAGTGATTACTATGTTTGTTTAAAAAGATTCAAATCTTGTTTGGCAAAGACAACATATTCACAAACTTCTATATCACATAATGAACTTGGTACCACATAATTAGATTAGGACTGTAAGGACTATCAATGATATGTGTTATAATGTAAGAGTTTTGTGGAAAAAGAATAAAGTTTTTTGTACAGCATGAACTGTTTTGTTTTATAAACAACCTCACAGTTCAATGTTTCTATTCTGCTCATGGCTACAACCCTTCACCATCTGTAGAAGAGACAGTCCATGAAAAAAAATATTGCATATGGTAGCATATGGCAGAGGAGCTTTGAGGAGAAAATTTATCTGCAAAACACTCAAAAATATATTTATAAAACTATATATATTTACATACATGAAACAAACACTAATGAAGACATTGGAGATAGATTAGACTGTGAAAATGTTTTAAGATGATGTTATGATGGTAAATATAATAATAATATTATACTATTATTTTGTATTTATATTATTGTGGAAGAGAACATGAACATCCAGGACAACATTCCTAAATGTCTCAGACCACTTTCTCCTAATGATTGAGAAGTCAACATCTCAAAACAAGAATGATCTTTTTATCCCTTGCTGACTGTAGAAAAAAAAAAAAAAATTAAGTGAGTGTTTGAACATGGATGACATCAAGCTGTACGCTAAGAGCGAGCAGGACATAGACTTCCTGATCCACACCACCAGGATCTACAGCAACAACATCGGGATGTCATTCGGGCTTGAGAAATGTAGGAGGCAAGGTAGTCCACACAGAAGGGGTCTCGGTCCCAGAAGGAACAATAGCAGACAATGAGGACAGTTACAAGTACCTTGTAATACCACAGGCAAATGGTAACCTTGAAGGGGCAACAAGGAAAATGGCAACAGCCAAATACCTCCAGCGAGTAAGGCAAGTCCTAAGAAGCCAGCTCAATGGCAAGAACAAGTCCCGGGCAATAAACAGCTACGCCCTGCCAGTGAACAGATACCCTGCAGGAATAATAAGGTGGCCAAAGGAAGAGATACAGACCACAGATGTTAAGACAAGGAAGCTCCTCACCATGCATGGTGGGTTCCACCCCAAATCCAGCACACTGAGACTGTACGCAAGCCGTAAGGAAGGAGACCGAAGACTAGAGAGTGTGAAAGCCACTATCTGGGACAACTGCCAAGCTCCATGAGTACATCAAGGACAAGGCCCAAACGGATGACATACTCAGTGAATGCCTCAGACAATGGCAAGGTGAAGAGGTGCTGGAGGAGGAAGCATCATGGGAGGACAAGTCCCTACACGGGATGTACCATCGAATCATAACTGAAGTGGCTGATCTCAAGAAGTCCTACCAATGGCTAGAGAGAGCTGGCCTACAGGACAGCACAGAGGCACTCATCCTGGCTGAACAGGAGCAGCCTCTGAACACCAGAGCAATAGAGGCCCAGATATACCACACCAGACAAGACCCAAGGTGTAGGTTGTGCAAAGAAGCACCAGAAACAATCCAGCACATAACTGCAGAGTGTAAGATGCTGGCAGGGAAAGCATACATGGAACGCCATAACCAAGTAGCGGGCATACTCTACAGAAACATCTGTGTGGAGTATGGGCTGGAAACCCCAAGGACAAAATGGGAAACACCTCCCAAGGTGGTGGGAAATGACAGAGCAAAGCTCCTGTGGGACTTCCAGATACAGAGAGGCAGGATGGTGATGGCAAACCAACCAGACATCGTGGTGGTAGACAAAGGGCAGAGGAAAGCCGTGGTGGTGGATGTGGCAATACCAAGTGATGGTAACATCAGGCGAAAGGCACACGAGAAGCTTGAGAAATACCAGGGCTTAGAGAGGAGCTGGAGAAGGCCTGGAAGCTGAAGGTGACAGTAGTGCCCGTGGTGATCGGAGCACTCGGGGCAGTAACCCCCAAACTGGAAGAGTAACTGCAGCAGATCCCAGGAACAACCTCAGACATCTCAGTCCAGAAAAGTGCAGTGATGGTTACTTCACCATCTCCAGTCTCCACAAGCTTTCACTGGATGTATCCTAGTTAAAATGGGTGGAGGAGGAACACATCCAGGCATGTCTGCTGTTCTTGGTCAGATGCGTTCTTTTTTTTTTTTTTTTCTTTTTTCTTCTTTTCTATTTTTTTTTCTACTTTTTTTTTGGGCTCATCAGTTTACTTTGTACAGGCATCCTTAAAGCAGTCAAGTCAAAGTCCCACATCATCTGAGCCCCACCTTTTTTTTTTTTTTTTTTTTTTTTTTTTTTTTTTAATATAATTATCCCCCGTGCATAAGTGAAAGTGAAGGTGATAGTGTCCCACACCAATCCTCTCAACAGCCCATTATTCAACTCCACTAATCCTGAACTCTGTCAAAGAGGACCAACAAACACAAACAGCAAAGTGCAAAGAGAAAGGAGCGGAGGGTAGTGGTGGATGTTGTGTTATTTATAATGATTCAGTGATGTGTGTGTGTGTGTGTGTGTGTGTAGTGTAGTGTGGGTGAGTGCATGTTGTTGTGTTGGGTGTAACACCCCAAGATGATCAGGAGCTGAGAGATTCAGAGTTAAAGAACCACAGCTGGCAGTGATGTTGACCTTCCACACCAGCTGGCCAACTGCTCATGATACAATCACATTTCAAGTTGGACCACCGCTGGTGCCGGTGTGTTGGGTCAGTGCAGTGCAGCAGCCCTCCCCAGGTGTACGAAATCCCCCCCCTCAGTTACCATATACCGGTCCAGCCCCAGCAGGTCACAGGACGCCCGGCCGAGGGCCGCCTACGTTGTCCATGACGGCAGAGCGGGAAAGCAGCTCAGGAGCCACAGGCGGACCGGTCAGCCGGATCGATACATGCCAGCAGCCACGAGAGCGAGTAATGGGTGGAGCCGGGGACCCCCCCCACCCCAATCATCCTCCCCGCCACTCGGTCCGGGAAGAGGGGCGGGTCCCACCCCACCCCGACGGCAGGAAGCCGAGCGGAGGAGACAGACCCGCAGGACGGAGTCCAGGGCCGCCCCGCGCCGGCCCCCCAGCAGCCCGGGCCACCGCCCCTCCCGGAGGGAGAGCCCAGAGAGGCCAGGCCGGCAGAAGCCCCCCAGGCCGTCCGCCACAGCGCCCCCCCCAGCCCCCCGCCCCCCAAACCAGCCCCGATGAGCCCCTAGGCCGAGCCCCAGCGGCCCTCCTCCCACCAGATCTGGGCTCTGCCCGGCGGGCGAGACAGGGGAGCGCTGGTTTACCCATGGCAGCCCCAGGTGTCTTTTCTACCCCCTCCCAGGCCAGCTAGCGCCAGATCCTTGGACCTACACCCTACCCGTGTGTGAACGTGATTTAGATTTAGGCTGTGTTCCGGGTTCCAGATCGGACACAGTGAGTGTGTGCTACCAAACCTGTGCATGTAAACTAAGTGCAGATAAGGTGTGCTAAGGTGCATTAAAAGAAGGGGTGCATTAAAAGGAGGGCACAAGTTGGGGGAGGTATGGAGAGGCGGCAGCGCACTCCTGCCCTGCCCCCTCTCGACCGTAGGGGATGGTATGGAGAGGTGACAGTGCACTCCTGCCCCGCCACCTCTCGTCCCTTATGTGCCCCCAACCAAGCTCGGCACCTCCGGTCCTGTGTCTGGATGTAGTGAGGTGACAAGTGCCCCTGTGTGGTTGTGCTCTTGTCTAGTGATGTGTATTTAAAAAAGGATTGGCAGGAGCTTAGCCTGGGAAGGGGAGGGGGGAGTTGTTGGTACACCTCCCCCCCGTCCCACCAGCAAGACAAGGGCAGAGCCCCATGCAGCCACAGGGGTCGCAGCCCAGGGATCCACAGGACAGCTCGAGGGGTAGCAGTCCAGGCAGGGAGCCGCGACGACCACCAGGACACCCCCGCCGGTCCCAGCTCCCCGGGGCCCCCCCCCAAAAGAGCGACAGCAACCCGATGGGCCCGGAGGCCACCACAGCCCGGCCCCAGAGCCAACCCCAGGCCAGTCCCCCCCCCCCCCCCCCTCGGCTCCCCACCCCCCGGGTAGGCGGGCACCCCCCCACCCCCCGACCGACGGCAGCAGAGGAAGGGAGCGGAGGCGGTCCCAGCCCCCCCCCCAGACCAACGCTCCGGGGCCAGGTGGCCTGCAGCGGTGCACCGCCAGTACCCCTGCACCTCCCAGCACTCCCCCAACCCCCAGTCCGGGAACGCAGGGGACCACCACTGACGGCGACCCGTATCCCCAGTAGCTGAGCAGGCACATGGCACCTTTGGGTTAGGGAGGTCATCTAAAGTGATTCCATTACCTGCGGTGATATACCAGAGGTTTATAGTACATCAATTTCTCAATGAGAATAGATCGTAAAGCTGTTCTGTAAAATATAATATATAATGGAATGTATAATGGAATGTGCAGAGATCCAGGCCCAGTATTTCATTTTATTTTAAAATGAGCTAGAAAAGGTTTCCAAGTATCAGTAAAAGCTGCTAATTTGCTTTTATTAGTAAATGTTATTATTTCTAGTGATATGTATTCTATTATGAGGTTTATCCAGTGACTGATGTGTAAACAGGTTTTAGATTTCCAGTTAAGGAGAATTACTTTCTTGGCAATAGTTAGAGAAACTAGAACTGGATTTCTATATTTAATTGGGAAATTGTCAAGTTCTTGAAAGTTACCCAGTAAACATAATGGCGGAGATAAAGGGACTCTGCAACTTAAAATCGTTGATAGTTTTTCTGTCACTGTTGACCAGAAGCCATAGACAGGAAGGCAGGACCATGTGGCATGATAATAATCATCTGTGTTACCCAGGGTGCACTGGGGGCAGATATCTGTGTTGACTAGACCCATTTTAAACATTGTCCGCTGTGTGATGTGAGTCCTGTGTATTACTTTATACTGAATAAGTCGTAGATTTGTGTTTTTTGTCATAGAGAATATATTATTACAGATGTCTGTCCAAAGGTCGGGGTTGAGAGTGGTTGTTAGGTCGTTATTCCATTTGGTTATTGGGAGGGCTAGTTCCGTGTCGTTACTGGATATAAGTTTGTAGATTCTAGAAACCAGTTTTTGGACCTTTGTGATTTTTCTTACTTCTTCAATAAATAGTGAAGGTTCTAGTAAGTCACAGTTGATCTCTACTTTTGATTTGATTGTAGATTTTAGTTGTTGATAATGTAGAAACTGTTGTTTTTCAATACCAAATCTCTGAGCTAACGAATCAAATGATATAAAGTGGCCGTCAGTGAAGAGATGATGGAGATGAGTGATACCTTTCTGTTGCCATGATGGGAAATAAATAGGTTTCTTGGATATCAGAAAGTCAGGATTGTGCCAGATTGGAGTTAATTGACAAGGTGTTAAGGAAGACTTTGTAATCTTTATTGTCTTCCACCAGGCTTTCAGAGTTGAGTTGATTGTGGGGTTTTCAAAAAGAGGCATCTTCTTTATCGATGTTGGAAGAAATGGTAAGTCAGAAATAGGGATATCCTTGCATTGGTTTTGCTCCAAGTTTTTCCATAAGCTGTGGTTTTCTGTTTGGATCCATTTGATTACATACTGCATTTGAGTCGATAGGTAATAATATTGAAAATTCGGGGCTTCTAGGCCTCCTTTTGATCTCTGTTTTTGTAGTGTCGCTAAACTAATCCTGGGCTTCTGATTTTTCCAATAAAACTTTGTTACCAATGAGTTAATTGAGCTGAACCATTTATCAGTGGGGGTAACTGGGAGTACTGAGAATAAGTAATTCACTTGTGGTAATATCTTCATTTTAACTGAGGCTATTCGACCCATTAGTGAAGGTGGAAGGTTTGTCCATCGTTTTAAATCTTGTGTTATTTTATGGAGTAGAGGGATGTAATTTAGATTGAATAATTCTGATAGTCTGGAAGAAACATTAACACCCAGGTATTTAATGTTGCCAGTTCTGAATGGCAAAGAGTTATTTTGAGTTGCAGAGTCCCATACACTGTCTGAAAGTGGTAGTATAATTGATTTTTGCCAATTTATGGTATAATTTGAGATTTTTGAAAAATTATTAATGGTATTCAAAGTCTCTTGTATAGATTTATTTGGATCCTCTAGATATAGTAATACATCATCAGCATAAAGGCTTATTTTGTGTTGTGATATCGTGTCTCGAATCCCTTTAATTTGACGGTTTTGTCGTATTGCTGCTGCAAGGGGTTCAATAAAAATAGCAAAAAGTGACGGAGAGAGTGAGCATCCTTGTCTGGTTCCTCTCTGAAGTGTAAATCTTTGTGATGAGATTCCGTTTGTGATGACGGTGGCCAGAGGGGATGTGTACAGCGTTTTAATCCAGTGGATGAATGAGCTTCCAAATCCAAATTTGTGAAGAGTACTAAATAAAAAAGTCCAATTCACTTTGTCAAATGCCTTTTCTGCATCTAGGGACACAATTATTGATTTTGTTTGTCTTTTTTGAGCAATATGGATTAAATTAAAAAGCCTCCTGGTGCTATCTGATATATTTCTATTTTTAATGAAACCAGTTTGATCTGGGTGGATTAACGCTGGGGTTACTGTTTCTATTCTTGTGGCTAGGGCTTTAGTAATTATTTTTAAGTCTGTATTTATTAACGAAAGGGGGCGATAACTAGATGGGAGAGTTGGGTCTTTGTCGGGTTTTAGGATGACTGTCATAGCTGCAGTATTCATTTGTGGAGGAATTACTGAGGTGGCATGGATTTCAGCAACTACTTTATAATAGAGTGGTGATAACATTTCCCAAAAATGTTTATAAAATTCTGGGGGAAATCCATCCGGTCCTGGAGATTTGTTATTAGGCATTCCCTCCAGGGCTTTATAGAGTTCCTCAGGAGTTAGTAGGTTGTCTAACATATTTGCTTGTTCCTTTGATAATTTGGGGAGCTCTAAGTTTTGGAAAAAGTCATCTATATCTGATTGTTTGGGGTGCCGGTCTTGTCTGTATAGGTGGCTGTAGAAGTCCTTAAATACATCATTTATTTCCTGTGGGTTCTGAGTTACCTCTCCTAAAAAATTGGTGATGGAAGAGATAGTTGACTTTTCTTTTTTACGCTGCAGCTGGTTTGCTAAGAATTTTCCAATTTTATTACTGTATTCATAATTTTCATATTTAAGTTGTTGTATAAGGAATTGTGTTTTATTGTATATAATGCTTTCATATTGTAGTTTTAAGTTATCAAGTTTGTTTTTAGTTTCTTTGCACAGCTTTTTGGAATAATCTTCACTTAATTGTTTGATATTTTGTTCTAGATCCGTTTCTATTCTCTGTTGTTGTTTTTTCCGATTTGTTGCATAAGCTATTATTTTCCCTCTAATGTATGCTTTTCCTGTTTCCCATAACAATGATGGTGAGGTATTTGGGAGGTCATTCATCTCCAGAAAAAACAACCACTCCTTTTTTATGAAGTCGCCAAATTCTGTATCCTGCAGAAGTGATGTGTTGAAGTACCATCTTTTGCTGAGTTTAGATTGCATCTGAAGTGTGAGCGTTAGTGAGATGGGGGCGTGGTCGCTGATTAAAATTGGGTGGATTGAAGTTTCAGTTACATATTGAGAGAGAGAGTTGCTGATGAGGAAGAAATCAATTCTAGAGAAAGACTGATGGACAGAGGAGTAATAAGTGTATTCTCTCGCTGAAGGATTTCTTATTCTCCAACTATCGCCAAGTCCGTAGTGTTTCATGTATTTTTTGATGGTTTCAGTTGTTTGACAATTTCTATAAGATTGTGGATTTGAGCGGTCTAGTTTTGAATTAATAATGGCGTTAAAGTCTCCTGCAATAATTAGATTTGTTGAATCTTCTATTGATGAAAATAAGTTATGAAAGAAGGAAGGCTCGTCATTATTTGGTCCATAAATATTGACCAAGGTGAAGACATTTTGGTTGATGGAGAGATTGATTATAATAAATCTTCCATCTGGATCTATTACTGTTGATTGGTGCGTAAAAGGTATATTTTTATTGATGAGTATTGCTACTCCTCTCTGTCTACTATTGTATGTGGAGGCAGAGACTTGTTCAAATTGTTCAAGTTTGATGTTTGAGAGTTCTTTTTCTGTAACATGTGTTTCTTGTAAGAAGCAGATATCTGCTCTGTGTTTTATTAAGTGGTTGATGATTTTAATTCTTTTTTCCTGAGTTCTGAATCCGCGCACATTCCATGAAATTATTTTAAGTGGTTGCATTATACTTCTTAATTTTAATGTCATGAAGTACTATAGACGACTCCTGTCTTGGTGTTGTGTGCATATCTGTGTGTATATATTTGAGGGGTGTTAATGTGTGTGTGTGTTTAGAGTTGCGGTTAAAGAAGAAAACAAAACATATAATAAAAAGGATAAAGAAATGAGAAAACAAGTGTGGTGCCCATGCCAAATGGTACACCAGGTGCAGTGCATACAAGTGCATATTGTGATGTAATGGTGGCACTGAGAAAGAGATTACCCTTTTTTTTTTTTTTTTTTTTTTTTTTTTTTTTTTTTTTAAACCTCTTTCCCTAAATTTTTACCTGCCTATAATTATTTTTATATACATAACTATTTTAGAGCGGTTTTGAAGTTATGATTAATCCTTGCTTTAATCATAATATTAGAATAGCAGTTCATACATAACGTACTATTATTTTACAGCGGTTTTGAATTTATGATTAATCATTGCTTTAATCAGAATATTAGAATAGCCATGGGGTGCTATTAGCATCTCGGTACAACTGCCCCTCAATGAAAAGTTTGTCCACTATTATGTAGGCTCTTTTATTGATTTTTCTCTGCTCTTTCATGATCGGATAGAGAACTTTGCGTCTTTCATTAATTTCTCGAGGAAATTGGTCATTAATTCCGTAGTTCGTACCTTTCAGCTCTCTACCACGACTTTTGATGGTCAGTTTATCTTTATATCTCTCTACTTTAGCGACTATGAGGCGGGATGGTTTGTTGTTGGGTCTTCCTAGTCTGTGGACGCGGTCGAACCCGATACGATCAACAGTCTCAGCTGGGAGTTTCAGTTGTGTTCTCATGAAATCTTTAACGACTTCTTCCGGGTTCTCCGAACGGTTTTCAGGTATTCCGGTAATTATGATATTATCTCGCATACTTCGTGTCTGTAAATCTAGTATCGTTTCCTTCATCGTTTTGTTCTCTTTGACAACATTGTCCATTTTATCTCCGAGACCTTTAACGGTGGCTTGGAGTAACGAGTTAGCTTGCTGGAGTTCTTGAATGTGGCCGTAAGCAAACTCCAGGCTTGCTCGCAGCTCTTTAATCTCGCTGTGTAAAGTTACCAGCAGAGACTCCTCGAGACTCATCCAACTCCCGCCTCTTGAAGATACAGATGATGACACCACCGCATAGGCTTTCTTCTAGTCTATCAACTGCCTCACGGACAGTTGGGGGCGGCTGTGTCTGAAAGCCTATTTGTTCAACACTCAACTTTACGAGTTCCCTTGAACGCACTGTCACGTGAACACTGCATGTCCAGCGCAGGTGCAGGCACTGTGTTTAATTGACTTGGCTCTGACGACGTGGAGGAAGAAAGCAGAGACAGACTTTCTCATCTTGTTCATTGTTCTGTGTGCGTTATATGAACATTGAAGTAAGTTCTGTGATGACTTTGCATATTGATAGTTTAAATACTTAAGTTTCGATTTGTTAACTGAGTTTAAGTACAGCTTGCTAAGCTAAGTGTGGCTAGTGCTACCAATTACTGCATGTCCTGTGGTATGTTCATGGCGTTTAGGCCTGCAATGTGTCCCACGTTTAGTTAAATGTTTAGCTACCTTTTATTTGTTAATTATTTAGACATTTACCTGTTTAGTCATGTGTGTTTAAAGGAGACATATGGTCAGAACTATGTTTATTATATTTATGTAGTATTTGTGTTATTTGATATTATTCATGTAAAGCATAGTCATTTAACTGTAGAATATCTGTTATTAGAATAATGACTCATTATCATTATTTCTTTCTGTTTAGACCACACACATACATACACACACACACACACCCCAGTCACACGCCTAAATTTATATGCAAATTGTGAAGACTGCTGGACGAATAAAGCTGATTAAAAATTCTCTGGCCGGAATCTGTCTGTAGTGCTCCTACTCCTTAAAGAACCACTATCCCATTCATCACACGTCAGAAGGAAGACCTTAATTACTCTACAACAAAAGACAATCCAATATGCATTATGTGTTTGGCTTTTACCAGCCCATCCTGCACAGACACCCTTTGATAAGTGTTTGTTGTGGTTCTTTTATTTTGTACTTGCAGTTAAAACCCATAATGTGGAGAAATGTCTACTAATAAAGAACACAGGCTCCTTCATGGTCACAAAGTATTTTTGGGAGAATAAATACAAACATTTTTGGATTATCAAAGGACATGTTTTGCACCCAGACTGACCAAACTCAGTTTCTTAAGAAAAATATGTACCTGTCAGAGATTAAAGTTTCTTTTAACAGTAAAAAGAAAAGATGGTAAAAGGAAAAATGTGATGGATAGTTCAAGAGAGGAAGATGATTTCCTGAGCTCATGTTTGCCACATTTTTGTAAATATGAGTGGATTGTCAGACAAAAATATCCTAACATTAATGCAACTCTGCAGAAAACTGCTGCACAAAATAAAATTTATTATTGTCTGTTTACTTTTTCTGTGATTGTTTTTAAACTTAGTGTAAAAAATTGTACAATTTTATTACATGTGAAACAAGCTGGTTGGAAAACTAAGCTGTTAATTTCACTAATGCAGGTGGCGGATTTGTAAGTAACGAGTAAACTAGAAGAACAAGAAACTAGACATTTGTAAGTCTAGTTAAATGTTTCATCACGAGTCATCTTCATAAAAGCTTGTGCTGATTTCCACCACTAGATGGCAGTAAATGATTTGAGGTAAATGATAAGCCGTTGCACTCTCTCACTCTCTTTTGGACTTTAAATAATACAAACCTGTGTGTTACAAACAGACTACCCTCGTCGTGATCCTTCAAACTAAAGGTCTTTGACTGCATTTGTTGAGTATGAAATCGGAAAAGGGTAAGTGTGATATAGTCAATCTTTAGTTTGGAGATGAATGTTTTGTTTTCAAAAATAACTCGATATCAAGACTTAGACTAACTGCTTTGAACTGGTTTGTACACATTTCGATCCAAAAACTACAATGTAGGACATGTGCTGTTTTATGGAAGAAAAAGTACATATTTACTTACTTTTTTATATCTCTGATTTTTGTGCCCAAAACATTTCAGATGTGCTGCGTAGATCTTCTACTCCCAGACAAATCGATTTTTTGACTTTTGTTTCTGGCTGTATATTTGATTCGTCAACCTACAGAGCTATTCTGGAGCAATCAAATACCTCTATTGACCTTGTCTAAATGGATAGAATTGTTTAGATAAAGTCTCTGAAATGGTTGAACAGTAGAGTGTTGCGCGTCGTAGAAAGATAATTATAATACATTATTTCCAGCATATATTTATGTAGCGAGTCATGAGTTTTGTTGCCATCTAGAAAGTTGTTTTTTTTTTTTTTAAACTTTTGGCCATTTCAGACAACCCATCCTGCTGTGTTCTTCGGTAAGAAATCCATGAGCTCCACCAGTGTGTTCATTAGTGTTCCAGATTTGGTGAATTATTTATTCATTGGATAATAATTCTTTATACATCACCGATGGCAACAACCACCACAGATGGATTAATATCGCAGTGTTTCACTTTTCACAGGGGTACAAGGCAAGGATGTCACTATCCCCATGTTTCCCCAACCAGATGTCTCTGTAAATTCCAGCGTGGAACTGTAATAGGATACACCTGCGCAACAAATCCAGTTGTGACATTTCCTCGCCTTCCTAAATATTCCACAGTTAATTGTCAGCTGTTTTATAAGAACATGGAAGTGTTTTGGGAATGACAACAATTCAGCCATGAAGTGGTAAACCATGTAAACAGATGGAGCGGGGTCAGCGGATGCTGAGGTGCATGGTGCAAAGAGGTCTCCAACTTTCTACAGAGTCACTAGTTACAGACCTCCAAACTTCATGTGGCCTTCAGATTAGCTCCAGAACAGTGTGCAGAGAGCTTTATGAATGTATTTCCATGGCCGAGCAGCTGCATCCAAGACATACATCTCCAAGTGCAATGTCAAGCATCGGATGCAGTTGTTTAAAGCACGCCACCACTGGACTCTAGAGGAGTTGAGCCGCGTTCTCTGGGGTGACAAATCTTGTTTCTCCATCTGGCAATCTGATGGACGAGTCTAAGTTTGGCAGCCACCAGGACAACGGTACTTGTCTGACTGCGTTGTAGGAACTCTGAATGCTTCAGCATACCAAGACATTTTTGACAATTCCATGCTCCCAACTTTGTGTGAACAGTTTGGAGCTGGCCCATTCCTCTTCCAACATGACTTTGCACCAGTGCCCAAAGCAGGTCCATAAAGACCTGGATGACAGAGTCTGGTGTAGGTGAACTTGACTGACCTGCACAAAGTCCTGACCTCAACCTGACAGAACTTTGGGATGTTTCAGAGTGGAGACTGAGTGCCAGGTCTTCTCTTCCAACATCAGTATGTGACCTCAAAATGCACTTCTGCAAGAATGGTCAAAAATCCCCATGAACACACTCCTAAACTTTGTGCACAGCCTTCCAAGAAGAGCTGAAGCTGTTATAGCTGCAAAGGATGGACTGACATCATATTGAATATAGATTATCAATGGGATGTCACTTAAGTTAATATGCAGTCAAGGCAGGTGAGCGAATGCTTTTGGCCATATAGTGTATCTCCGATCTTTTTTCTGTTATTAGTAGATTAAAAGAGTGCATCTGATAAAATAATTGGACATCTTTTTTTAAGTCCAAACACTTATTTGAACAAATGATTAAATAATTTATAGATACTGAGAATGGTATGGCTGTTGTGGGTAATAATAAGCTTTTCCAACTATGTTTTTTAAAATACAAAGAGTTGGAGACGTGTCTACTGTCAACCTGAAATTTGGAGCAGAAATTTCTAAAGAACATTTTGTAAGCTAAATAAGTGTTTATAAAGGAAAAGTGCTTGCTGATGACCATAAGTTGTTAAAACTAAACCAAAATACCTTTTTCACTTCAGTCTTTAAGCATCAAGGCTGAAAATGAGCAGAAGGATGCCAGGTGAACTTTTGGTTGTTTTTTTTTTTTCATTTTTTGTCTAGAAATAGTCTGTTCACTTTGGAAATGTCCATCCATCCATCCATCCATCCATTATCTATAACTGCTTCATCCTTTGTAGGGTCACGGGGGTCTATGTCTATCATGACTCATTACAGGCGAAAGACAATGGTCCACCTTGGACAGGTCGCCAGTCCATCGCAGGGGCACATTCATAGACAGAAAACCATGCATACTCACACTCACACCTATGGGCAATTCAGAATGATCAATTAACGTACCATGCATGTTTTTGGTCTGTGGGAGGAAGCCGGAATATCCACAGGGAACCCACGCAAGCACCGGGAGAACATGCAAACTTCACACAGAAAGACCCATCGGGCCGGGAATCAAACCAGGAACCTTCTCGCTGTGAGGCATATTCTTCATATCCAAGATAACCTGTAGTTCTTCAAAGGTTAACAACTAATTTTCAGTATGTGTTAAAAAACCGGGGAGCACAGCTTTAATTCCGTGTGCATGAAGCTTTTATTGACCACTGTGTTTTATCTACAGTCCTGCTGGATGGCATCTTGTTGGTTTGATTATGATAAAGTTATTTCCATTTGTGCTGGGCTCTGCAGTACTTGTGTTCTGATTACAGGCTCCACCGGAGTCATGCAGGCCAACTGTCATGGCAGGTTGATTACATGACAACAGGTTAAAATATGTTTGACCCTGTCCTCATGAAAATCAACATGATTCGCATAATGGCTTTATTTAAAAAGCTGTACATTGTAAACAAGCCGTTAGACTCTAGCAGACACCAGTTGCTGTGATTTTGTCATTTTTCTTTATAAAGAAACATCTCTAACCACATATTTCCCACTCAGCGACACACCCGCAGAGAAACCGACCTCGATGATTGGCGACTCTATTTTGAGACATGTGAGGCCGAGTCCAGCGACCATAGTTAGGTGCATCCCGAGGGCCAAAGCAGGCAACGTCGAAGCAAATTTGAAGCTGCTGGCAAAGAGCAATCTTAAATTCAGTAAAGTTATCATCCATGTTGTTGCTAATGAAACCCGGCTACGCCAGTCAGAGGTCACTAAAATGAATATTGTGTCGGTGTGTAACTACTCCAAAACCATGTCGGACTCCGTAGTTTTCTCTGGTCCCCTCCCCAATCTGACCGGTGATGACATGTTGTCACTCCGTCGCTGGTTGTCTCAGTGGTGTTCAGAAAATGACGTGGCCTTTATTGACAAGTGGAAGATATTTAGGGAAAAGCCTGGTTTGATTAGAAGAGACGGCATTCATCCCACCCGGGATGGTGCATCTCTCTCTAGAAATCTGGCTGACATTATTAGCTCCTCCCCCTGACAATCCAGGGTCCAAGCTGGGATGCAGAGCTGCAGTCTTACACGCTTCTCTGCTGCTTCTCGAGGACTATTGCCTGCCAATAAAAAGGTAGAAGTAAATTATGTAATTGGAGATTCTAAGGAGGTGCCAAGTAAAATACATTTAGTGTTGATTCCCCGTCCTCCAAATGTTCACCAAGCGCAACGTAATAGAGGCGTTAACCAAAATAACCTCGTAAAAATGAAAACAAATATGCATTTAGTGCTACTAAAAGACCAGGTAAAGACCAAACGATTAGATGCGGATTACTAAATATACAATCTTTAAGCTCCAAGTCTTTATTAGTAAACGATCTAATTACTGAGACCCGGAGTGACATTTTCTGCTTAACAGAAACGTTGCTCCAAGAGGAAGAGTACGTTAGTTTAAATGAATTGCCGCTGCCCAGTTACTTTAATTATCATATTCCCCAAATCACAGGTTGAGGCCAAGGTGATCTACAACTCCAGTCTTACAATAAAACCTAAACCTAAATGCGATTATAATATGTTTGAAAACCTCACGCTTAGATTTAAACTGTCGAGCTGGAAATCAGAGAAGCCAGTTTTGTTAGTGGTAGTTTACCGGCCTCCTGCTGGTGTTTACCTGGAGTTTCTGTCCGAGTGCTCAGATTTATCTAGTTTATTGATCAGTACAGATAAATTCATCATAGTGGGTGACTTTAACATTTATATGGATGTTGACAACGATAGTCTTAAGTTGGCTTTTGATTCTCTTCTGGAATCGATGGGGATTTTACAAAAAGTTAACGAACCAACACATTGTCTTAATCATACTCTTGATCTAGTCCTCGTCTACAGTGTAAAACCTGATAATCTGTTAGTGTCACATGTAAACTCCCTCCTATCTGACCACTATTTAATAATGTTTGAATTCAACATTATCAACGTTACGCATAATAGGAGGAATTACTTTAGCAGATGTCTATCCGATGAAGCTTTTACTAAATTTAGGGAGGCCATTGCTCTTCATCTTCATACAGAGGAACATAGTAAAACAGTTGCGGGCTGTGACCATGGTTCTACCTCTGTAGATGTTGATTTCCGTGTCGGTAGCACTGCAGATGTGTTGCACTCAGCTTTAGATGTAGTTGCTCCTTTGAGAAAGAGGGTCTCTAACTGTAGGAGCTTAACTACCTGGTTAAACCCACGTATTTGTATGTTAAAACAAAAAGTGCGTAAAATGGAAAGAAAGTGGTTCTCTTGTAGGTCTGTAGATATTTATCGTGCATGGAAAGACAGTCTAATAGTGTAAAAAGAAGCGCTCCACAAAGCTAGAACAGCCTATTATTCAGTGTTAATAGAGGATAATAAAAATAACCCACATTTTCTGTTCAGCACTGTAGCCAGGCTGACAAAGAGCCACAACTCTGTTGAGCCGCCCATCCCTGCAGCTCTCAGTAGTGAAGACTTTATGAGCTTCTTTAGCAATAAAATTGTCAGAATAGAGAGGAAATCGTCCAGGCCCACCCGGCAGTGGCTGTGGGCATTTCTTCAGCTTTGGCAACTCCCTTAGGCTCCGACCTGACTTTAGACTGTTTTGTTCCTGTAGACCTCCCTGAGCTGACCTCAGTTGTCAATGGATCTAAATCATCCATGTGTCAGTTAGACCCCATCCCAACTCAACTACTCAAAAATATTTTCTCTCTTATTGGTGCAACAATACTGGAACAGATCAAGTTGAACAGATCATCCCTCGTCTGGGGATATGTGCCACAGGCTTTTAAAGTCGCAGTAATCAAACTATTACTTAAAAAAACCCTCTCTTAACCCAGACATTTTAGCTAATTATAGGCCGATTTCCAACCTTCTATTTATCTCTAAAATTCTGGAAAGGGTAGTTGCAAGCCAGCTGTGTGACCATTTGTATAGAAATGATCTATTTGAAAATTTTCAGTCAGGGTTCAGAATGCATCATAGCACAGAAACAGCACTGGTTCGAGTCTCGGATGACCTTCTTATGGCCTCAGATAATGGGTTAGTGTCCATACTGGTTCTGTTGGACCTCAGCGCTGCTTTTGATACCATAGATCACAACATGTTCTGCATAGACTAGAGTATGTTGTTGGGATTAAAGGGGCAGCTCTAGATTGGTTTAAATCAGATATGTCTGATAGATTCCAGTGTTTTCATGTTCATGAGGTTTCTTCAGTACTGACAAGGTTCTGCTATGGTGTCCCGCAGGGTTCAGTGCTAGGGCCAATCTTGTTCAGTTTATACATGCAGCCCTTCGGAAGTATTATCCGGAACCACAGCATTAATTTTCATTGTTATGCTGATGACATGCAGCTGTATCTGTCTATGAGGCCAGATGAAACAGAACCATTAGACAAACTCCATGTGTGTCTTAAGGATATCAAGGACTGGATGTCCACAAACTTTTTAATCCACTATATAATCGACTATATAATACACTATATCCATTATTGAAGTCCACTATATATATATATATATATATATATATATATATATATATATATATATATATATATATATATATATATATATATATATATATATATACCATTATATGATGTTTCTTCACAGATGCCTCTAAGCCCAGAGACGTCAATCCCTCATTATGATAATAATATAAGTCTGCTTTCCTATATGAAGTTTAAGTTGAATTTGTGAACTTAGCACCATAATGCACTTCTTGACAAACGTTTCCCAGTCTGATTTCTTGCCTATGTAATTCAATCAGTTGATGACTGACGGTTCCTGATGCAGTGCTGTCTGTGTGATTGGAGATCTGTAGATTGGAAATCTTTTAGATTTTTTTTTTGTTGTTTTTGATTATTGTGTGCTGAAATTCCTCCAGATTTATTAATGAAATATGCTATCGAGGTCAAAGAATGCCAGTTGCTTTTAGTCTTTGAGGAATATTGTATTAAAATGAAAAATGTAAACATACTTTTTGAGCTGAATTTGTAATTTAAACATGAGCAGGCTGATATAAGTCCTCCCTGAAACTCACCCATCCCAGTAGGTGTGTCGAAGAGCTGCTCTCTAAACACTTGCATTATATAAACCAACTGAACTAATTAATTTAATTTCATATGGTAAAAGTGTTAGAATATTTTAATAGCAACATGCAGAGGGACAGATAAAACGGTCTCCCTGCATAGCATGCAGCACGGCATAGTGGATTTCAGTCAGTGCATAGCGCTCTTCTCTTCTTAGCATTTGAAAGGTAAATGTGAAAATTAAGCGATTTTGAAAAACAATTCCAAAACTTGGTAAGTTAAATGAAAAGAGGTGGGGGGCACTAGAGTTTAAAATTGGTTTAGAACAAAACTTCAGTCAAATGCCAGGGATTGCCATTCCATTTTGCATATTTGGCAACTATCACTGGTCAGCAGACAAGTTAAATCTATTCACATATCATGATGGTTACCACATATATGTGGTCAGATGTTGTCATTCATCCATCCATTTTCTAATCCTGTACAGGGTCTTAGGGTGGTCAGGTATATGTTTTATTATTTTATTTATATTAAGCAATTGCCATTTAACTTGCATAAACAGGTCATATTTAAAGGTAAGGTTAAGTCTTCTATTTGATATTTAGCCCTGGGAGAAGAAAATGTGTATATTAAGTTTTTTTTTTTTCTAAACTCGATGTAAATCTCTGGCTGCAACTGTAAATGCATATTTACACTGAGAGAGGTATTCAAGAAGTCAAATTGTGATCTAAGATTGCTGATTCTCATAACAAGTCCATTGCTGGACAAAACAAATTAAAGAAAAGAAAAACAATAAAAGTATCATAAAGTTCTGGATGTGTGAAATCAAAGGTACTCAGACTCTCAACGTCCTGATAAATCATGTGGTTCCTTAGAGTGAAAGTGAAAGTAAAAAAAAGTATAAAGAGGCAAAAGGCATTTGCTGCACCACAACATAGTTCTTCACAGCATTAAAGGTAGGATTGATCTTTTTCATCAAAATTTACCAGTTTTTCATATATAAGGGATTGCCATTCCATTTTGCATATTTGGCAACTATCACTGGTCAGCAGACAAGTTAAATCTATTCACATATCATGATGGTTACCACATATATGTGGTATATATATATATATATATTTATATATATATATATATATATAAAAAAATCTAACCTAAGTGAAAGAATATCATTCAAATTACTCCAAACTGCATTTATTTGCATTTTGTGACTTCCATGTTTATCTTGTGTAGAAGTAACTATATAAAATAACATGAATAAAAAAAAAAAAAAAAACTGAACAATTGTAGTTTGGTAAAGCGCCACTAGTTAGGGAGAGTATTTGCCTTCTGTTAACATGCAATGTGTGTAACATGTAATAGATTATAATAAACTTTGAAATAATGCACAAAAATGATTGTTATGATGACTGAAAGGACCCCTCTCCATTAGGTCTACTTGGTGTAGGGTGTTTTTTTTTTTAGCATAATATATATTTTCTCAAACTGGGATATAGGATGTAAACTTTCCATTCAATGACACCTAAAGCACAGAAGTGAGAAGGCTGTTATTGAATTTCTCTCTCATGAAAGTATCAGTCAATGCACGATTTATTATTTGTTGTGTCTAAATGAACATGTTGTTGTCAACCTTAGACAGCGCTACCACAAGTTTTTGGTGGTTGCATCAAAAGTTGTTTTTCTAAATTTCTGTGTGATTTTACAGTATGAAACCCATAAAATCCAGAAGGAACAAGGAGGAAACTTTTACCCCTTTGTGTTCAATGACATCATGGGTTTGGAGGAAGGGGATGCAAATGGCGTACATGCACATGACATCAAACTGGTTCTGAAGGGACATGTGAAAGAGGGTTATAAGGTTGTTACATACGTCCTTTTTTACCTTTTTTGATGAAGATTAACATGTTTTTTAAACAGTATGAATCCTGTTTAATTGTAACGACTTCTATACTTTTGAATTTCTGCAGTTCAATCCTGCATCTCCCCTGTCTGATGGTGAAATAAAGTGAAATAAAACCCTACGTTTTAGAGAAAATAAGGGACATCAGAGAAGAAGCCAGTGACTTGGGCAAGAAAATATAACAGGCAGCAGAGAGATGAACTCTGAAACATTAATAGCATTAAAATAGGTTAAATAAGAGGAAATAATGCTGAATCCCATTTCCCATTAATTATATAAAGTGTGAACATTTTGTGTCACAAATGTTTCATTCCTGTCTTTAAAAAATGCTGTTGGACTTGATTGATGACAGGTCAAACATTAAAATCAACTTCCACAGAGTCCTTTTTCCACGTTCATGAAGCTTTACATGCTCTAGTTTTATTATCATTCTCAACATTTCTGAACATTTATTGTCCTGTTTTGGTTTGAAGAACTTGGATTAAAACATAAATGATGGTACCATAAAAAAGCTTTTGCATTACATGAATTAATTTTTGGTCTCAAATGACTGGCAAACCCTGATATCAGACATTTGTATAACAAAATAGACAGAATTACATCTCTTTATCTGCAGATATTCCTCAACTGGCTGTTCTCACCCACATTGATGAGGCCTGTGGTGAAACTGAAAAGAGTCTGAAGAATGTTTACAAGAGCAAACATCTGAAGAAAAAGGTGAATTCAGCTGGAGTCTTTTATATTGTGAGCTCAAGAACCCACAGACGTAAACATTAAAGTTACAGTAAAATGTTATTCCTTTTAATTTTAGATGTCAGACTTCAGCTCCAGACTGGGGATTCCAATGAACTGCATCCTCCCTGTGAAGAACTACAGTTATGAAATCAGCTTAGATGAGGACGTCAACGCACTGATCCTGAGTGCGCTGAAACTGATGATTGACTTTGGAGATGACTTCATCAACAAACTGTAAAGCTGCAGCGCATAATTCTGACAATTGTTACAGCATAAAAATATGGCTTTGTTTACATATGTTACATTAATCATTATATAACGTGATCAACAAGGAGATTATTGTTCCTTTTACTAGCAGCTGTTTAGGAGCAGGTTACGCTTCCAACATGACATATAAAGCAAATAGTGAGGTGTGGGTGATGGGTCTAATCAACAACAACGATGAATCAAACTACAGGAGCGAAGTGAGCCACCTGGCTGAGTGGTGCAGCGACAACAATCTCTCCCTGAATGTGGAGAAGACCAAGGAGATTGGTGCTGACTTCAGGAGACAACACACCCAGCATGCTCCTCTGAACATCAACAGTGCTGCTGTGGAGAGGGTGAGCAGCACCAAGTTCCTGGGTGTCCACATCTCAGAGGACCTGTCTTGGACTGTTAACACCACATCACTCGCCAAGAAAGCACAGCAGCGTCTCTACTTCCTCCAAAAACTGCGAAGAGCCAGTGCCCTGGCCCCCATCAGGTACACCTTCTACAGAGGCACCATCGAGAGCATCCTGACCAGCTGCATCACCGTGTGGTACGGAGCCTGCACCGCAACCTGCCACAAGTCTCTCCAACGTGTAGTGAGAGCAGCTGAGAAGATCGTTGGTGTCTCTCTCCCCTCACTTCAGGACATTAACAGCAGCCGTCTGACTCGCAAAGCCCTTAGCATTGTGAGAGACCCCACCCATCCGTCACACAGCCTCTTCAGTCTGCTGCCATCAGGGAGGAGGTTGCGGACCCTCCGGGCCAGAACCAGCCGACTGAAGGACAGCTTCGTCCACCAGGCCGTCAGGACGCTGAACACTCTCCCTGCTCTTCCGTTTCCCGCCTTGCCCCCCCCTCACTCACTCTGATCTCAGTATCTGCACCAGGCACTATTGGCAGAACTGGACTGATTTCTATCATGTAAAATATATGTATATGTATATATACATGTATATGTAATGAAATTAATATGGTTTGTTTTTGATGAAGTTACTTTGTTTTTATGTCATGGCAATAACTTTGAACACTTTTGAAGTTCAAATTGTTTAAATTTTTTACCTTTACTAATTTTACTACCATCAAAAAAGTCAGTTTAACTGACTTTACAGACACAGATTATTATTACTAATATTCAATGTTTTGTAGATCTTTTAGCCATTTTTTGACAGTATTAGAAGAGGAGCTGGGTGCAGAGAGAAATGAGCAGATCTGCAGCAAAGGGCCACAAACGTGGACTGAAACCTTAATTAAAATAAACCTCATTAAGTAGCAGAACATGAAATATTACACAATCTCTTTATGTATTTACAAAACAAACAAACAACAATAATACATGAAAAATTTATGTCAGGATTTAAAAAAAATCATGGGCAGCAACTAATTATTTTATTCAGCCTGAATCCTTTTTCTAGTGACATCAGGTGATAAAGGCATCTTTTTTTTTTTTTTTCTGATCATTCATGTCAGTGTGGACATCGTGCACACGCTGTATGAACGATGCACACCGAAATTGGCCTCTGCTTTTAACCCATCAACTAGTTTCACTAGTGAGCAGTGGGGCTGCTAGAACCAGCGCCCCGGGGAGCAATTAGGCCTTGCTCAGGGGCCCCCAATGATTTACCATTGTGGGAAGCCCTGGGCTTGTACCTGGGTCCTCCACGCCCAAGCCCACCACTGTAACTACTAGGCCACCACTCCCTAATTCTGAGAAATTCAACTCCGGCTGCGGGGTCTACCAAAAGGTGATGGAGGTGCCATTTTCCATTTGGCGGGAAAAGATGATGGAGGCGGAGCCTCAAATCACGGAGCTCTACCATAGCTGCCGCGACTGGAGAGACAAAATGACTGTGAAGAAAGTTTTGGAATTTTAACCAAACCCTTTTGCAAACACAACCCCCAGTCAAACCCCTCTCCATCCCCTTCTTTTAAGAAACGCACCCGCCAAACCCCGCCTAAGGACCCCCCCTTTAACACACCCCTTTAAGTAAGCCCGACCCACTTGGACTTTAAAAGAGGATGAGGCTAAGAAGGGAAGATTCAAACCTTCACCATCCACTGACTGACCTACGATTTTAAAAAAGACGGAGCATGCCTCTAGCTCAGAGATGTCTTACAACCAGCCAGGGCCCGACGACTCCTCCACAATCACCGACCGAACAAGCCATGCTTTCTTCTCCGGGGACGATCCATCTCAGGACCTCTACGCCGAAGTGCCTGATCGTTGTAGCCAACCGGAACCATTTCCTTTGCAATGATCAACGTAAAGAAGAATGCTACGGATGTCAGTTTTTTTTTGTTGTTTTCTTTTGTGTGTGTGTGTGTGTGCAGTGTGTGTGCAAATGTGTACCCTTCACCGGCCCTAATGACAGTCTAATTATTTCTTTTATTAATCCTTAAGTAGAGCGAAGTACAAAAGAAAAAAAAGAAAAGAAAAAGAAAAAATAAAAGAAAAAAAGTAAAAATAAATAAATAAGTAACTAAATTCTGCCAGAGAGGGCCAAACTCACCAGGTGTGGTATGTAATCAAATAAGAAAAGGAGAAAGAAAAAGAGAAAGAGAGAGAGACGAGACAGTGGTGGTGCAGTGTGGTGCCTATGTTGTACTGTGTGTAGAAAAAACGAAAAAAAAATAAAATAAAATAAAAAAAAAGAATTAAGGGTAGTGATGTGGTGTTTAAACTGGACACAAGACAATAGGGTGTTAATTAAAAAGAAGACAGAGGAAAAGGGAAGGAGCATTCTATTCTCTATTACATACCTGAGTTTTTGAGGGTGGGGGGCAGTATTAAAATGTTATCTATGTAATAATATGCATCGAAGTATTTAAGACTCATGCATCGTCATATATATCCATATACACATAGTACATACACATACATACACACTATATACACATACACATAACCATATAGATGATAGAGATATAGAGAGAGAGAGAGAGAGAGAGATAGAGATAGAGAGGAGAGATATGATAGAGAGGACGGAGAGATAGTAGAGAGAGAGATAGATATAGATAGATATATAAGTACAGACATATACATATATATATACACATATATATATAGATATATATATATATATATATATATATATATATATATATACACATATATATATATATATATATATATATATATATATATACATATACATACACATATATACATATATACATAACTCTGTGTTTTTATATAAAAGCTTGTATGTAGATTAGTTTTGTGTTTCATATGAAAAATGTTTGTGCGTAACTGGGTTTTTATAAAAAAAAAAAAAAAAAGCTCTTATGTATCCTACGATTATAGTAGATTAGTTTTGTTAAAAAGCGTGTAATTTTTTCCCTGAATTTCTCTTAATAAATTGCATCTAACCAGAGTCAATCGTCTTGGTCTCTGTTGAGAGGTTGCGGGCAAACATAAAGACTGAGAAACGAATCATGAAAAAGGCCTATTATGATCTCCCACCCGGGGGGCTTTGGAGGTCCGGAGAGATTACGTATGGCCGGGTAAAGGAAACTTCTACATCACGCTGCCTTCTAACGCCAGTTTAGACATTTTTAAGGACAATACAAGCTCCAGCTTTTGCATAGATTTACTTCAACACATTGATTTTCGAGAGGAGTGGGAAGTGGCTCTGACAGAAATTTCTTATTCGCACACCTTTTATAACATCCCCAACAAGGATGCTTGGTTCGAATGGAGAGCGAAACCCAAATACCCAGCCACAGAATCCCTGATACACGTTCAGAGGATAAGAGTTGGTTGCTAGGAAACCCTCGACTTGTTCAGAGAAGAGATGGAAGGTTTTTTTAGAAAAATCAATTAGGACATCTATTTGGTATAGAGCATCATTCCGAGACATTTTTATTTTCAAGCCGGAGGAATGTTTTACGTACATTTTCGCTCCACTTTAGCATGCATATTGGGTTTGGAGCCCGGCGAGTGGTTTCTGTTTGACCAAAAACTGCCACCTCATCCCGCGGATGTGAAAGGAGGCTTTTCGACCCCGCATATTATTTACTGGTGGCTAAACGTCACATTGAAAACATACAGCCATCCATCCATTACCTATACCCGCTTAATCCGTTACCGGGTCACGGGGGTCCATCAGAGCCTATCCCCATACATAGTAGGCGAAAGGCAGGGGTACACCCTGGACAGGTCGCCAGTCCGTCGCAGGGCCACATAGAAAGACAGACAAACATGCACACTCACATTCACACCTACGGGCAATTTTGTGCGATCAATTAACCTACCCTACATGTTTATGGACTGTGAGAGGAAGCCGGAGTGCCCGGAGAGAACCCACGCAAGCACAGGGGGAACATGCAAACACAGGAGAAAAAAAAGTGCATCTCGTGGGGCCTATTCACGCTGACATTTGTTTTAGCAAGAGATTTTTGCTAAACTCTGTAAACCTACGAGTGAAGCTGACGCGAGCCAACGACGCATTTTGTCTTATGGGGGCCGCAGACTCCACGTTCAAGCTGAATGTGACCGGAGCCTCCTTGTTTGTGAAGAAAGTGGCGGTGTTGCCGGGTGTCCGATTAGGTCACAAAGCGGCTTTGTTAAAAGGTAACGCTCTCTACCCTCTCTCGAGGATAAATGTGAAAACTTTCTCCATTCCTGAAAACTCTAGAATCTGCAACCAGGAAAATCTTTTTCTGGGCATGATGCCTAAATATGTTGTAATCGCTATGACAAATCATGTAGCTTTCACCAGAAAGTAAAATTTAAATCCATTCCACTTTGTGCACAACGACGTGGAATATTTTTCTCTGTCTCGGGAAGAACGGCCAAATTCCGGCCAAAGCCTTCCAGCCCCAAGTTAACGCAGATCAGTCCGTTAGAGAATTTTACAATTTATTTTGAGCACCTGGCACCTGAAAGATTTACCCCTGTGCATTGATCGCTGGGATTTTGCAGATTTTGGGTGACGATTGCGACGCCTTATCGCCCATTTCAACCGGCTCTCTGAGGTTGGAGATGCAGTTCAGAGTACTCTACCGCACACCACCACACCGATTGTGTACGCTTGTTTTGACTTTGTGCTGGAAATCAACTTAAAAAGGCTAGTTCTCGTGGACTATTATTAGTCGAGATGGATTCTCATTAGCTGGAAAACATTTTACACCGTCTGCTGGGCGACAATGTTTTCTGCGGAGTATGGGGGAGTGACCAGTTAGCGCATCTGACCCGCTCTTTTGAGCCCCCCCCCCCCTTCTTTGTGGTAAATACAGACCCTTCTGATCTGCTGGGTTAGCATTTGCTGGGTCTGACATTGGAGAAGGGTGGAGTCGCTACAGTTTTTGATTTGTACGGATGTCAGTCGGACTTTTATCCTAAAACCATTCTCGAGTTTTTGAAGAGGTGATCAAACAAGATCTTGTATCATCAACGTCAAATTCAACACGTGATGTCCGTCGTTTGCAGCCACCACTACGTTTTTTATCTTCATCAGCGAGGATGCGGATTAAGTTTTGATCAAGTTTTAACTATGTACGATGGTGATGATGTGATATGACACAATTTTATGGTGTTTGACTAAGTTAAAAAATATAATCAATGTCTTAGAAATAGAATCTACTCTGCCTCTAAACAAGGCTGTTGCAGGCTGTAATATTAAAGTTTTCGACTCATGTGTTTTACAACAGAATACTCTGTACACGTAAATTGGTTAGAATAAACAATTTATTGGAGAAAAAAGATTGACTACATGCGTTTTTTTCACATATGGAGCCATTGAGGAGATATGATAAATGTTTTTGCTTTATGCCGCCTCTCGAGGTGTTTTCCCTCTTGATCCGACGCAAAATCATCTTCCGACTACTTCATACGTATGTATTGAGCGCGAGCCTGGGGGTTAGTCACCATGGACGTGGGAATGTTTAGTTCAGAGAGCATCTGTAAAAATTTGGACCAGCCGGCCGGCAGTACGGTTGATGATTTCTTGTAAGGCTGCAAAAGGTATTTTATCAAATCTATAATATGAGACCCTTTCATGGTTTTACCTCTATAAACAAACTCCCCTTTTGAATTCCACCTGTCCTTTACCAAGACCGTCTGAAGAAGATTTATCCTCTGCCCAAATTTACCCCAAAAAACTGTTAGGGTTAGGGTTAGGGTTAGACAGAGCTTTGAAACTTGTCTCAGAGCCTGGTTAAGACAGATTTTCAGGGGGTCCAAGTCGATCCCCTGATGGAGCATGTAGTCCCTAATGTACCGTTCACGACTCTCTTGGTTCCTGACGTTTGGTGGATATCCCAACGCTTGCTGTTTGCCCTTGAGAAACATGTTAATGTAGTCTGTAAAGACAAAATCGCTCTTGTTTTCAAAATGCCAGACTTTTAAATTTTCCTTTTTAAATTTTAGAGAGGACGTAACCCTTCTCCAAAGCTTTGTTGAACTCTTCCGTAACCCACATGGAGCTCAGAGCTCTAGCCTCGTTGTTGTGACGACACTGTCTCTCGTGGTTGTTGATTTCGGCGCACGTTCTGCAGAGGGTAAAGAAGAGTTTTTTTTCGAGAGGTTCTGTAAGGGAGAACGGTGATACAAGAGCTCCCTCGGTGGGTAGAGCTTGGCTTTGATTAATCCAAGTAATTGCGCAGATCATCAAAATTTTTGTGAATAACGTTAGGGTGACCGAGACGGTAAGCCGAGGAAGCGTTTTTGGTCGCCTTGTAATGCAATTTCACTGGACACGTTCTTCCCCCGTACAACGAATCGCGCGGTGAAAGAGGTTCAGGGTGTTGAAACTTTTCAAGAAAATGTTTTACCTCAGCACTGTTGCCTCACAGCAAGAAGGTTCCTGGTTTGATTCCCGGCCCGGTGGGTCTTTCTGTGTGGAGTTTGCATGTTCTCCCCGTGGTTGCGTGGGTTTTCTCCGGGTACTCCGGTTTCCTCCCACAGTCCAAAAACATGCAGGGTAGGTTAATTGATCATTCTAAATTCTCCCTAGGTGTGAATGTGAGTGTGCATGTTTGTCTTGTATGTGGCCCTGGATAGACTGGCGACCTGTCCAGGGTGTAACCCTGCCTTTCGCCTACTATGTGTCGGGATAGGCTCCGACAGACCCCCGTGTCCCGGAAACGCATAAAGCGGGTATAGATAATGGCTGGATGGATGTTTTACCTCAGCATTTTTTTGGGTCAAATCAACCCATTTGTGCTCCCAGATGACGACGGTGCGAATGCCGTAAACAGTTCGCAACGTTTCCATTTTCTCCAGAGTGTCCGAGTGTAGCTCGAACGGTACTCTTCTCAGCAGGCATTTGTTGTAAGGTTGAAAACACGAGGGGCAACTATGAAAAAAGCAAGAGAGAATAGGGATACACTTTTCGTCAAACTCATTTTGACAGGTGCCCTTTGACCCCACATCATTAATCAAGCCCATGTTAACAGGTCCCCATTGACCCCTGACCCCCCAATTCGTTTGAGATGACGCAGCAATATAACATAAACTTTATATAAACTTTATATAGATTTAATATAAACTTTATATAAATTTACTAATAACTTTCAATCCCTCGCTGGTCGGAGGAATCCTCACGGCTTTCAGATGCCTCTGAGGAAGATTCTGCATTCCAGTCCATCCAAACCCTCTCTCAGAGGAAACATGACCCTCAAACCCCTGCCCAAATCTGCAGGTGAGGAGTAACGCTGAATGGGAGATTTAAAGACGGAACCGCAGCTGCTCTCAGACTGACCTAAAAGGGCCGCTATCAAACCGAGTTTAGCGAAACTGAGGAAGCTTTACAACGACTTTTTTGATTTTTGAAAAAACCAAGAGACAACCATGGACGCATCTCCGGCTGGTCAGATTGTTTTTGCATTTAATATATTTTTTAAATGTGAATTGTGACTTTACATCAAGCTCTTTAAACCTGGATATGGTTTAATCCACACACACACACACACGCACGCACACACACACACACACACACACACACACACACACACACACACACACACCTACCTTACTGTGCCACTATCCTTTTTTTTTTCTCCTTGTTTGCACATATATTATTGGTTGATACCAAATTGGTAGGACCCAAAAAATGTATATATGCATTTTAATCTGTAATCAAGTTTTGAATATATTATTTAATATAATTATAATTAATATATTATTTAATATAATTAGACTGTCTAATGACAGTTAGTAACTAAATTCTGCCAGAGAGGGCTAAACTCACCAGGTGTAGCATGTGATCAGACCAGAAAAGGAAATAGAAAGAGACAGAGAGAGAGACGACACAGTGGTGGTGCAGTGTGGTGCCTATGTTGTGGTGTGTATAAAAAAAGAAAGAAGAAAAAAAAAAGAATTAGTAGTAGTAATGTGGTGTTTGAAGTGGACACAAGACAATAGGGTATTAATTAAAGAGAAGACAGAGGAACGGGGAAGGAGCATTCTATTCTCTATTACATACCTGAGTTTTTTGAGGGTGTGGGGGCAGTATTTAAAAAGTTATCTATGTAATAATATGCATCGAAATATTTAAGTACTCTTGCATGTTCCTATATATATATATATATATATATATATATATACACACATATACATATATATATATATATATATATATATATATATATATATATATATATATACACATATATATACATACACATATATATACATACACATATATATACATATATACATAACTGTGTTTTTATATAAAAGCAGGTCAGGGAGGTCCTGAAGGACGACTGTTTCTTCCACGACAACAGAAAGATCAATGATATTTCCAGCTGGTGAAGTACCAACAGTCTTCCAACACAGTGAGGATACCCATAGCGTGACCTTTTGTCTGCTCCTCCTCTCGGTCAGTGTCCTTGCGCACAGAAAAAAAAAAAATCTAACTGAAAAATATTCATGTAAACCAGCTTTGATATTAAACACTTCCACTTTAAACCCTAAAATCAAAAGGCTATGTATACAATAAGTGCCATAAATTTCATCACTACAACTTTTTAAGGATCTAGGCATCAGTAAAAACCAAATACACTGAACAGTAAACTACAGTTTACTACTACTACAAAACAGTATACATTTGACAAAAAAGAGGGAATATAGAGTAAATACATTACATGTTCACAGTTTTTTCTAATAACTTACAAAGCAGGTCCTGAAGAGCTTCTCATGACTGTCACGAAGATACAAGGGAAGACCCTTCAAAGCAGCAGTTTGTCAATGTATTGTGATGTCATTTATCTGCAAGAGGTGCAGCAAACATTAGGAGACAGACATGTTAAACACAATGCTAACAAAATAAACATGAAATTATATTCTGAAAATGTCACCATGTCATCTTTTACCAAAAAATTGCTTGGTTTTTCTGTCAAAGTGACTAAACATAACTGCAGAGCACTGCATTCAGAAAACAAGGTAACATTGTAGATCTTAAGCAGAGTTGTGTGTGTGTGTGTGTGTGTGTGTGTGTGTGTGTGTGTGTGTGTGTGTGTGTGTGTGTGTGTGTGTGTGTGTGTGTGTGTGTGTGTGTGTGTGTGTGTGTGTGTGTGTGTGTGTGTGTGTGTGTGTGTAGCGGCTGGGTAGCTGGGTGCAGGACTGGCACACAGGAGGTCAGGGGTTCGATTCCCGGGGGGGACATGAGCTATGAACAGCACCCAGTGCGGGTCCTTGGGCAAGACCCTTCACGCTAATACTGCCTACCTCATACCATGATGAGAGATAATGAAACAGTTGACATGCCGGCTCAGACGTCGCCCGGCCAAACAATGTCTGCGTCAGGTGCTGGGGAACCAGAGCACCTTGATGAGAAGTGGGCTACTGGAACAAGGCGGAAATGGGCGAGATGCGACAACAAGGCTCTGCTGGAATGCTACTACTCAAGTAACCCTACTCAGAGGGGTTACATGCAGAGAATGTGGGCACAATGTTTACTTCGAAACCCACAGTCACAGTTGACAGCTAAACAACTAGTAGCTCAGTGTTCCAACATCCACAAACAGCAACTGCTATCACAACTTGAGATTGACGAATGCAAGGTGAATACCTGCATGGGCGAACCAGGACGCCAGGTCAGAGGGGAGGTTACACAACCTGCCCCTCCAGAGATTGGGTACCAAGCCCCAATAACGCTGAGCGAGGCAGCGAAGGACCTGAAAGATAAGATCATGGCGAGACTAAACACAAGGCAACCCCGGCAGCGATTACCAAGACCAAGTGAAGCACCATCTGAAAGTCTCCTGGACAATGTGAATGCAGCACTGACAGCGATCCCTACCACAACAATCACAGAGACCAATGAGCTGATATACACTTCAGCAGCAGTGATCCTGGAGATGCTTGGCTATAAGAGCAACCATGGGAACCATGAGAAACATGACCCACCATGGAAACGAAGGTTGGAGGTAAAAATCTAGGTGGCACGGAGAGAAGTGAGTCAATTGACAGGGGCCCAGAAAGGTGCAATGAAAAGACCAGTACCCAAGAAGTACAACCAGATATCCATACCTGAAGCACTCGAAACTGCCAAACAAAGGCTCCAAGCCTTGGCTAGCCGCCTGAAGAGATACACTAGAGACAATGAAGCCAGACGAATAAACAGGCTGTTCGCAACTCAACGTGCGAAAGTGTATGCTCAATGGCAGGGTAATAACAACAGAGCAGACCCACCAAGGCTGGAAACTGAGAGGTACTGGAAGAGTATATGGGAGAAGGATGCAGCACATAACAGCAGTGCTCAATGGCTAGTCTCCCTAAGAGAGGAGCACAGCAACCTCCCTGAGCAGAAACCAGTCACCATCACAGTGGCAGACATCCAAGAAAGAGTCTCAGGTATGAAAAACTGGACAGCACCGGGCCCAGACATGATCCAGGCCTACTGGCTAAAGAAACTCACAGCACTCCATGACCGCCTGGCAGCACAAATGAACCAGCTGCTAAGAGATGGGACTCACCCAGAATGGCTAACCGAAGGGCGAACGATCCTGATCCTGAAGGATCCCACAAAGGGTGCAGCCCCATCTAACTACCGACCAATAACCTGCCTCTCCACAACATGGAAGCTCCTGTCAGGCATCATTGCGACTAAGATAAGCAGGCACATGGAGCAATACATGAGCAAAGCACAGAAGGGCATAGGCAGAGATACCAGAGGAGCCAAACACCAACTCCTGGTTGACAGAACAGTCGCCCAAGACTGCAAGTCCCGAAATACCAACCTGTGCACTGCCTGGATTGATTACAAGAAAGCCTACAACTCGATGCCACACACATGGATCACTGAGTGCTTGGAGATGTACAAGATCAACAGCACTCTAAGGGCCTTCATTGCAAACTCGATGGGCCTGTGGAAAACCACTCTCAAGGCAAATGGCAAGCCACTTGCCCAAGTGTCCATCAGATGTGGCATATACCAAGGAGATGCGCTGTCCCCACTGCTGTTCTGCATAGGTCTGAACCCCCTAAGCCAAATACTCAACAAGACTGGCTACGGATACCGGCTCAGGAATGGAGCTACGATCAGTCACCTCCTCTACATGGATGACATCAAGCTGTACGCTAAGAGCGAGCGGGACATAGACTCCCTGATCCACACCACCAGGATCTACAGCAACAACATCGGGATGTCATTCGGGCTTGAGAAATGTAGGAGGATGGTGACAAAAAGAGGCAAGGTAGTCCACACAGAAGGGGTCTCAGTCCCAGAAGGAACAATAGCAGACATTGAGGACAGTTACAAGTACCTTGGAATACCACAGGCAAATGGTAACCTCGAAGGGGCTACAAGGAAAATGGCAACAGCCAAATACCTCCAGCGAGTAAGGCAGGTCCTAAGAAGCCAGCTCAATGGCAAGAACAAGTCCCGGGCAATAAACAGCTACGCCCTGCCAGTGATCAGATACCCTGCAGGAAGAATAAGGTGGCCAAAGGAAGAGATACAGACCACAGATGTTAAGACAAGGAAGCTCCTCGCCATGCATGGTGGGTTCCACCCCAAATCCAGCACCCTGAGACTGTACGCAAGCCGTAAGGAAGGAGGCCGAGGACTAGTGAGTGTGAAAGCCACTATCCGGGACGAAACTGCCAAGCTCCATGAGTACATCAAGGACAAGGCCCAAACGGATGACGTACTCAGTGAATGCCTCAGACAATGGCAAGGTGAAGAGGTGCTGGAGGAGGAAGCATCATGGGAGGACAAGCCCCTACATGGGATGTACCATCGAACCATAACTGAAGTGGCTGATCTCAAGAAGTCCTACCAATGGCTAGAGAGAGCTGGCCTACAGGACAGCACAGAGGCACTCGTCCTGGCTGCACAGGAGGAGGCTCTGAACACCAGAGCAATAGAGGCCCAGATATACCACACCAGACAAGACCCAAGGTGTAGGTTGTGCAAAGAAGCACCGGAAACAATCCAGCACATAACTGCAGGGTGTAAGATGCTGGCAGGGAAAGCATACATGGAACGCCATAACCAAGTAGCGGGCATACTCTACAGAAACATCTGTGTGGAGTATGGGCTGGAATCCCCAAGGTCAAAATGGGAAACACCTCCCAAGGTGGTGGAAAATGACAGAGCAAAGCTCCTGTGGGACTTCAAGATACAGACAGACAGGATGGTGATGGCAAACCAACCAGACATCGTGGTGGTAGACAAAGGGCAGAGGAAAGCCGTGGTGGTGGATGTGGCAATACCAAGTGATGGTAACATCAGGCGAAAGGAACAGGAGAAGCTTGAGAAATACCAAGGGCTTAGAGAGGAGCTGGAGAAGGCCTGGAAGGTGAAGGTGACAGTAGTGCCCGTGGTGATCGGAGCACTCGGGGCAGTAACCCCCAAACTGGAAGTGTGGCTGCAGCAGATCCCCGGAACAACCTCAGATATCTCAGTCCAGAAAAGTGCAGTGTTAGGAACAGCAAAGATACTGTGCAGAACCCTCAAGCTCCCTGGCCTCTGGTAGAGGACCCAAGCTTAGAAGGGACACCACCCACGGAGGGTGAGGAACGAGTTTCATACACATATATATACATATATACATAACTCTGTGTTTTTATATAAAAGCTTGTACGTAGATAAGTTAGCATCGTCACCGGTCATCGCCACCATGCTCTCCCGCCCCAAGGCCAACCCATGGCCCCCCAAGAGTCGGCCGCAGCCAACCCAACCAGTAGAGCGGGGCAGAGGAGAAGGCGGCCACTGGCCCCACATCCCCTTCCAAGTCAAACCACCACCCGCAAGGAGCCTGACAAACCCAGGAAGACATGGCTGCGGAATGCCCCCGGGTCCATAGGCAACCCAACGTGACGTGCCCCCGCCAAGCAAGAATGGTGCCGTCAATGGTCCGCCAGTGACGGCGCAATGCCACACGTCCGGGCCGCCACAGCAGTGACACCAGACTCCCAAGGCCGGGCAGCACTGGGCCGCCAGACGGGGGGGGGGGGGGGGGGGGCTAGGCAGTGAGACGGGACAGAAGGCGGATAGAGGAAGCACGGGCAGAGCAAGCAGCACAGGGGGAGCGAGACAGCCACCACCCGCGGTCGCCAACATACAGAGCCAAGGCGGAGGAGCAAGAACAGGGGGAGAACACAGCCGACTTCCACAGGCCACGCCAGGCCAGGGAAAAGGAGCCCGCCAACACATCCCGGCACACCTGGACAGCGATCTGCCACCACACCACTTCCCACCAGGGGGGCAAGGAGCAGCCCCAGCCCCCCCCCCCGAGACCCAGACACCCCCCGCAGGAAAAGACCCAGACAGTAGGAGCGCAGGCCAGACCACCAGGCACCCAGTGATCTGCCGAGGCCGTCCAGCACTTGTTCCCCTGGTAGTCCCCCATGTGACCCACTCACCCCTGGATCCTTGTTCTCTCAAATTTGTTTTTTTTTTTTTTGTTTGGTTACATATATCTATAAACTTATATATACATATATACACATATACACACACACTTTTTTTTTCTTTGCCCTTCCTCCCTCCGTTCCTTTGTTAATGTGTTTGGGTGCATTAAAAAGAGCAGCTGGTACATGTATGGTGGGCGCTCCTTACACATCCCAGTGCTCTCTATTGTGTATTGGTGTTGTATATATATATATATATATATATATATATATATATATATATATATATATATATATATATATAAATATATATATATACATACATACATACATACATACATATCTGTTTTTTTTTTTGTTTTTTTTTTAAATATGAGAGAGGGGGTGGTGGGGAGGCAGGTAACCAGGACTAGGGGCGCATCGCTTGCGAGCCTCAGGTAGTCACAGGAGCCAGGCCGCCAGCCACGCCCCACCATCAGGACCTCCCCCTACAAAGTGGCACCAGCATCCCGAGAGGGCCGACACACGCCCCCAGCCGCAGGCCGGAGACCAGGGCCGGCACCAGTGAGGCCCCTGGCCAGAGTCGCACCGACCAGGGAGCTACAACAGCGGCGGACAACTGATCCCCGCCCCCGCGCCACCTCCGGAAGCCGACCGCACCGCAGCCCCAGGGCAGCAGGACAGCCAATGATTTGAAAGAGAAAAAAAAAGATTATCAGACTATCAAGGCAAGAAAGACCAGAGCACGACACCAACAACGATAACAATCACAAAGGTTTTTTTTTTTTGTTTTGTTTTTTGCCCAAGTAGTTCAGTGGATTTTCAGGCTAATAGTCAGTCTGCCAATTTCTAATCAAGGGTAATGAGGAGTGAGCTGGGAGTTGGGGAGGTTGTTTATTTATGAATTAGTCCTTTATTTATATGTATTTTATTTCCCCTCATTTTTTTCTCCTTTCTCCCTTTTATTTATTTATTTATTTATTTATTTATTTATTTATTTATTTATTTATTTATTTATTTATTTATTTATTTATTTATTTATTTATTTATTTATTTATTTATTTATTTATTTGTTTTTCAAATAGAAATGGCAAAATCCAATTATTTATTGAAGATCATTTGAGGGAAGATGTGTGTGTCTCGAATTCAAGGATAAAATAAAATTTTTCCATACTTGATCAAACTTTGTAGTTTGTTTTTTAATTGAAGCAGATAGTTGTTCCATTGAAATGAAATCTGTTAGTAAGTTTTCCAAGAGGATGACATTGATCGAGTTTTTGGTTTTCCAGTTCATGAGGATTGTTTTCTTGGCGATGATTAGGGCAATAGAAAGGATTCTATTGGAACTGTTATCCAGTGATAGAGTAGAAAAATCTCCCAGGAGGCAGACTGAGGGTAACAGCAGGATGCAGCAATCTAGGAGTTGGGAGAGAGTGTCAATGATGCTGTGCCAGAAGATTTTGACTGGGTCGCAATCCCAGATAGCATGCAAGTATGTGTCCGTCACATTTTGTGTACACTGTGTACACATTTTTGTATCTTTAAAGCCCATTTTAAACATTCTTTCCCCCGTATAGTGAACACTGTGAATTACTTTATATTGTATTAGTTGCAGATTCACATTAGCGGTGGACATAAATATGTTTTTACAGATTTGGGTCCAGAAGTCAGCATTGTAGGTAATCTCTTAATCTTTTTCCCATGTAATTGATGGGATGGATATTGTTGGCTTATTTGTTGCAATTAACTTATAGATTTTGGATAACATTTTCTGTTGACTAGTAATTTGGATTAATTCTAATACCAGTGGTGGAAGGTTAAGGTTGGGTATTTTACTATTAATTTTTGTTTGAACAATAGATTTAATTTGAAGATATTCTAGAAATTGATTTCCTCCAATGTTATACTTCTGTACGAGGTGAGAGAAAGGAACTAGGGTGTTGTTTTCATAGATATCTTTAAGATGCGTGATGCCCTTAGTGATCCATGACGACAGATTTAATGGTTTTCTATTCATCAGAAAATCGGGATTGTTCCAAATAGGAGCGTATTTACTTGGTGATACCGTGGTATTAGTCATTTGGTAAAAGTCCCACCAGGCGGTCAGAGTTCAGGCAATGATTGGGTTTTTGAAGCAGGGGTGTCTGGTAATAGTGCGGCTTATAAATGGCAAATCAGAGATCTTGATTTCTTTACAAAATAATTGTTCTAGCCCTATCCAAGAGCAATCCGATTGATTTGGTTTGATCAATTTATAAACATACTGGAGTTTATTTGCAAGATAGTAATGCTGGAAGTTTGGGGCCTCCAGACCACCGTTTAATTTATTTTTTTGTAACGTCGATAGTTTAATTCTGGTCTTTTTACTTTTCCAATAATAATGTGTAATTATTGAATATAAAAATTTGAACCAGAGGGTTGGAGGCTTTCTGGGAATCAATGAAAAGAGATCATTTACCATAGGAAGTATGGTCATTTTAACTGTAGCAATTCTACCAATAAGATTTATTTGTAAATTCAGCCAATGTTTTAGGTTATCTTCTATCGTTTTCAAGAGTGGATTATAATTAAGGCCAATTAACTCTGACAGCTTAGGGGGAATGTTAATTCCCAGGTATTTGATGTTGCTGGTGGTGATTGAGAAAGGTCCAGGGACAGTTGCCACATCCCAGCTGTTAGAGTTCAGTGGTAGTATGGTGGATTTAGACCAGTTAATAGTATAGTCAGAGATCTCAGAGAAGTGATTAATAAGGTTGATAGTATGGGGAATTGATGATGATGGGTTTTGTAGATATAATAGAATGTCATCCGCATATAAGCTGATCTTACGGGTTGTATCTTCTGTTCCGATTCCTGAAATTGTGCTGTCTTGTCGTATGGCTGCTGCCAGAGGTTCTATAAAGATAGCAAATAGGGATGGAAAGAGTGGACATCCTTACCTTGTACCCCTGTGTAGAGTGAAGCGCTGTGATATTAATCCATTTGTGGTGACTGTTGCCATCGGTGATGTGTAAAGAATGTTAATCCAATGAATAAATGATTCGCCAAAGCCGAATTTTTTAAGGGTTTGGAATAAAATTCTCAATTAACTTTATCAAATGCTTTTTCTGCATCCAATGAGAAAATGGCTGTTAGTGTATCTGTTTGTGATGAGTAGTGAATCAGATTAAATAGTCTGCGTAGGTTATTGGCGGAGTGTCTTCCTTTAATGAAGCCTGTTTGGTCTGGGTGGATGATAAGTGGAGTTACTTTTTTCAATTCGTAATGCTAGTCCTTTCCTGATAATTTTAGTGTCTGAATTAATTCGGCCCTGGTGTCCGGCCTGCGGCTGGGGGCGTGTGTCGGCCCTCTCGCGGTCCCTGGCGGTGGGGTGTGGCTGGCGGCCTGGCTCCTGTGACTACCTGAGGCTCGCAAGCGATGCGCCCCTAGTCCTGGTTACCTGCCTCCCCACCACCCCCTCTCTCATATTTAAAAAAAAAACAAAAAAAAAACAGATATGTATGTATGTATGTATGTATATATATATATATATATATATATATATATATATATATATATATATATATATATATATATATATATATATATATATACATACACACGTATATATGTGTGACATGGGTGACACGTGTGATACGGGTAACATGAGCGACTAACAGGGGAGCATGTGCTGAACGGCCCCTGCAGATCACTGGGTGCCTGGGGATCCAGCCCGCGCTCCTACTGTCTGGGTCTTGTCCTGCGGGGGGAGTGCCTGGGTCTCGGGGGGGCCGGGGCTGCTCCTTGGCTGTGACGCCTGGTACCGGGGCCGACTACTGGGAGGGGCCCCCTGGTTGGAAGTAGTGTGGTGGCTGACCGCCGTCCGGGTGTGCCGGGATGTGTTGGCGGGCTCCTTTTCCCTGGCCTGGCGTGGCCTCTGGGTGTCGGCTGTTTTTTTGTAAAAAAAAATGTTTGTATATGTATGTATTTATGTGCACAAAGAAGTATGAGTATGTAGGTATTTCTTTATATATATATGGGTTTCTATGTTGTCGGTGTGCATGTACACGTGTGTGTGTGCTTGTGTGTGCGTGTGTGTGCGTGTGTGTGTGTGTGTGTGTGTGTGTGTGTGTGTGTGTGTGTGCGTGCGTTTACATGAGTGTGTGTGTATGTGGGTGTGTGTGTGTGTGTGTGTGGGGGGGGGGGGGTGCGTGCACACGTGTGTGTGTGTGTGGGTGTGGGGGTGCGTGTACACGTGTGTGTATGTGTGTGCGTTTACACGAGTGTGTGTGTATGTGGGTGTGTGTGTGTGTGTGTGTGTGTGGGGGGGGGTGCGTGCACACGTGTGTGTGTGTGTGGGGGTGCGTGTACACGTGTGTGTATGTGTGTGCGTGAGAGTACACGTGTGTGTGTGGGTGTATGTGTCTGTGCACATGTGTGTGTGTGTGTGTGTGTGTGTGTGTGTGTGTGTGTGTACACGTGTGTGCGTGTGCATGTGTGTGTGAGTGTGTGTGCGTGTGTGTGTTTGTACGTACACATGTGGACGTGTGTGTGTGTGTGTGCATGGGAGTACACATGTGGAGGTGTGTATGTGTGTGTGTGTGTGTGTGTGTGTGTGTGTTCCCGTAATCAAGAGGTTGTGGGGACATGGTTCTGTTTACACAGTCACGGCATGGGGACCATTTTCCTCATGGGGACCAAAAAGCTGGTCCCCCCACAGTCTTAAATGACTCTAAATACTATTATAAAGGTGCCTGTGAAGTTTTTAGCACAGGCCCATAACACATGTTTTTTGGTCAACATCTGTGTGAAGTGTGTGCTCTGGAGCTCCCCCTTTTCATTTTTGGTTGCTACTGCAACCACTGCTCCACACACACACTTTTCCAAAAATGGTAAGGTACCACCCATTTCCTGGTCCCCATCAGGAATGATTTGAAAAGCAAACGTCAATTTAAAAGTTAAAGGTATTTATCCACTCAGACAATGATCGCAAGACCTTACAGCAAAGAGAGAAGAGGCTGAAGAGAAGGATATACATACATACAATACAAGGTGAGCACACTGAAAAGACAATCCAGGCAACTAATATTTATTCTTATTTAACCAAACATTTTTTTTATTTTTTAGATTTTCTAGTTTGGAGGGCAGCTTTATAGTTTAAGTAGTAGCTAGTTAGCATGTGGTTGATTTAAATTTAAATTTTATCCATAAAGGATATGAGGTGAAATTTATACAATTGATATTAGATTAGTTCTAAAAATATATAATTTGTGTGTGTGTGTGTTAGGGGTTAATTCAGGATGTACTATTGTAAGATTATAATAGTTTCTTTTATATCAGAAAAAGAAGTTTTAAAAATAAAATATATGGAATAAAAGTCAATTTCTCTTTGAGAATTAATAAAGTAAATTCAAAATTTAATTGAGCAAGTGGTCAAACCATTTTTAATTATTATTTAACTCTTTTTGGTATTGATGGCACTCATATTATTCTTACAATTAATGTGAAAATATAAACAATGAAATGAAAAATTTTTAATGATTTTAAGAAGTGATGTGATTGATGGAAATATGTTGTTCTAATGCCAAAAAGATTCATTTAAGGGCTTGATGGAAATAGTCTTTCCTCGGTGGGGATGGAGGGGATAGAGCCAACTAGTTGGAACTGCCTAGTTAATTGATGTGAACAAATTGATGTTGTTTAGTGATTGAAGCAAAAGACAATTTTCTTGTAAATACACACTATATATAAATAATACTTATATTTACAAGAAAAGCATTGTTTCAAATATTTTACTGACTGAAATCTGAAAACCTAAAACTGCAATCGTATTGAATGTTCTTTTTCTATTTCTTTGCAGTCTGAAATGGCACCACGTATCAGCCCCCTTAAAGATGCCATTCATCATGTGACTTCAAAGACTGATAAAAAATGCAAATTGGAAGTGAAATACATTAATGCAGTGAAAGGTAAGGTGGTTTATGATAACATGCAGTCACTTTCAAATTTGCATGGAGTACAAAACATAAATAAGGATGCGTGAAGCAAAATCTTTGGAGCCTAGTAAAAGTTAATAATAATGAAAATGATTTGTTGTCTTTAACAGGACGTGGTATATTTGCAAAAGGTTCAATATGCAAAGGAGAGTTTGTGGCTGAATATAGGGGAGATATGATAAGTAGTGAAGAATATGACCGAAGAAGAAAAATTTACCATCCAGTCTGTGCTACATTTATGTTTGCATTTAAGTGGAGAGGGAAGACATGATGGTAAGATTTAAAGAGATAATTATTGTTATCCCCATACTTTAATATACTATTTTTCTTGAAGGCATATTGCTGTAATATTCACTTTTTGTGCATATTCTGCTGTTTTTCAGTATTGATGCCTCAAGAGACGATGACTCTTTTGGGCGTCTGGTCAATGATGACCACAAACAACCAAATTGTAAAATGAAAAGAACTGACATCAATGAAAAACCACACCTTTGTTTGTTTGCCCTAAATGACATTAAAGAAGGAGAAGAAATAACCTATGACTATGGGGGGGAAGATTACCCGTGGAGAAAACAAGTATGTAACATATTTTACTATCTAAGAAATTATTTACAACATTCTTTAATACTACAATTCTACACTCTGTGTAGAATTGTAGTATTAAAGACACACTGGTCTACATGGTTTATATATTTACTTTGTCCAACGTGCTAGATTAGGATAAACTCTTCAAAATTAATTTGTCGTTCATGTATTCAGAGGTCTGATAATGAGCCATTCATTCTGTTCTGGCATGTTGGGATACAAATACTCCAAAAATTGTAGTGCAGGGGGTTCTAGGGATCTGGATTAATGAACACACATGTTTGACTTGACTAACTTTAATTGGACTATATGATTATTGTGTTGTCAATGACTTAAGACACTGTATTTCTAACAATATATTCACTATCTTTACAGGCATGCGGCTCAATACCTAAGACCATGGCAGTGAATGACTCCCATCCCTTCCTCCAGTCACAGACTGAGATGGATCATACTAACCTGGACTCTACTGATAAACAGGTACATTCAACCTTTGCCTTTACAATTCAATTCTACACTCTGTGTATTCAGATTTTGGGTTTTTAGGCCATTTAAAATGATGTAGGAGATATTTTGTGCTGGTTATTCTGGAGAGAAACAATTAATGAAAAAGTTTTGTAGGGCATCTGGAAATGTAGTGATAGGACAATGTACAGGTCAGATTTGAAACTTGACAGATGTTTACTTCTTGATAAAATACAACTGTAATCTGTACATTCACGACGTCCCCACAACACACTTTCATTCAGTGTTAAGGTGTGTATAAAAGCCCAAATACAACCTGTCACCAGTGGAAACTGAACTACTGTGTGATGGGTCCCCATAAAGGTTGGATTGTATGAGACTTGTGTGGGCATCTGAGGCAGGTTTGGAAGGGTGTAAAGACATTGATTCTAAGATGTTTTCATTTTTGACCGAGTTAGTGAATATTTGTTTGACTTGTAAGGAACTTTATTACCATCTCGACGAATCATTGATGACGGTGTACATCCACCCAGGTATTAAAGACACACTGGTCTACATGGTTTATATATTTACTTTGTCCAACGTGCTAGATTAGGATAAACTCTTCAAAAATAATTCGTTGTTCATGTATTCAGAGGTCTGATAATGAGCCATTCATTCTGTTCTGGCATGTTGGGATACAAATACTCCAAAAATTGTAGTGCAGGGGGTTCTAGGGATCTGGATTATTGAACACACATGTTTGACTTGACTAACTTTAATTGGACTATATGATTATTGTGTTGTCAATGACTTAAGACACTGTATTTCTAACAATATATTCACTATCTTTACAGGCATGCGGCTCAACACCTAAGACCATGGCAGTGAATGACTCCCATCCCTTCCTCCAGTCAAAGACTGAGATGGATCATACTAACCTGGACTCAACTGATGAAAAGGTACATTCAACCTTTGCCTTTACAATTCAATTCTACACTCTGTGTATTCAGATTTTGTGTTTTTAGGCCATTTAAAATGATTTAGGAGATATTTTGTACTTGTTATTTTGGAGAGAAACAATTGATGGAAATTCTTTTTAGGGCATCTGGAAATGTAGTGATAGGACAATGTTCAGGTCAGATTTGAAACTTGACAGATGTTTACTTCTTGATAAAATACAACTGTAATCTGCACATTCACGACGTCCCCACAACACACTTTCATTCAGTGTTAAGGTGTGTATAAAAGCCCAAATACAACCTGTCACCAGTGGAAACCGAACTACTGTGTGATGGGTCCCCATAAAGGTTGGATTGTATGAGACTTGAGTGGGCATCTGAGGCAGGTTTGGAAGGGTGTAAAGACATTGATTCTAAGATGTTTTCATTTGTTTGACCTCCAATGTGCTTATGTTTATTCCTTGATTAAATATAACTTTAATCCAGACATTCACAACATATTCACTACTATTCATTCGATTCTGGAATTCTAGAAATGAAAGACATCCAAAAATTGTAGTGTAGTGGATTCTAAGGGCCTAGATTGGACAACGCTCATTCATTCTATTCTACTAAATTCAATCTGACCATTTCATATGTTGTCTTTTTTTTTTTGTTAGTGTTGTTTTGTTCAGCTGCAGAAGGGAAGTGATGCAGTAGCTCATGAGACAGCACCTTTGAGGGACTAATTGGCATACCTGTGCTCTTTCTGCCAATCATCTCCATCTACTTAAGTAGCAGAACCCTTACTCTAGGGAATGCCAGAACTACTATAGCATCCAACTTATATAAATGTTTTAAAGAAACTTCTACTTTGACAGACTGCTCTGTGTGCTGACTAGGAACCGTAGTAGCGAATACTTGCTACAACTGTATTTTTAATTCTGTATCTGCAGACATGCAGCTCAACATATAAGACCATGGTGGTCAATGATGCCCATTCTTCCTTAAAGTTACAGCCTGAGATGGATCATACTAACCTGGACTCAACTCATGAACAGGTACCTCAAACTTATTAGATTCCACAATTTTGCTTGCATGGATTTATCGTTTTTGTTTTAACATTTGTTTTTTTCTGTAACAAATACCACTATACCTAAATTTGTCTCATGTACAGGTTTTTACAGAGGTACAAGATAAAGGATTTTTACCAAGGTTGAGGCGCACTAAAAGTATTCTTGTAAGTCTTGATTTTCCTGATAATTCATTACAGAATATTAAGTATATATATTTTACATTTCAGTCATTTATAATTTAAATGAAGATTATTTTAATTCTCAATTTTATTTCATATTATTTTAACTATGTAATGGGTTTTCTGAGACATTTCAGTGAAAAGTTTCATTTTTGTATTTTTCTCTATATGCTGAAGTCACAATTCTTGTGGCATTCAAACTGACCAAAACTAAACACTACTTAGGTTTTTTTTTTTTTTTTTTTTTTTTTTTTTAACCTTTCTGAAATTTTCTCTCTTTAATTTTTATTTTGAATTTTTTTGTAATGTTGCAGATGAAACATACAAATCTAGAAGATTCCAGTGAGCTGTATGATTCTGCTTCAGGGAGTGAAGATTATTACATTCCTAATTCTACTGAAAGTGACACTGACAGTCATGCCAGCCTCAAAGCCACAAATCACAGGAAAAGTCCATCTCTGGATTGCATACTGGATGTCTTAGATCCAGTTAGTCCCCCTGTGTGTGATACCACATCAGCCAGAGTGACTATTGACAGACACAAGGTTGCAATAGAAGATTCTGAAGCAGATGAAGGACCCAGTTCAACCATCAATGATAATGTGGTTGTTAGTGCATGCCAGAAAAAAGGTGGGCAAAGAGTGTACGACAAGCGACATTATTGCTTATACTGCGGCAAGCCTAATGCTAAGATGGCAAGGCATCTAGAACGTTCTCATGAGGATAACTCTGATGTAGCCAGAGCTCTGAGCTTTCCAAAAGATTCCAAGGAGAGGAAAAAGCAGCTTGATTATATTCGCAATCGAGGAAACTATGCCCACAATGCTGCTGTGATGAGGGCAGGAACCGGGAAACTAGTTCCAAATAAGAGACCGCAGAAAGATGCACAGGCAAATGACTTTATGCACTGTGCATACTGTCAAGGCCTTTTTACAAGAAAGGTCCTATGGCGACACATGCGTAAGTGCAGATTTAAACCTGGATCTGTCGCCCCAAAACCGGGAAAGAATCGTGTTCAGTCCTTGTGTGTATACACAGGGCCTGTGCCTTCACACATGCCAAAACAACTCTGGGAAACAATCAGTGCCATGAATCCTGACCCAATCACAGATATTATTAAAAGTGACCAGGTCATTATTAGTATTGGGCAGCACTTGTTAAATAAAGGTGGTACATCTGCCAGGAATCAGCAGCATGTGCGAGAGAAGATGCGTGAAATGGGAAGGCTGCTTTACAATGCAAAAAAAGTCACAACCTTAAAGAAAATGGAGGATCTCATTGATCCAAAAATGTACATGGAGACTGTCAAAGCTGTGAAGTCCACATGTGGGTATGATAGTGACTCAGGCAAGTTTCTTATTCCCTCGTTGGCAAACAAACTTGGAAATTATCTGGTTAAAGTTGCCAAACTCCTGAAAGCTGAAGGTTTAATGTCGAATGACGAGGGGCTTGTGAGGAAAGCCAGTGAGTTTCTAGAAGTCCATCAACAAAAGTGGAATGAGCTGATCTCAGCTACAGCATTGAGGAACATCAGGGAAGGTAAATGGAATGTACCTGCTCTTATGCCCTTTACTGAAGATGTCCAAAAACTGCACACTTACCTTGATCAAATGCATGATGAGTGGTACTGTTCACTTGCTGAAAATCCTTCCACAAAAGGCTGGACAGAGTTGGCAAAGATATGTTTGAGTGAAATTATTCTCTTTAACCGACGCAGAGAAGGAGAGGTTTCAAGCATGCCCTTATCTGCTTTTTCAACAAGAGACACATCTGATCCTCACAAGGATGTAGACTGGGCACTCTCTGAAGTGGAAAAACAACTTTGTAGACACTTCTCAAGGATAGTCACCAGAGGAAAACGTGGTCGCCCAGTTCCAATTCTCCTGACTCCAAAAATGCTAAATGCATTGGAACTGCTTGTTAAGGAGAGAGATGCTTGTGGGGTCTTAAAAGATAATGATTATATGTTTGCGAGACCAGAAGCAATGACACATTTGCGAGGTTCTGTCTTCGTGCCTTTGCAAAAGCATCTGATGCAAAGTCTCCCAAGTCACTGACATCTACCAAGCTTCGAAAACATGCTGCAACCCTTTCAACAGTGCTGAATATGACAGACACAGAGATGGATCAGTTGGCCAATTTTCTGGGACATGATATAAGAATCCATCGTGAGTTCTATCGACTGCCTGAAAAGACGCTGCAACTTGCCAAGGTCAGCAAAGTTCTCATGGCTCTTGAACAAGGACGAATGGCAAAGTTTCATGGCAAGAACCTCGATGAAATTAGGATAGAACCTGATGGTTTGTGTTTCAACTCTTTTTTTTTACTTTTTTGTTCTTTTTTTCTCAATCATGTTTAACTTTTTTTTATTATTCCGACAGAGAGACTTGTGGACTCTGATGAAGACGATGAGAGCATACAAGAAAGAAACTGTTCATCACAGGAAGATGGTAATAAGTTATCAACCTATTTTGATTTAATCTAAACTAAGTTGCTTTTCCAGGTGACATAGTGCAAAAGGCACACTTACAGGTAACATATCTTTGTTATTGAATGTAAAAGGCACATGAGACAAATGCAACTACAGAATCTCCATACACTTGGGAGACTGACAAGCTTTGTGATAGCGCCTTTACCACAATTTATTTAAAATAAATTACTAGAATCAAAAGTTAATAAAAGGTAGACCTAGATAAAGCTTTGCCCAAAGAGAGATGGGACAAGCTCCAGAAGATCCCTGTGGTCCTTTACAGGAATAAAATGAATTGTATATCAGTTTACAATCAAATTATTTAATGAGCTCTTAAACATATGTTATACTTTTTGTTAAATATAAGTGTGATATATTTTACGTAAAAAATGTATATATTTCTTTTTTTAATAGAAACAACAGAGGAGAGAGTTCCTACAGCTGAAAGAATTGAGGTGTTCCCATTACCATCCAGAAAACGTAAACCACCATCAGATGAGGACATTCCAACACAAGCCAGTGTTAGAAAGAGTTCTTCCAAAGGTTAACCATTATTACTTTGCCAGAAATAATTGAATTTTTGTTTTTCTTTTATTCCAAAGTTAGAGTCTAGAATTGAAACTTTTTAAATTAAAATTTTATTATGGATGGAGAGAGAATAATGCAATATCATTGCTTTATGGAGGTTTTTTTTGAATACATTAGTATAACATATATATTACACTGCTAAAGTTGTTAAATTATTTGAAGGTAATTTTTGAAAAAGCAACAAAGACCTTAGCATTAGCTCTGAACCCTGCTGCCACACAGATCTTTCAAGGTCAATGTACTTAGTTAGGAACCTTGACTAAAAACAATTATTTGATCATGCTGCCCATTTTGGAAACATTTGCTTTAATCAGTTATCATTAATATACTAAGTGATAGGTCTACAACAGTTTTTTATCCGAAATGCATCCACCTAAAATCCTGGAAAATAATTTTTTGATCTTCCACTTTTCAGGAGCTTCTTTCATATTAACTTTGATTTTTGAACAACTGCTGTTCAATGCTTTCTACATTGATTTTCATAATGCAAAGAAACTGGTGGTTGCTTGACTTTTATTAGTGGATAAAGTGAAACTAATGATGTTCTGTCTCATAGAACTGTAGCAAGTTAGAACCAGTATGTTCCACTGGGGCAGTTAAACGTGTAGATGGATACACAATAATCATTTGCAGTATTTCTTGTCATGCAGAATTAATGTATTCTCAAGCAGCTTTAATATTCATCAGTATGTTTTCTATACCCATTTTGATCAGTTTATGGAGTCAGTGTTATGAAAGCTGGCATAGATACCATTTTCCAAATGGTTAGTTCCACTCTGGACAAGTCATCATTCCAGATTTGTTGTTTTAGTTGTCAAGTTTAACAATTTTTTAAAATAAAGTTTTCCAGTCATCATTTCGGCTGGTGTCATAATGTACTGTCTTTGTCATTGTGATTTGTACAGGGCAAGTATGTATTATTGAAATTTATATATCCAAATAGGATTCAAACCACAACTGTAAGAAGCACTCATCCTTTATTTTTTTTTACCACTTTAAAATAAAGGTCCTGCGAAGAAGACACCCTGGACCCCAAGAGAGGCGCAAGCCGTGGAGAAGCATTTGAAAACCTTCATCACCTCTTGCATCGTTCCAGGAAAGATGGACTGTGAGAAATGTTTGAAAGCTGAACCAGATGCTCTTTGTAACCGCAACTGGCAGAGCATTAAATTTTTTGTTTACAACCGCATAACAGCAAACAAAAGACAATTACAGCATAGATAATGTGAAACTCACAAAATCTCTGGGAGTTGTTGGTCATAAGCAGACCGAGTATGTTCTTTGTTGGTGGTTGTTTTTTTGTTGTTGTTTTGTTTTGTTTTTTAAAATGAGGATGTTTCTATTTATATATTTTTCTGTTTTTAAAAATGCTGTATTTAAGTACAACATTTTTGATTTCATTTTTGTCTTGACATTTAAGTTGTAAAATGCAGTAAAGTTCAATTTTGCAAGTTGGATGATGCATTTCCCTCAATTTTAAAACAATATTGGATTAATCATTGGGTAACAAGATTCTGGGTGCTGGCTGGTCATCAGTTTGTTACAGAAAAATAGGGATAGATATAAAATTGCCTTGTCCCCACTAAGTACTTAAGAACTTGTGTGAACTATGCAAATTATATGCAAATACGGTCCTTATTAGTCACGTTCACTAGTCGTTTCTCCGGTCCTCATATAATATGGTGCAGACATTACTTTAGAAATTTTGCTTTTTCAAGTCATGTATAGCCTTACACAGCTTTGGTAAATTTTACTGATTTTTTTCAGACCTGTAGAACCTTTAGAAAGGGTGGTCCCCACAATTAATGTTCAAAAAGTCGGTCCTCACAGACCATGGTAACCAGCCTGTGTGTGTGTGTGTGTGTGTGTGGGTGTGTGTGTGTTTGTGTGTGTGTACACATGTGCGGATGTGTATATGTGGGTATGTATGTGTGTTTGTATGTATGCATGTATATACATATATATATGTATGCACTAGGTGTTTATATGTTACTGTGTATATGTAGATGCATTTCTATATGTGTATGTATTGATGTATGGGTATATATATATATATATATATATATATATATATATATATATATATATATATATATATATATATATGGACAGATACAGGATATATGTATATGCACATGAAACTAAAAAGCACAGGTGCACATAATTGTATCAGAGTATATTTATATGTATGAATAACTACCTATTGATGCATATGTATCTTACATACATAATGCTTTGAGGTCAACACACTGATCTTTGTTGTGTGTGTGTGTACGTGTGTGTGTGGGTGTGTGTGTGTGCATCGTGCATTGATGTACAAATTGAGTTTCTCTGTTTACAATGTATAAAGAATATGTACTAGATAACAGCATACATGTCCACATATGTATGTGTATGTATGTATGTATGTATTATATATGACTCTTCAATACTGCCTCCAACACCCCCCAAACGCTCAAACGATCAGACATGTGATTGTAAATAGAAAGCTCCTCCCCCTTTACTCTGTTTTCTTTTTTTGCTTATAACGCTTGGTTGTCTTGTGTCCACCTTTTACCCTTTAAACAACACATTATAAACTTCTTGACAAATATTACAACACAGACACCAAACTGCACCACCACTGTCTCGTCTCTCACTCCTGCTCTCTTTCTCTTCACTTTCCACACCCGGTGACTATAGCCCTCCTCTGCAGAATATTTACACCCCTCTGTCCGACTCTTCCTTTACTCTTATCTTGTTTGATTTCTCCAGGGATCAATAAAAATATAGTTTGACTGTTATGAGGGCTGGTGAAGGTAGCAAACTTGCACACACCCACCCACACACATAAAACACCCTTGGTTACCAGATTAAAATGCATATATACAACTCCGGTTATACCAATATGGTACCAACCATAAATATATGTGCAAACAAGGGGAAAAAAAAAAAAAGTGTCTGAATTAATGAGGGATCACAGGCGGTAGCTTGCTGGAAGAGTGGGATCTTTTCCAGGTTTTAATATTAAAGTAATCATCGCTGTATTCATCTCCATAGAGAGCTTAGATTTGTCCTTAATTTCTGCTATTAATCTTGTAAATATGGGTGCTAGAATATTCCTAAAGTGTTTATAAAATTCTGCCGGGAAACCGTCTCGACCCGGTGATTTGTTATTGGGCATTAGTTGAAGAGCTTTATGGATCTCTGTTGGAGTTAGAGGTCCATCAAGTTCTCCAGCCTCATCTTCTGTAAGGTTTGGTAGGTTGATATTGTTGAGAAATTTGTTAATCTCTGATATATTTGATTTGTTTGTAAATGAATACATCTTTCTATAGAAATTCATGAATTCATCATTGATTTCATTGGGTTCTTGAACGATGTCTCCTGTTGAGTTAACAACTGTGGAGATTGTGGATTTTTCCTTGTTTTTCTTGATCTGACTGGCCAGATATTTGCCTGATTTATTACTGAATTCAAATTGTTCATGTCTGAGTCTTTGGATGAGGAATCTACTTTTTTTATTTAGGTATTCGGTCAACTGCAGTTTATATTTTTGCAGTTCAGAATGATTTTGAGGACTTGGATTATTAGCATTATTAATTTCTAATTCTTTATTCTTCTTTTCCAGGTTTCTTTGTTCTTGCTCTTCCTTCTTTTTCTTACGGGAGGAATATGAAATGATCTGTCCTCTCAGCACAGCTTTCCCCGTTTCCCAAAGGAGTGATGGGGATATTTCTGGTGAATCATTTATTTCAAGGAAGGATGTCCAGTTTCTCTTGATGTAATCGTCGAAGTCAGCATCTTCAAGCAGCGATGTGTTAAATCGCCACCTGTTGCTGGTTTTAACAGATGTACTTTTATTCCAGGTCAGAGTGATCGGAGCATGATCACTAATAATGATGGGATGTATCACAATATTACTCACTTTGGAAATAAGAAAATTTCTAATAAGATAATAATCGATTCGTGAGTAAGATTGATGGACTTGTGAGAAGTAAGAGAATTCTTTCTCGTTAGGGTGTTTCAGCCTCCAACCATCTCCAAGACCATAGTCTGCCATGAACTGTTTGATTGTTTCTGAAGATTGGTAGTTATATGTTTTTCTACCATTGTTTGATTTGTCTAATGCCGGTTTAAGAACGGTATTAAAATCTCCACCTATGATTATTGGTGAGTTGGAGAAATTAGAAATAGCTGTAAAGAAAAAGTGAAAGAAAGATGACTCATCTTTGTTTGGTCCATAAATACTGGCTATTGTTATTGGGTTGTTGTCACTTGTAATATTAATAATTATGAATCGCCCCTCAGGATCTTCAACCGTTTTATTGTGAGTAAAGAAAATTTTTTTGTGAATTAAAATTGCTACTCCTCTTTGCCTTGAATTAAAATCAGCAGTATATATGTGATTAAAGTGTGGAGTCATTCATTTCCGTAAGTCTGATTTTGAAGTATGTGTTTCTTGTAACAGACATATGTCAGCCTGCAATTTATTTATATAGTCGAATATTTTTATTCTTTTTATGTTTCATTTAATTCCGCGGATGTTCCAGCTTACAAAATTTACTGAGTCCATATTGTTGTAGTTTTATTGTCTACTTCCTGTTTGAATATTGGAGCTGTATGGAAAAGCCTAAGAATCCGCTTGTGTGAACATTTAGTCAGATATTCATAACAGATTGTGTGTGTGATGGATGTTTTCCTTCCCATTTTCTTAACTTGAAGAAAGCTATAAGTGAAAGGAAGAGAGAAAAGAAGTGAAGTAAGGAAAACAGAAAGACATAGAGAAGACAGAAGATACAACAAAACAATTAAACAAACATACCATAGTGACTTGGTATGTGATTTGGAGACCGAGGTGCATATTTATGAGTACAGATAGTATGTGTAGCCAATAATGATGAGTTATTGGCTGTTTAGAAGAGCCAGGGAGTGATGTTCTAGTCACGAAACATCTGACCGTTAATGTACAGTTTGTCCACCGCGACTACTGCCTTAATGAACTGCTTCCTGATCTGGAACAGAATCTTTCTTCTGTTCAGGATCTACCGTGGGAACTGGTCGTTCATGCCGTAGACGGTTCCTCTCAGGTTCCTCCCCTGGCGTTGCACCTGCTGTTTTGGTTTAAAGTGTTCGAATTTGGCTACGATCGGACGTGGACGTTTGTTTTCCGGGTTTTTACGCCCGATACGATGGACTCCATGAAACGAAATGTCTTTCACCGTGTCAGCTGGGATTTTTAGTTGTTTTATCATGAATTCTTTAATCAGCTGCTCGGGATTGTCGTCTCTTGTTTGCTCCGGGATTCCAGAAAACACCAGATTGTCCCTCATGCTGCGCGATTGTAAGTCAAGTATCACTTCTTTTATTTCTTTATTTTCTCTTGTAACGACCGCCAGCTAGGATGACATCGATGTCACGGATTCTCGGAGGAAAATGTGTCACTATCCTACAATGCTGCGACCCCCCTCTTCACGGCCACAAAGACGCGAGGTGAATGCAACTTCTGACTGAAAAACTCACTTTTTCTGATACTAAAAATAAAAAAAGTAAAGCTTTTTTTTAACAGAAACTCATCCAGATGTACACTGCAACAACTATTAAATGATTGACAGTTTTGTTTAAGTTGTTAAAAATTGTATTCTCTTTAACAGCATTCGAGGAGTCAGGAACCAAGATCCGCTCCAGCCGCAGCAGCCGCTACCACCAACAGCGCGGAGGTTCAAACCGCGTTTCAGCCGGAGAATTCAACCGTCGCAGAGCTTCAACCCCAGGTCAAACTCAATCTGTGAAGGCTCGGAAGCATCATAACCGCCTAAATGTGACGGCACTAGTCTGGCTTTAGGCTAAATATCCGTGAAAAAAATTGGAATGCATGTACATGGTAAAGCTTGTTTATCCCAGCTAATCCTCACAGGGGCTGTCTCCTTAAAATACACACTAAAAGCAAGCCATTATGTGGTGCGGCAAAACGAGACATTGCTAAAGAAACTATCGAATGCAATGTCTTTGGGGTGTACAGACTACATATGGGGCATTTGACTAACCTGAAATGTCCGGTATACAAGGTTTCACTCGCCTTACACGCCAATGGTACTGCTTAAGTTTTCCATGTAATTTCAGTGAATTTTACTGTTAAGTGTTAACAGCTCTGTATGTAGCTCGCTGTTGGGTCAGAGTTTGGCATGACTTTTGAGTGTACTCCACCTGCTAAAGCCAAACAAACAGCCACTAACTTAATTTTCAGGAGATCACCAAGGATCTCCACAATTGTTCTCAGATAATTCATGTTTGTTAAATGTAGTTAGGTAGCCAGGTCTTCGTAACTTCAGATCAAGTGCTGGATGATGATAAGAAGATCTCAAAGAGATTCTACGTATTCCTCAATGGAAGTTTAATCCTATGGGCGGATGTTTACAAGAGACACCTCCACGAAAGGATGATATGAAGGTGGTCCTATAGTGCCCAAAATAACTGTTAAACATCTTGGGAAGAGGTTTTACACAGGCAGTAAAACTGTTAACAACAGAAAAAGTAAAGTCAGGTCTGGCTTCTGTCATTACCGGTTTCCTAGGAGCAAGTCTTGTGTCGTCCCATCCACAGCCTGCATCCCAACCTAAGGGCACCAGGGATGAATGAAATTGCACTGTTTTTTTCATTGCACAGAAGGTCACAAAATTAGATTTTTACACGTAATACGCACGAAACACATTGACTAACCTTTTTAAGGCGTGTGTTAATGACTGCACCCTGTTGTAAAGGAAGGTGCATATGCATGTTATGAACTTATCCCGCTGAAATATACAATCTCTACAATACGATTAACAAGAGGCTGCATGGTCCTTAATCTATCTTCACCCATTGCAGGAGCAAACTAAACTTTTTTTTTTTCAATGCTGATTGATTCTTATGCATTTTTAAGGAATCCTCCAGCAGACTTCTGAATGTCTAGCCTCAAGAATTTGGAATATCTTAGGTGTGATGAAATGTTCTCCCATCTTCAAGTTGATTTGAAGGAAACGTATGTAGGAGAACTCATACAAATGTTTTTTTGTTTGTTTGTTTTCGTTAAAGGACCCACTATTTCACCCGCACAGGACAAACCAACCAGTAATAATTTTAACCCGGTTGCAGAGACAGCCTAAAGCACCCAGGTCGGCAACTAAAGCTGACAACAGGCTGTCATGGAAATCGCTCCTGACAGCTAACCTCCAGAAAAAAGTTGGCCAGCTGAAGGTGGCAGTTAGCGAGATTTAAAGAAAAATGTGACTGATAGCCCCACACAGCAACGCAAACGCAAGTCTGGAGATTATTCTTTGTGCCTCCTTCTGTGTCTGTGTTCTATAATTGTGTGTGTGTACCAACAATTATAAATACTATGGTAAGATCTTGGCAACAGTTTCATAACTAATGGTAAGTGTAGTTGGGGTCTACATAAAAGATTGTTGTAGACTCTAAATTTGAAAATTGAAGCCAGTGCAGACTGCAGAAAATAATTAAATATAGTTTTCTAATAACGTTTTCCATGAAAACAGCTTTCTGCTGACACTATCAGCATCTGGGAAAGTAAAAATGAGGTTAATGTGGAAGTGCTCGTCTCTAGCTCCTTGACTGGCCCCTTAGGGCAGGCCCGAGGGCGCCATGTGCAGCGGTGCCTTCCCCCAGATGACCTGTTCAGACACCCCTTGACTGGAGGCTATCTTAAATTTTTATTATTATGCTTTTAATTGTGACTGTCACATGTCACATATCACATGTCCCGGCGTTCCCCTCCCCAGGAGGGGAACGCCGGGACACACACCTGTCGGTGTTACAGGGTTGTCTCAGAAACAGGTCTGACACTTTACCGCAAACTTTTGCAGCTTTACAAATTGTTGTAGAATGACAATTTTAACAGTTTTAATGTTATATTATGTGATATTGGGACTACAAACCTGATCACCTGATCGCTGCCACCCCGATCCCTTGAAATCTCCTCCATCAGAGATGTAGAAGATTCCACTCCTGCAGCTGGAAACTCTACAGTTCCGATTACATCTCCAATATAGAAGAACTTGGATTGATAGGCTGGGCAGCAAACACACGTCTTTCTTCAGATAGATCTGATTAAAAGAAAGAGAGATCTTAGCCTTTCCATACAAAGCATGGATGGCAGTCCAAATAAATATTTAGCATGACAAACTATGGCAAAAGCTTTCTTCCTGTCCAACTAACAAAGAAGTTGAGGAGTCAGTTAATGTACTTTTAGTAAGACATAACACCTCTCATAACCCTATTGGCATCAAATAGTTATTATTGAGATTTAACTTAAATTTTTGTTTCAGAATATGAAGGTACGCTGACTGGCCAAACAAATAGGCACCACCTGGATTTAGCAGCAATATTTTAAGCATCTGTGCTCTCATCAAAGATAAAAGCGGTCCAACAAAAATTGGAGTGCGTGACTTTTTCTGGCCAGCCAGTAAACATCGGTAGTGCCGTGTACTGAGCAGCCACTCAGAGGAACCTTTTACACCGTATCAGTATCGATGAATTTTTGCACCAACCCTGCCTTATCCCTTGCAGATTTGATATAAAACTTTGCCTCCTCAGTAGGCCAAATCCTTGCTCTCCTTTTGATCATTTTGCCTCCATAAAAATAGTTTGAAACCATTACACAGGGATCCTAGATAACTAGGAAACCAATTAGGAGTCATTTTTTATTTTCATCGGTGTATGATCTCTGTGGAGTGCTCACCAAATACTCAGATGAATTCAAGTTGGCACAAACCACTGATTTAACACACTTGGGCTACAATGAATAGCTTACAACCATTCTTTAATGTAGATGGACTAATACCCTCTGGCGAGGGAAAGATAAGAGATTTCAAGGAAAGAAGACACCGAAAGGTTTCTCAAACACCAAACAAGTCACAGCACATTGTTAGAAGCTCCTGTTATATTGTGTTTATGTGTGCCAGGTTGATGGAGAAGCATAGCTGATCGTCTCTAAAACCAATGTCTTACAGGTGTCTTTTTTTCTTGACCAAGCTTACGTTTGACACCCCGTCTAGGGTTATGCACAACTTGAGCGACTAATTGTAGTTCGGCGTCAGTAGCTATACCTGCATTAGATTGAATGCCCTGCTTTAGCAGCTCTTCAAAGGTTGTAAGAATAGCATCCGAGCCTACAGAGTCATCCATTCTCAAGGTGATGTGAGACTGAACGTCATCGCCGAGGAGTTCTAACTGAAATAAATCTCCACGCTCTGCGTGCGCGCTGACCGCATCAACTAACTCGGCTAAAACATTTACCACATCTGTGTAAAACTGGGCTAAATCATAGTTGTTACTGAGATCCGGTACGTTAATAACCCGTCCAATTTCAACGTTGTTAAACCGGTCGTGAACCACCCGTCGCGTCTGACCTAAAAACGTGTCCGATGTTGGCGCAGGGGTCGGTGAGGTTGATGGGTGACGGTCTCGCTGGATGGTTCCTCCAACCCAAAGCCGTCCTGAAGCCCAGAGGATGGAGCGGTGGGTGTCTGCCCTGTTGCAAGTGAATGTCCCAAACATAAGGATTGGACACACAGCCATTTTCATCATGGTTGTCAGTTAAATTTTGCGGCGGTGCCTGCGCATTTACACACGCGTTTTCAAGGGGGTCCAATTCTCCGCACAAGTTCTGCAAGAATTCCAGCAGGGCCGGGGTGGGTGAGTCGGCGTAGATCGGCGTAGATAGAACCTGGACCATCACCCTCGTTTTGCAATTTGACTAAAGCATTTTCTATGGAAGTGAGTGCACATTTTACCACTTTGACGTTTTTGGCAGAATCCTGCTGAATAGGGAGAGAAACACAGTGAACATATTCATGACTCATTTCACAGTTTACGTGCGGTGGTGTTTGTACAGACAGTCTTTCACCCCATTCTGAAACGTTCATGTACGACTCTGACACCAAACCTTGTAAATTATTTGAAGAGTTTCCGAGGCTTGGTGAATGTGGGTCATCAAGTTCAGATATCATTAGCAGTAAGTGATTCAGAACACTGTTTTTCTCAGAATCGTCCATTTTTAAGTCACAGCCTGAATTATTTAAAGAAAAAAGGTCGCAATACTTTTTTTCAACCAGAGTTTATGAGAAAAAAATAACAAACATCCTTACAACAGGTTTGTCAAGTTTTGGAATATTTCAGCAATCTCACTCGTCAGTGCGGTGATGGTGTCGGGAGAATAAGATCGTCGCTTGCTCGGATTGGACTCTGAGAGGCTCTTTCAGCGTCTTCGCCTGGAAAACAAAGAAAAATTAATAACTTTGCAATTTAGCGTGGTTTAAAAAATAATAATATTTTATTAATTATTTTATTAATATTTTAATAAAGCGTATTACAAACCTTCAGCGGAGGAGGTGCGAATGGTTCTATGTTTTTTCCTGATTCCTGACTCCTCGAGTGCTGTTAAAGAGAATACAATAATTTCAATAATAGTTGCTGCAACACGCCGATGTTTCTGTCCAGAGAGAAAAATACTACACCTAATTGCTAGTTGGCGACAGCGCGTCTTTTACCGCTAAAGAAGAGGGTGTGACGTAATGACGCTAACACGCTAATGTGGTTCAAAATTGTGGCGCAGTGTGTACACCGCCATGTTGTTGTGAGGTCGTATGTCATTGAAATGGTGGCGCGGAGCCGTTATTTTCACGCTATTAATTTTTAGTTTTAAAAAGATGGTCTTACCGAAAGCGGTGGTCTCGCGGGTTTTCTTCCGAGCCTTCACAGATTGAGTTTGACCCGGGGGTTGAAGCTCTGCGACGGTTGGATTCTCCGGTTGTGCCTCTGCGGTTTTAACTTCCGCGGTGTGCTGGACTGTAGCCTGACGTGGCTGCTCTCTGGAGGGATGCGTAGTGGTTTGAGACGCGGTCCGGATTTGGGTCTGCCCCTGCTTCTGTACCGGATGTTGGAGCGGCTGAGTTTGACCGTCGGGTCCCCACGAAATGAGTGCAGTGGCAGCTGCGGCTGGTGGTCGGGGTCTGAGGCATACTGGTGGAGCGTGAGCTGTAGGAATTCAAATTTTTTTTTTTTTCAGTTTGCTTGGCTTTTGACCTTCCAGCGCTGCGGAAATGTGCAACTGCCCGGTAAAAACTGCCGGGTTCTTTTGGATCACAGCGTTTGGCTGTACCGCCGCCTCGTTCAAGAAATATGTAAGTGAAAAACGATTATATTCAAGTATATTTATAAAAACAATACGTGTATAAACCTGTAGAACCTTACCAAATTCTGCTTGACTCAGGTCGATGATTTAAAAAAAGAAAAATACTTAGGATTATATAGGTATGCATATTAAAAAGAGATTAAATTAATAAATCTTACCGTCAAAAAAGTCGTTTGAATGGCTGCGCATATCCAGATGAGTTTCTGTTTTTTTCTTAAAAAAAAGCTTTATTACAAAAAAAAGAACGTATCACAAAAAGTGAGTTTTTCGGTCAGAAGTCGTACTCACCTCTCGTTTTTGCGGCCATGAAGTGATCCATTTTCGGTGGCAGCACCTTAGGGGTAGCGTGCAGGTGCGCGTGGCCAGGGTGAATACAAAGGGAAACGACTGCGGGTCATCACAGATTTTAAATAAATACACCTAAAAACTGACAACCTGGTTAGAAATCTTGGTGTAGTGATGGACTCCGACCTACATTTCGAAAAAACACTATAAAAGTCACCGTACTATCGAAGGCAAAGACAAATAACATCCTCCCCTGCAGACTTGGCAGGGTTGTGTGTGTGTGTGTGTGTGTGTGTGTGTGTGTGTGTGTGTGTTTGTTTGTGTGTGTGTTGTTTCTCCAGCTATTTGAGGGATCAGGTTTCCTCTGATGGAGGGGGGTTACTGATTACAACATGAACAAACCTCTAGAAATGCTCTAAATGTGGTACCATAACTAATGGAGTATTTCATTTACTGCATGATATCAAATATCGTGAAAATGTAGGCAAACAAAATGTGATTTATTTTTACACACTCAGCTCAGCCGATGTTGTAGCTATTTAGGCTGTATAAAAGTAGATGTAAATCTACTACATTTTACAGCTTCTGCTTTAGATATAGATTTTATATATAATAAAAAATCTCCAGAAATGGAAACTATAGTGTTGCAGCATGAACTGTTGATGTTAAATAAATAAATAAGACTGATACTCATGTTTCTGTAATGTTTATAAAGAAATGTGTGTTTTTTGGGTTTTTTTTAAGTGACAAACCAGGTTTAGAGGCAAAGTGATCAGATACTTCATGTTACAAAAAGCCTAATTTGTTTGTGCCAAAAACCAAAAAAATCAGCAAATGATGACTTCGTGTCACAAAGCAGGTTATGTAGAGACTGAGTGAACCTGAACTCAGGAAAACTCGTAGATTTCAGTCTCACAAAACGAGGTTACTTAACCCAGAGTAAGAAGGATCAGCTGAGCCGGATCACCAAGGTGACTCATACTCGGAGTTTGTTACCGTGGTAACTGACACCGTGAGTTGACCTGGTGAAGAGCAGATTTACTTCAACATACCCCAAATTGATTCTGTCTCCTTCCCTTCATGAAGGTGAAATTTGTTGAATTTTATCAGACACTTGATCATATCACACAAATTTGAGACTAACTGCCTTGGTCAGACGTACAGTGTCAACTCGTTTACAAAGTTTCTTCTGCTTCTTCACTTTGGACATGATTGAGACTATTCTGGACTGTACTGTTCAGCATGGATGCCAGGCAGAGGACAACTGATTCATGGCCCTCCCTGAACTAATGGCATCCATCTCCATCCTCCTTGTGCGGGGGGGGGGGGGGGTGGGGGGGGGGGGGGGGGGGGGTGATCAAACTTCAAACAAAAATGGGAAATCCTCTGATCTCCAAAATTATGATTTATAATAATCGTTCTGTGCGTTCTGCACACGCACAGAACGAGTGGGGGCTGACAGGTTTGCTGCAAACTCCAATGTTTGGGGGGTCTCTCGCTGCGTCAAATCTTTCAACCTAGGCAGGTACATCACCGTTGACCAGCAGCTGTCAGGGGGTCGCGAGTGACCCTGGGGAACTTTTTTTTTCCGTACTAGAATAAAGTGTAATTGCAGATCGGGTCGGGTCGGGCCGGGCTTCTCTCTCGCTGACTTTTTCAAAAATAAAAATATGTTTACAAAAATGTATACTAAAACGATGTGTGGTGATGTCGTGTGCCTCGTGGTCACATCACTTCTATTAAAAAATAAATAAAACAATAACAAAACTGGCGTTGCGGCTCCCGTTCCGTTATGTTTACCGTTGCCATGGAAACCCCCAAGCCTTTTTGGCTTTCGGGTTTGCTTCGGGGGAGGAAAGGAACCGCGAGTTGTTTTCTTTCTGCTAGGGGGAGGGTCACAGAAAATAGTTGAGAAGCACTGTCCTAACTGTCCTAATGGCTGTGTTCATGTGTAAACGACGTAGATGGGTGCTCGTTTGACATGCAAATGTTCACTGCTCCAGCCACTTGGCTGCCCCCGCGACGATGCAGGTAGAAAAGCCACATGGCTGTGCTGTCGACGTCCTAGTGTTAGAAGAGAAAGCTGCATATGTTTTGATGGCAAGGCATTCTTCTGCGCTTGCAAAGTGAGTGAACAGTCTTTCAGAGGTAAAACAGGACAAAGACGAGTTTTAAAATCTTCATGTTTTAAAATCTTTATGTTTTAACATCGTTTTATGCCAAATATCGTTTGGATCTGTCAAAAGTAAAAAAAGGAGGTTGTAAATTAAACCCACTCTTATCTAAATAGGCAAATTAATATTGTTGCAAAAAGCATTATTTCGATTCAGACCTATTTGTACTTAAAAAATAAAAGTAATTCAATCACCTGAAATTAAAGCTGTAAAGAGCAATAGGTAGGAGTTCTGCCTGTCCTGTACTATGAACCAGAATTAGTGGCTGCAGATTTAACTTTGGGCTTTCATCAAAGTTGAGCTGTTGGTCCGTGAACCAAGGGTGTGTGTGTTTTTGGACATTACTGTGATATGTGGTACTGCTGTGAAACATTGGAGTTATTTTTTGACCAGGAATTGTTGTTTAAATCACAAATTAAAGGTATCTAGAACTACCTTTCTTTGTTTTAGGGTCATTTATAGTCATTAGATTTTCAAAATGTTTATTTTAAAGTAGTTCCTTTAGTTATCAGACTCTTTTGTGGATCCTATTTCCCATTTGTGTTTTTGGTAGAGATATTTTTGCAATTGATCTATGAAAGATTCCCTTTTCAGCCTTCCCGTTAATTTCCAGAGGTACATGGTTGGTGGATTCCTGTGAGTCACATTGATTACCAGCAACTGAAAATGAAAGTAAAGAAGATTTCTAAATAAAACAACCACTCAATGTGATTCAGCAGCAGTCTGTTCTTTTCTTCAGCAGCAACACAGCAAAGGTAGGAATACAGATTAATACAAAAGCTTTTGTTAAATTATTATTTTATTGTTGAAATCCAAAACATTTTTAATATTTTCGATTAGCTGATTTCTTAGATGTTAAAATGAGTTTATAAGAGTCATTTACCTTCAAAACTGCTTTTGCACCCAATTAGCAAACACAGCACAATCAGCTGCATTCTCTGAAGTGACCCCTGTCCCAGTTTTATTTTGGAATGAAATGGTCAATTCCATGTCAATGCAACTTTTCTTCACTACTTTCATCACTCCTCCCATCTCAAAATGTGCAGTTTGACATAATGCAATAAAAGAGCAACATTTTGGCTGACGTCTCCTAAAAGAGCACAGATTCACATGTTGTGGCTGAAGTTCTTCAAATTTCCAACAATGTGAGAGATGAACAACCTCATACAGATTAGAATACTACTTTTTTTGAAGTTATTGCTGGAATTACAAAAAAGGGGCCCTACAATCAGTTGCAGAAGATCCAGCTTTTTTTTTATTTCCATTTGTGCAGCAGGAGTTATTTGTACAGTGATAAGAGTGCAGAACATGTTGACAAGGCAGTCGATCTTTGACTTCATAATGAACGGGCCTTTGACACCCAGAGCTTGGTGCTGGTCCTGTTTATGGGCTTCTCCTTTCTTACAATCAGCTTTAATGCTGTTGAAAGAGGGAATTGACAGGAGATCTACTTTTTCACATGACTACTACCACTATTAACATGACAATGACAATTTGTGTCTCAGTACCACTCAATGGACTTTCCATCTTAAACCTCCAATTACAGCAAAAGTGGACAAAATTCCCAACCACAGGTGTTATCGCATGAATCCTAACTGTGTTCAGTTAATTAATTAATTATGTAAATATTAACAGTAGAAATCTCAACACAGGTGTAACATGAAGGTAGCAAATGTTGTCTTGTACAAAATCTACATGCGCTCAACACAAGAGCAGCAAAAGTATATCCAAAGAAGGCCCACAGTCGTGCTGCACAGCTCAACAGCTTTGTGAACTTGGAGGAAGGTGCTGTCATGACTGCAACATGTCAGAAGAGGTCTGCAGTCATTTTTCAGCGATATTCTGAGTGTAAATCAAGTGTGTGCAGTAGAGAGTAAACACTCAAATGTTCCTCAGGTTTTTGTTCAGGAAACTCAATTTGAAAATGCTTGGAGTTTCATATGTCTTTTTTTATGGAATGATACTTTATTTCGTTTTAGGAAACCACAAGATGCCGGACATGGGTAGAGGTGAGTATCTTTGTTAAGATGAAGCTCCTATTTGCAATGATGAGTTCTGATATTTATATTTTCCTTCTTCTTTATAATTTCTTGCATGAATTCACAGTTCAGCTCCACAAAGTCACAACAGGGGAACCATTTAGGACAGATGAAGAACTGCTAAGAAACTTCTTCTTGTTTCTTAAAGTTAATTATTCTTGCCACTCACCTTACATCTTGCCAAGATGAATCTGTTAGGGATTGGGAATGCAGGACCCAAACGCAGAAGGAGATTGGAAGGAGCGAAAGCAACAAAGTCCTTTATTTCAAACAAAAAATGTTGAACAGGCAGGTATTTCAGAATAATAATAATACAAAATCCAGGCTCAAACAGATAACAAAAGGTAATCCAAAAGCACGACAGGGAGACACAGAGAAATGGACAAGATGAAAACAAAGGGCCAGGAAGGGAAAAAAAAGAAAAACGGACTGGGAAGACAGACAGCAGGAAGGGAGGGCACCCAGGACAATGGCTGTTTTTCAATTTCCAAGAACACAGGACTTGCGTTCTTGGAAGTCTGTACTTGGCAAGTACGAGCCGGGAGAACGTTAGAACGTATGTCTCTCTTTCTGCAACTGAAGCAGCAGCGTACTTGTTTTTAATGACATCACAGCTCAACTAACAACTGAATGGTCCGGGCAATAAATGGACCTTTCCTCTGTGGGACATTTATAATTTTTTTTTTTAATTACTTTAATACAATGGGTTTTTAATGGATTAACACTTCTGGATGCCAGCCGCATTTTTATAAAGTGAAATGAAAAACTACGAAAATGTTGGAACTTTTCCCACAAATTTAAAGTTATAACTACATTCAGCATTAACACATCTTGAAAATGCATTCTGTCAATCAAATTTAAAACAATTAATTTACTCATGTTTTCCATTGCTTTCACTTGTTGGTGCGAAATGCATTCTGGGATACTTCACCGTCTCAAGTCTCCACAAGCCTCCACTGATGCATCCTAGATAAAATGGGTGAAGGAGGAACACATCCAGGCATTTCTGGTGTTCTTGGTCAGATGCGTTCTTGAGAACTGGAACAGAACTTTGGCTGCAGATAATGACGTTTCACTGGAACAAAAGTTGTCACAAGAACGCATATTGAGAAACAGCCATTACATACTCATAAAGGCTGACGAGACTCAGGAGCAAAAATTAAGGACAAAGACCTTCAAAATCAAAGAGGAAATAAATTTACAGAACAGAAGAGGACAGAGGCAGGAACACCAGATGAAACCACAGACACCAACACTCCACATAACCCAGATCCTGGCCTATCATCGGACTAAATCTAAACCCACGATGGAATTGTGGAAAATAACAGAGATGTGGTTGGCTAAACTAGAGATTCCTCAACATATCCTCTTTTGGCTTTATAACCAATGGCTATTGCCATTTTAACCTCTGCATTTATGACCTGTTGTGCCTCAGTGGTATTTCTTGTCACCAATGCTGACATCACCCGGGCATGTTTCTGTGCCTCTAGCCAGCACTTGTGCTTGGTGGACTTTTCATGCTGACTGACATCATACACTCCCTCAGAGGAGGCACAAAAATCACAGTTACAAATGTTACAGAACGTGTGACTGTGTCCTAATCTGCTTCTCTTTAGGAAAGTAAATATGCTTTCCCATTCTTTTTAGATGTTTACATGATTTCTTTGTTGTTATGGCAGGAATGTCTTCTCCTTCATCGCATCCATCCATCTCTCTCCTTTGTTCTGGCTTCATCATGTGGGTCAAAAATTAAGTGCTGCAATAATTTAAAGTGTTTAATAATCATCTCCCTTTGTGGAGATATAAATTATTCCGTGGAAATGTGCTTTTCGTCCCTCTAGTGGACATGTACAATTATTAAATTGAAACTTGCTTTAATTTCCTCTAGTGGAGATTTAAATAAATTGCATAAGATTTTTTTTTTTAACTCTGTTTTTTTTTTTTTTTTTTTTTTTTTTTTTTTTTACTTTCAGTCTCCTTAAATCAGACATGTTGGTTGTCCTTTTTAACGCTTTACATGTTGGACTGTTTGGAATTAGTTATTTTGTCTCCTCTCCAGATAAATGAACTTGATTTCGTGACCCCGTCGTGATCTGGAAAGAAGGATCAACAGATTGACACCTCTGCACCAAAGCTGTAGTTAAACCTGGACCAAAGTTGGTTCTTCAGACACCTCTCTACTCATGTCACCGCAGCACATCAAAAGGTAAGCATAAACCGAATTCTGGATTTTGATAAACAAAATGTGAATGAGGTGTGGATATAATGGTGAGAAAGTAAGGATAACTGTGTAAAATTATTGAAGTTGCTGCAATTTTTTATATATATATGGGTATGTACAATCATTTTGGAGTTTCCTGAGACCCAAGAGAAAATTGCTTAAAACAGAGTAAGATTTAGGGTCCCTGAGGCTGAATGTATCAGTAGGTGATAAAATGTGAGTTGCAAGAAGGTTTTATTTGTATTTATTAATGTGAATAAAGTACTAAAAAAACTACGAAAAAGTAGATGTTTAAAGTAAGTTGATAAAAAGGATAGGCTCTAAAGGAGCGAAGAAAGCCAGTTTTAAGGAGATGTATACATACTATAACTGTCTGATGATGAAAAAGGGGTTTCAAGGTAAATAAAATTTAAATGTACAGTACACTGCTTCTACCTGGTGGCTATGCTAAAATATTGCAGCTTGATAAAATTCTGTCTCCATCAAGTGGGCCACAAAATTAACTGCATGAATGTAGCAGGAGGGTTACTCAGGTTGGTGAACAGGAACCCCCCGGTGGAGTCAAGCAGTACAAATTAGCTTTATGACAAAATAAGTAGTTAACTTCTCATTCATTTTTTCTAATTTAATTTCCAAAGAAAAAAATTTTGGTTTTCTTTAATTATATATTTAAATTTTTGTCCCACGTCAGAAGGAATACCTTAATTATTCTACAACGAAGGACAATGAAACATGTTTTTGACCAATATGTGTTTGGCTTTTACCAGCCCACGCTGCACAGACACCCTTTGATAAGTGTTTTTTTGTGGTTCTTTTATTTTGTACTTGCAGTTAAAACCCACAATGTAGAGAAATGTCTGTGGTGGAAATTTACTGGAATCCAATGAAAGAGCGAACAGTTTCAAGTTTAACACAAAGGTTTATTTACAAGATACACGTTGATCAGACATGCAGAGAAGTCTCGCTAGGAGAGTTCTGCCGTGATGAAGAAGAGACCAGTTTTTATAAGATCTGAACCAGGAAACGTCGCATGAGTTACAGCTGTTTAGCTCCCTAAATGGCAGAGCTTGTCTCACATGAAATACTTCTGCAAGACCCCCTTACTGCTTATCAGACTTAAGGAGGGGGAAAGTGGGTACCTTGTCATGGTGTAAATTTTAAGAGTTTGAGAAACAGAAATCTGTTATGCCTGACATCAGTCGTAAGATTGTGAGAAACAGAAAGTCTGTAATCCAAGACATAAATTTAACACAGGCTACACAGTCAAAATACAAAGAACAGGCTTGTACTTAAAACATGCTCACTTAGGGTCAGATTAAGTTCAGACAATGTTTAAACTGCTTATTAGAATAAGTGATTCAAACTAGTACTATGTCAATATAATATTTCTCTCACATGTCTACCAATGATGAGGAACACTGTTTGTGTCATCGGGTGTACGGAAGGTTTCTGTTGATGCAGTTTGGTTGACTTCAGGGACCTGAATACCACCCCGGTGCCTTCTGTTTGTGTGCTCGTATGGTGGCGTTTAAATAACAAAAGACTGGGTTGCAGTGTATGAACAGACACTATGAAATGCTCTGTCCAAATATAGCCACCTTCTGCTTCAGTGGTATCAGTAGACAACTTGGTGCAAGTTTTCCTCTCTCTTGAAATCACACAGGCTGTTTTAAAAGTTCACCTTTTATCAAACCACTGTTTTTTTTTTTTTTTTTTTTTTTTGCTTTTTTTCCCCCCTTTTTTGCACATATATTTATGGTTGATACCATGTTGGTATAACCGGAGTTGTATATATGCATTTTAATCTGGTAACCAAGGGGTGTTTTGTGTGTGTGGGTGAGTGTGTGCAAGTGTGCTACCTTCACCAGCCCTCATAACAGTCAAACTATATTTTTATTGATCCCTGGAGAAATCAAACAAGATAAGAGTAAAGGAAGAGTCGGAGAGAGGGGTGTAAATATTCTGCAGAGGAGGGCTATAGTCACCGGGTGTGGAAAGTGGAGAGAAAGAGAGCAGAAGAGAGAGACAAGACAGTGGTGGTGCAGTTTGGTGTCTGTGTTGTAATATTTGTCAAGAAGTTTATAATGTGTTGTTTAAGGGGTAAAAGGTGGACACAAGACAATCAAGCGTTATAAGCAAAAAAAAAAAAGAAAATAGAGGAAAAAGGAGGAGCTTCCTATTTACAATCACATTTCTGATCGTTTGAGCGTTGGGGGGGTGTTGGAGGCAGTATTGAAGAGTCATATATAATACATACATACATACATACATACATACATACACATACATATGTGGACATGTATGCTGTTATCTAGTACATATTCATACATACATATACAAAAATATGATAATAATCACAATAACAATGACAACAACAAATCATTTACATACCTCCTTCCTTTGAATGGTTATTTTTAACTTTACTAAAGTAGTTATTCTTACAAAACTCTTGTTGGTTCCCATCGTCACCGGTCATCGCCCCCTTGCCCTCCCGGCCCTAGGCCAACCCATGCCCCCCCCCAAGAGGCGGCTGCAGCCAACCCAACCAGCAGAGCAGGGCAGAGGAGAAGGCGGCCACCGGCCCCACCTCCCCTTTCATGTCAAACCACCTCCGCAAGGAGCCTGACAAGCCCAGGAAGACATGGGCGCGGGGGCCCCCGGATCCCCAGGCAACCCAACGTGGCGCGTCCCCGCCAAGCAAGAACGGTGCCGTAACGCCACATGTCTGGGCCGCCACAGCGGTGACACCAGACTCCCAGGGCCAAACAGCACTGGGCCGGCAGAGGGGGGGGGGGCAGGCGGCGAGTGGGGAGGGAGGCGGCGAGAGGAAACACGGGCAGAGCGAGCAGCCCCGGGGGACCGAGGCAGCCACCACCCGCAGTCGCCAACTTACAGAGCCAAGGCGGAGGGACAGGAACAGGGGGCGGGGGGGGGGGCACAGCCGACACCCAGAGGCCACGCCAGGCCAGGGAAAAGGAGCCCGCCAACACATCCCGGCGCATCCGGACGGTGGTCAGCCACCACACTACTTACAACCAGGGGGCCCCTCCCAGTAGTCGGCCCCGGTACCAGGCGTCGCAGCCAAGGAGCAGCCCCGGCCCCCCCGAGACCCAGGCACCCCCCCCCAGCAGGACAAGACCCAGACAGTAGGAGCACGGGCCGGATCTCCGGGCACCCAGTGACCCCCCTCTCCCCACCTGGCTCATTGATCTCTCAATTTTTTATATATTTTTTATTTATTTATTTATTTATTTATTTATTTATTTATTATAATTTTATTTTTTTTGTTACATATATCTATATACATATATATACATACACACATACATATATATATATATATATACATATATACACACAATTTTTTTTTTTTTTTTTCCTTTCTTTTTTTTTTTTTTTTTTTTTTTCTCCCCCCCTCCCTCCGTTCCTTTGTTAATGTATTTGGGTGCATTAAAAAGAGCAGCTGGTACATGTATGGTGGGCACTCCGTACACATACCAATGCTCTCTATTGTGTATATTTATATAATAATCTATATATGGTCATATATCATATCATATATCAAACCACTGTTTTAATGCTACCAGTATTCAAGTGTTTCCTCTGTGCAGTTAAACCATTTGAGATTTAGAATAATAATCCATTTAGTAAGACCATCACCTATCTGATTATTTCTGCAGTTTTAACAGTCGGAAAACATGAGTTCCTATCAGTCACATGCATCTAATCTCTGTTAGGTCACTATCTTAGTTTATTTCAGTCTCTCTACGATGACTGTCTGTATCTTAGGTTCAAAGGACCTGGTGGTGAAAGCTCAGGTGCTGGCTGGTGGCAGAGGGAAGGAGACGTTTGAGGGTGGACCGAAGGGAGGAGTGAGAATCGTGTAAGTAATCCAGTAATCCTCCCTCATCATAGACAAGATTAAAGGTGACAGACATCCACAGATTAGTCAGACATGAAATAATTTTCATCATAAACTGTGTCATGTTGAGTTTTCAGATGTCTTACATTTGATCCCGGTGGAACCATCTTTAATATCCTTGTCCCATCTTGTCTCCAGAACCCTGAGACATTTCTTTCCAGATGTTTGGTTGAAAACTGTTCACCAAGCAGACTGGAGAGCCGGGTCGTATCTGCAACCAGCTGTTTGTCTGCGAGCGCAGGTACCCGCACCGGGAAAAATTACTTCGCCATCACCATGGAAAGGTCCTTTCAAGTGAGGAAACCAATATTTTGAAAACTGGAAACAGTTTGTTCGGCTGATACACATTTTTGGGAACAGAGATTCTCTGTCCCTTTTTGTGGTGAAAGAGAAATATGATAATATGTAAGTTTCATCTATTTGTATTTTATTTACAATGTAATGCTATCCTCGGTTACTAAATGAGTGCTATCAACCAAAAACCACAACTTCAGTATTACTACTAAACAGCTACTAAACTCTATTTTTAGAGTTTAGTAGCAAGGAATTAGCAGTCATCCAGGTCTTCATGTCATTGAGATGGTTTGTAATCCACATGGTTTACTGGTCTCATCTGGCTCCATGGATGGATGAAGCAGAGAATTATCTGCACAGCAGCAAAGTTTATCCCATCCTGTTCATAATAGTATCTAATGGGAGCATGTACAGAGTTTAAACCAAGTATTAGAATCCTGAGGTTTCTGGTGTGTGTGAGAAAGACGCCTCATTAACATGAATACATTGGAATCTATATAAGAAGTTAACCAAGATAATCCAGTTCCTTTAATGTCAATAACAAGTTGAAGTCCCAGTTATAGAAGTCATGTCTTATTCTGAATCATTCTTGTGTATCAGAAGCATCAAAATCACTTTCTAAGTTTGCATTTTTCAGTGTCTTTTTCTGGCTTTGACAGATTTTCTTACTGCTTCATTTGCACAGCAAACATTGAAGACGTTTCTGAAATGCAACATGACAGCAACCCACTTTAACATCTTTGCATCTTAGTCACCGTTGACTGGGATTTATAAGCTTTTCATTTTTATGAGTTTAAAAATACATGCAGAAATGACAAGAAAAAGTATATAATTATTCCACATCTCACTCTTTTACCAACCATCAAACAGCTGAAGATACATTTCCAGCCAAGTTCATGAAATTCCTCATCTGTGAAGATGAACACATTCCCCTTCAAGATCCTTCATGGTCACAAAGTATTTCTGGGAGAATAAATACAAACATTTTTGGATTATCAGAGGACATGTTTTGCACCCAGATTGACCAAACTCAGTTTCTTAAGAAAAATATGTACCTGTCAGAGATTAAAGTTTCCTTTAACAGTAAAAAAAGAAGATGGTAAAAGGAAAAATGTGATGGATGGTTCAAGCGATGGAGATGATTCCCTGAGCTCATGTTTGCCACATTTTTGTAAATATGAGTGGACTTTTAGTTAAAAGTAGGAATCCTGACTTTAATGCAATTCTGCAGAAAACTGATGCAAAAATCAATATATATTATTGTCAGTTTAATTGTTTCTCTGTGATTGTTTTTAAACTTAAGGTAAAAAATGTGTACAATTTTATTACATGTAAAACAAGCTGGTTGGAAAACTGAGCTGTTATTTTTACTAATGCAGGTGGTGGATTTGTGAGTAAAGAGTAAACTAGAAGAACAAGAAACTAGACATTTGTAAGTCTAGTTAAATGTTTAATCACGAGTCCTCATCATAAAAGCTTGTGCTGATTTCCACCACTAGATGGCAGTAAATGATTTGAGGTAAAGAATGAGTCGTTGCACTCTTTCTCACTCTCACTCTCTTTTGGACTTTAAGTCATATAAACCTGTGTGTTTCAAACAGACTGCCCTCATCGTAGTCCTTCAAACTAAAGGTCTTTGATTGCATTTGTTGAGTATAAAATGGGAAAAGGGTAAAGTGTTATATATTCATTCTTTTGTGTGGAGATGAATGTTTTGTTTTCAAAAAACACTGGATAACAAGACTAACGGGTTTGAACTGGTTGTTTTTGGAACCTACAATTTAAGACATGTACTGTTATATGGAAGAGTTCATATTTACTTACTTTTTATATCTTGGTTTTTATGCCCCAAACATTTCAGATGTGTTGCATCGATCTTCTACTCCCAGACAAATCTGAATTAGGAATGGGATGTCACTTAATTCATATGCGAGTCAATGCAGGTGAGCCGATACTTTTGACCATATACTGTGTGTGTGTGTGTGTGTGTGTGTGTGTGTGTGTGTGTGTGTGTGTGTGTGTGTGTGTGTGTGTGTGTGTGTGTCTGATGTGTTTGTGTCAACCAACAGACAAAATTCAGCGTATTCCGACCTCCTCATCTCTTCTTTTCTATTTCTTTCAAAGTTGTAAGTTTTTTTCCTCTTTTCTCTTTTTTAAAATGATTAATCTTGAACAAAAAGTCACAACAGTCACAACAGAACCAAACTGTGCGGAAACAGTCAGAAACTATCAAGCTAAAGCACATAAAGAAATGGGAAGACACGTTCTCTTTTCTTTGTGTCTTTTTTGCTGTTTTCTCTCCTGTGATCTTTTATCCTTTTTTTGGCTCTGTGTCTCTGAACATTATTTTGTGCAGCATCTTTTTCACTGCGTTTGAACCTTGTGGTTGGCAGTGAAACAGATGCTCAATATGTTTAAGGTGTTGATTGTTGAGGTTTCTGGCATGTTGGAGATCCATTGATGTTCCTTCACTGCCTGATGTTCTGCTTGATGTTCTGCATGATTTTATGCCTGATTTTCTTTGTTTCTTAAGTAGTTAGATAGCTTTTAATTTAATGCAGAGTGAGTTTTCATGGTGAACCAAACCACTGAGCCATTGAGTCCTCAGTGATTTTCTGCAGTGACTGAAATACCATCTGCGGTCTTCAGCAGTCGCTTTGATGCGTGATGAAAATGTTTTGTGTTGCTGCAGGTCGCTCAGAAGAATCTTCCCACCAGCACTGGTGAACGAGGCAGCAGAGAACATGATCAAACTTTACAACCTGTTCATCAAATATGACGCCTCCATGGTTGAGATCAACCCCATGGTGGAGGACTCCTCTGGCATTGGTACTCACACACACACACACACACACACACACACATCTGCACACGCACACACACACCTGCACACACACACACACACACACACCTGCACACGCACACACACACACACATGCACACACACCTGCACACAGGCACGCACACACACACACACACACACACACACACACACACACACACACGCACGCACACACACACCTGCACAAACAGGCACACACACACACACACACACACACACACACACAGACACACACACTCTGATGTTACATACTACCAATACTACAAAAATGTTGTAAATCTTTTTGACTACTTTTGGGTTAGATTAGAGGACACATTGTGGGCCTGTGTTGTGCTGCAGCGTTTATTGCTGTTTGAAATTGCTTTAATTTTCACCAACATCTTGTATTCGCTCCACCGATCCTACTTTTCCACTTTGGTAGCATGTACAGAGGGTGAAGACATGAGCTGAAACGTACCCGCCTGCAGGATTTAGCCGTATGTGTGGATGCAGAGGAGATTTGAGACTGAATGTGAGGAGAGATGTCACTTCTGCTTAACGACAAACAGTTTGGTTGTAGAATTGTTTCTATAGTATTTTATAGTGTAGCTTTCCATTTAACTTGATGCACTGCAATCCACGAAGGGCTTAGTCATTTTCTTTGTTTATTATTGAATATATTTATTATTGAATAAAAATGTCCATAATTAAGATGGTTCATATATATATATATTTGTTTGTTATGCATTATAATTTTCTACAGGATTGAAGGAGTTTTAGTGGCACGTTTCTGCACTATTTCCATTACAGACCACATTGTTCAATTAAGATGCTTTTTTTCTTTTTTTTCTCTTGTTTGCACATATATTATTGGTCGATATCAAATTGGCAGGACCCAAAAAACATATATATGCACTTTAATCTGTAATCAAGGTTTTTTTTTGTTTTTTTTTTGTGTGCAGTGTGTGTGCAGTGTGTGTGCAGTGTGTGTGCAAATGTGTACTCTTCACCGGCCCTAATGACAGTCAAATTATTTCTTTTATTGATCCCTAAGTAGGATGAAGTACAAAACAAAAAAAAGAAAAGAAAGAGAAAAAATAAAATAAAAAAAAGTAAAAAATAAATAAATAAATAAATAAGTAACTAAATTCTGTCAGAGAGGGCTAAGCTTACCGGGTGTAGTATGTGATCAAGTCAGAAAAGGAAATAGAAAGAGAGAAAGAGAGAGACGAGACAGTGGTGGTGCAGTGTGGTGCCTATGTTGTAGTGTGTGTAAAAAAAAAAAAAAAGAAAAAAAAAGAATTAAGGGTAGTGATGTGGTGTTTAAAGTGGACACAAGACAATAGGTTGTTAATTAAAAAGAAGATAGAGAAAAGGGGGAGGAGTGTTCTAGTCTCTATTACATACCTGAGTTCTTGAGGGTGTGGGGGCAGTAGTAGTTTCTGCACTATTTCCATTATAGATCACATTTTGTCACATTGACAGGATGGGCTGCTGTTTAAATCCTTGATGGTCAAAAATTCCCATAAACACACTTGTAAACCTTGTGGACAGCCTTCCCAGAAGAGTTGAAGCTGCAAAGGGTGGACTGATGTCATTTTCAATATAGATTAGCAGTGGGATGTCACTTAAGTTAATATGCAGTCAAGGCAGGTGAGCCAATACTTTTGGCTATATAGTGTATCTCAGATCTTTTTTCTGTTATTAGTAGATTAAAACAGTGCACCTGATAAAATAATTGGACAGAGTACAACTAATGGAAATCTTCTTTACTTGCGTAGGTTCCCTCCGGATTCTCCGGCTTCCTCCTACAGTCCAAAAACATGCGTGAGTAGGTTAATGGATCATTCTGAATTGCCCGTCTGAAAGTGATTGCATTTGTCTGTCTTTCTCTGTGGTCCTGCGATGGACTGGCGACCTGTCCAGGGTTGACCCCTGCCTTTTGTCTACTATGTGTCGGGATAGGCTCCGACAGACCCCCGTGACCTGGAGACGGGAATAGATAATGGATGGATGAATATCTATCTATCTATCTATCTATCTATCTATCTATCTATCTATCTATCTATCTATCTATCTATCTATCTATCTATCTATCTATCTATCTATCTATCTATCTATCTATCTATCTATCTATCTATCTATCTATCTATCTATCTATCTATCTATCTATCTATCTATCTATCTATCTATCTATCTATCTATCTATCTATCTATCTATCTTTTCTATCTATCTATATTTGAAAACCCACACATTGATGGGAAGAACATGCTAACTGTAAACAGAAAGAGTCGTGTCAGGCCTCAAACCAGGAACACTCTTTCAGAGGCAACAGTGCGACCCATACGCAAAACCATTGTATTCAATTATATATTTTTTTCTCCATTTCAACAGAGACAATGAGAAACACCTGAAGTACCTGAAGGACTATCAACCCCAAAATGATCAAATCAGTCACCTCAGAATTTTGCTCTACGGACCAGTCGGTGCTGGAAAGTTCAGCTTCATCAACTCTGTCAGCAGTGTCACAGGGAATAGGGATAAACCTTTTGTCAAACTCACTTTGACAAGTGCCCTTTGACCTTTCCCTCCCCCTTTACATTCCGATGTGATTACGTAACGACCCCCCTAGACGATAAGGTGTGAACACCTTATCGTCTTGCATAAGCATTTGATGAGATCCTACTCGCTCAATGGCACGCATCATAAGCCCTCGCAGACACGGGATGACGCAACACCCACAGAGTCCCAGGGCAGCCACAGAGGCTATAAGAGCACAAAGGACTGAGATGATCAAAGTTTTCCACTAACCAAATATATTATCCAATCAAACCCACACAGAGTCATCTATGCCAGAATTCTCTGCCAGTTCCTCCCGAAAGGACCGCAGGCCTTCTAATGCTTTAGTAACCGTGCCATCAGGAGCGGTGTTATTGGGGATAAAGGTACAGCACGTTTCCCCAAAGAGGGCACATACTCCACCTCTTTCTGCGAGAATCATGTCCAGAATCATTCTCTGTTCTGCCATGTCATCATGGAGGAGGCTGATAGTTGCTCAGCCACACCAACCAGTGCATCATGGGTAAAATTAACAAACCTTGGCTGATTGTAATACAAATAGTTAATCCAATCAACATTTTTATTTATTGGGGGCCACAAAAAGATGGACTCAAATCTTGGGGCAATTTGGTCTCGGCCTTGTATTCATTAGGAACACTGCGTGGAACACCTATGGCGTCCATATAAATTCTATTGTCAAAGCTACACCCCAGTGTGGATCTTTTAACATGGCTGGGGGTGACATGGGAGGGGTTGAAAGGGTCTATAGCAACCTGAATGAACGAGGACAACATAACATGAGCACATAATCCGGTCCAGTTTACGGGTATCCGGGATTTGAACTCCCCAACCCCACAAATCCAGTATGAGTCTGGAGCCGGCTTGGTTATTTTACTGAGCATATATTTCAGATTCCGAGACGTTTTACAAGTCCAATTCCCACCAGAGACCTGTGTTTCGGAGTCACTACCAGTGGAGATGGTGATGAGAGTAAGCCGGAGGCTGCATTTATCTAAATCGTGTTCCTGGAAAACTTTAGCACAATTTCCTGTAAATTCACCGACATTGGTACCATTACATGTGTAGTTATAACAGGTAACACTAGTATTAGGGGCAGGAGTAACATGAGGAGGAGCAGGCAGGGGTGAAGGCTGGGCTTCCTGACAGCGACCCTGCCAGGAGCCAGGGGGCGGTTCTGTCATAGCGACCATAGAACAATGTAACCCACAATAACTGCAGGTGATGCACCCATCAGTATAGATCAACATTTTAAATCCTAAGCGAGTCATATTTTCAGAGGGGTTTGGCTCTTTTAAGCTGGTATTATAACAGGAGGACACACAGTTGAGGATATCATCTTCACCAGGAATAGAAACATAAGTAGAAGGAACCTTTGCAGACATACATACAATACAATCTTCTTCAGTCACAGCCCTAGCAGAATAGTTAGCAAACTGATACCACACATTTTTCTGGATCGAGTCTGCACGAAGGGGATTCTTCACAGAAGCAGCCCCGATGGATCGTGTGTGGCGGTCGACACGCGTTGTCTCCATGTTCCACGTCACCAGGAGGAAGGAGGCACAAAGCCAGAAACCAAGGAAGACCAGAGGTCTCCACAGCGTTGCCACGTGGAGGGTAGACTACCTCACAGGAGAGCTGGTCTCAGGGATTATCCTGCCCTGTGGTTGAGAGACCAGCTGGTTGTTGGTCTTCAGGAGGTGTCCCTAGGAACCTTTTGTAGTGGCTGGCGTGGATCCAGGTTGCCCTCCCGGCCACCTTAACAGCTGTGTGAGTGGTCAGGAGCACCTGGAACGGTCCCAGCCAACGCTTAGACTTCCAATGCTTCATCCGGGGATCCTTGACCAGGATCCAGTCTCCTGGCTTCAGAGGATGAAGAGGTCCTTCAGCAGGTCTGGGCAGGGCAGCCTTCACAGTGGCTTGAACCTGAGAGAGAGCTTTGGAGAGGTTGGAGCAGTAAGTCACCATGTCACTGTCGCACATGTCTGTGGAGAGAGCCCTCCACTTAGGAGGTTCCAGTCCAGTCTGTGGTGGTCGTCCAAACAGTACCTCATATGGACCGAGGTTCGTCTTAGTCCGTCGTCGCATGTGCATGGCCATTAGGACTAAGGGAAGCGCTTTAGGCCAGGACAGACCTGTTTCCTCACAGCATTTAGTGAGTTTGGCCTTTAACAAGCCATTTTCTCTTTCTACCGCTCCTCCAGACTGGATGGTAGGAGCAGTGTGTTTTCAGCTGGAACCCAAGTCTTTCACTCACCTCAGTCAGAGCTTTATTTACAAAGTGAGTGTCGTTGTCACTAGTGATTTTACCTGGAATTCCCCATCTGGGAATGATCTCAGTCAGCAGGGCCTTTGCTACTGCACTGCTGTCTGCAAGTTTTGTAAGAAATGCTTCCACCCACTTTGAAAACATGCAAACTATCACTAGGCAGTATTTCTTACTTTCTGATGGAGAGAGTTCAACAAAGTCCATCATGAGGTGATCAAAGGGGTACTCTGGAGGTGGGTGTCCAGCTGTGGCTACTTGGAGTGTGCGACCTGCATTGTTAGTTGCACAAACAAGACATTTTTTGCAGTAATTTTCTGCAGCCACAGAGAAGCCTTTTGTGAACCAAATGGCAGTCAGCTGATCTAACATCCTCCCTTTAGACACGTGGTCCAACCCATGTGTCAATTTCGCAAAATATGGGGAAAAATGGCGAGGGAGACATGGTCTACCGTCCGTGGACGTCCAGATCCCCTCTGGGCAGCGGCTGCAACCATTATGTTTCCACAAGAGCAGTTCCTGAGCGGTGGCGAACTGCAGGCAGAGATGATAGATCGAGCTGAGGTAGAGAGGAGCCCAAACGCGAGGGGGAGACTTCCCTCACAGCAGCAGCAGTCTTAGCAGTCTGCAGCTGCATTAGAAATCGTAGGTGACTCTGTGCAGCCCTGAGACAGACTAGTGAACGTGTAAGGATGACCTTTGAACTCAAAAACAAACCAGTACTGGGAGTCAGGGTGTACTGGAACAGAGAAAAAAGTTTTAGCCAAATCAACTACTGAGAAGTGGGTGGCGTCAGATGGTATCTGAGAGAAAATAGTGTGTGGATGAGGCACAGTGGGAGAACGAGCTGTCACAGCTTTATTTACAGCTTGGAGGTCCTGCACAAATCTCCACTCAACAGGTTCACCTGGCCCGCAAATCTTCTTCACAGGGAAGAGAGGTGTGCGGACAGGTGAGGTAGGACAGGGAACAATCACACCGTCTTTTAGCAGAGATTCAAAAACAGGAGTGATCCCCTCAACAGCCTCAGGCTTGAGTGGATACTGTTTCTGGCAGGGCCTGAAAGAACATTTAGGAGAAATTATCACTGGTTCACAGTCCTTAATCAAACCCACATCATATTTAGACTGAGCCCACAGCTGAGGAGGGAGTGTGTCCAAAACAGCTGGGGGCGGGGAGGAAGCAACTTCAGAATGAACCAACAAGAAATCAGTTTCACACACCAGCTGCACTGTACGCTGACAGTGAGCAACAGAGGGAGGGGCCTGTTTAAACACGCGTTGGGAGGGGGAGAACACAACATCAGGCTCAGCGCTCAGAACCCAGTCTCTGATAGTATGGACCCGATACATGAACCGACCAACATCTTTCCAATGTTTCTGTCTCGGTTTGGAGAGAGAAACATGTGGAAAAACTTCCCCCCTCATCCGGAACAACTTCTTTTGTTCAGGTGTCAAAGACACAAGAGCGCACCAAAACAATCATCCCAAAACACATGTGTAACAGTGAGTTTATTATTTGTCTCTCGGTAAAACACTTTTTCATAATCAGGATCTGGTCCACCTTTGCTGAAGAACGATATGCAGTGCAACCCTCCCTCCCTCATAAAAGATGAGTCTGGGTGCACGCGAGCGTGACAAAGGCTCACCCAGTATGAGGAAGTTGGTCCCGCGCTCAATTTCCACTGATAAGCATACGACGGGGCGGAGGGGCTGTACTTAACCATAGCGTAAGTCTCATCACCTTGCTCTGAGGCAGGAATAGGCTGGCTTATGGCAAGCCCATCTGGCCCAGATGTGACATTGAGACACAATTTGCACATTAAATCTCGGCCCAACAAATTTATGGGACATAATTTGGATAAAATAAATTTGTGTGAGAACCCTGGCATCCCTGAGGGGGAGCAGGATAAAGGAACAGTAAATCGCTCTCTCTGCTGATGACCAGATGCTGACACTGATATGATGGAGTCCTCACCCAACCGCGGGGGTGGGGTGAGGGTTCCATATTGCAAAACAGAATTTGTTGCACCGGTATCTACCAAAAAGCAAACTGGCTTGCCAAGCACAGTCAATACAAACATTGGAAACTTTTTATACTGCTCATGAGACAGGTATGTGTGTGTGATGTGCGCGCGTGTGCGTGTGTGTGACATCTCACTTCCCTGTTGCTGCGTTGATGGAACATCCGAGGTGGTGTGTTGGAACTTTTCTGAAGTCATCTCCTCCCCCGCGCACCCTCAGTCTGCCTGTTGGTCCTGCCTGTTCTTCGGGCACTCGTTCTTCCAGTGTCCAGTTTGGCCACAGAGGAAACACTGGTCCTGCTCACGACCAGGATTCATGTGTGGACAGCGGTCATTGCGTCCTCCTCTGCCACGACGTGAATATCCTCGCCCACGGGGTGGAACATAGCCAGAGAACAAAGTCAGTGTGGCCTTGTGCAGCTCAGAGTCTTTCTTCGCAGTCGTTTTCCGCTCCCTGTCGATCAGCACATCTTGAGCATGTTTGGCTTGTCGGCAGAGTTCAGCCAAACGCACTTCATGACGCATGCCCACATACGAGTGGCGTACTTGGGCTGCCAAGTCAGGTCTCAGTCCATCCAAAATGGCAGAACAGAGGAGCCTCTCCCATGGCCCAGGGGCGTCACCCAAGTCAGCAGGATGCTCAAGGCCAGAGTTGGAGTTAAAAACGTCCTCTGCTCTGTGTAGAAATTCCTCCACTGGCTCGTTCGGGCCCTGAATGAGCTGACGCTGGGCAGACACGTCCGGACGGTGGGGGAAAGCTTTCTTCACTTTCTCCACCAGGTCGTGCACAGCTCACCGATATCCATCGTTGCTTGGATGGTCGTAGTCTGGGTTTTTCAGGTGCACTTCATCTCGGGGCATCTGACCTTTTATTTTGGCCAGGTCACAAGGTTTAAGTTTTGCAGCAAAAATCTTGCGCAGTTCTGCACGAGTGGGTTTAAACTCTTTACAAAAGGCTGCTAGTTGTTCACCACACTTATGTCCATTTGCAGCTGGATCAGGTAGCTGCTTGGCATAATCTTGAACCTCCGTTGGGGACCATTGTCGGAAAACCAGTAGCGGTCCGTCTGGTCCTGACACCTCGACCATGGGGGACATCAGGGTGGAGTCTGGGGCTTCTGAAGTCATCTGAAGGCCATCCTCCTCGTTGTTCAGCTCCTGGCGCCTCGCATGGTTTCGGGTTCGGACGCCAGTGCTCCCGGAGGACGACACATCCTCACCTCCCACAGGTCTCTGCAGTCCTGGTTTTGCAGGTGCTGGTACTGGTGCAGGCAGCGGTTGTTGCTGTGGAGGGACACGCTGAGGAGGACATGAGTCCAGATCCATATCCACCTTCAACTCATTTAATGCCTGTGAAACAGAGGCATAAGGGGAGAGAGTTGAAATACCACTGTTGTATGGTGGAGGTGCAGACGGTGAAGTCCGTGTTTTTTCAGGAACTGAATCATTATCAGTTTTGTTCCCAATATCCCCACTTAAATCTTGTCCTCCCCCCATTTGTTTCATCTTAGATTTTCTATCTCTCCTTTCAGCTTCTTCTTCCCACATTTTCAAACATTTCTGATGTTTTTCAAGTTCCAAAAGACGTTTCGGCTTTATTTTTTTCTTAGATTTTGTCAACTCTTCCCATTCTTTTTCAATTTTTTCTTCAGGAAACCTAAATTTCTGGCACCATTCATTCACATATTCCACACACTCGGGTCCATATTTATTGGTCACGACTTTACATATTTGACTGTCTGGAGAATTAGGTTTACTAGATCTAGTTCCCATTTTCAGTCAGGATCGTCTCCTGCTGGACTTTCTGCCTTAAGTGAGTTCCTCTTCACAGGTGCAAAATTGCTAAAATACCTTTAAAGTTTTGTTTCTTACCTGAGACCTTCTGTCTCAAGCAAGAAACCCCATGGAGCGCTTTATTTTATTGACACTGGGTGTTCTCAAAGCTTAATATCACCCACAGGAGGAATCAGACTCCCACGTCTACAGTAGTCAAAGCTGCAGCTACAGGACCAGATTAGAGCAGCTCATTTTAAACAGCTTCGGTGTAGATATGCTGCTATAGGCCTCTACTGCAGGGGGGCACCAACATGATCCACTGAGTGGTGCCTTTCACCTTCTCTGTTTCTCTTGGCCTTCTCTGTCTCTGCTTCACCTCAACCCTCATTTATTTACAGTATCCCATAAACCTAATTGTGGTCCATTGTTCTTGTAGTTTGTTGTGCTTGTCTGACCCTTCTTTTCCTCTTCTGTGCATGTCTTGCGGACCAGAGCCTCAGGAGTTGCTTGCTGACCTGCAGTTCCACCTCTGACCATCCCAGTATCTGTCTTCACCTGTCTGTATGGATGTCTGTTGGATACTTGCTGACATCCCGACCTGCAGTCCTCATCCCCTTGTATCACCGTCTATCCATATATCACCCATATACACAGAAGTCTAATTGGACTACTGATGATAGTTACTATTGTATCCTGTCTTGTACCTTTGACGGTGTCTCTATGTCTCTATTCTTTCTTTACTTCTTGCTCTACCCGGCTGGCCTTCAGCAGGAGGGTCCCCCTCATGAGCCAGGTCCTGCTCAAGGTTTCTTCCCTCTTAAAGGGGAGTTTTTCCTTGCCACTGTTTGGCTTAAGGTTTTTCTTCCACTAGGGGAGTTTTTACCTGCCGCTGTTTATGTAATAATTGCTCGGGGGTCATGTTCTGGGTCTCTGGAAAGCGCCTAGAGAAAACTTGTGTTGTAACAGATGCTATATAAATAAATTTGAATTGAATTGAATTGAACTTAAGAAACTATATTTCTCAATTTCCCTTACAATATAAAGGCCTATCATTTGAATTTGGGTGGTTTCCTTCATTTGTTTTACTTTGATTGTTTAATTAATTGACAGTGTCGTCCATCCATCCATCCATCCATCCATCCATCCATCCATCCATCCATCCATCCATCCATCCATCCATCCATCCATCCATCCATCCATCCATCCATCCATTTTCTATACTTGCTTAAGCATGTATTGGTTTACCTGGGGTCTGTTGGAGTCTATACAAAGTACATAGTATACAAGTAAACCAATACATTCAGGCAAAAAGTAGGGGTACACTCTGGACAGGTCCCCAGTCCATTGGAGGGCCTCACAGAAGTATCAAGCATCAAAATTAACTGGGTTAGAGGGCTTTTTAAACTTTTTCACATTTTTGTCTGGTCAATTTGAACAGGACAGTAGTGGTTTCAGATGGATTTAAAAACAAGACAGTTTCACAATAAAACAGTTGAATTTGGATGGAATAAATAATTACAAGTGAAATATGATTAGTTTTGTAGTCTGATACGTGAGAAATGTTATTAAACTACTGCGCAATGTCTGTTCTACTAACTCCCACTCAGTCTGAGTTTTTTCTGGTTCAAAATAGTTTCCCACACATCTCTCTGGCCAAATCACCCTCTGACCAGTGGAGAGATCTGGGGTTGTGGGTCATGGTATGTACCCAAGCTGAGGACTGGTATAAGCCTCTTGGAAGTGCAGTTTGTTTTTAACCCTCCCTAAAGGCTCATAAACTGGATGTGTCCAATATGATTCACACCCTGAGAACAGTTGACATCTTTTTCAAAGCGCTCAAATCTTTCTCCCTCACCCTCCCTTCTCTCAGCTCCAGCTGACATCCCTGAACTTAGTTGCATTCCAGACTCAGTCTGGGCCTCTCACAAGTATGATGTAGGACTCATAAAAAACTGTGAGCCTCTTGTTGTTACACCCAAATCTCATTTCAGGCCCCTGAGAGCCCAATACTCCCTGAAGCCTGAAGCCATTGCAGGCATCACCCCTGTTTTTAACTCCTTTCTGGAAGCAGATATAATTGTCCCCTGTGATGATTCCCCTGTTAACACTCCCATTTTGCCTGTAAAAAAAAAAATATTGACCCTTCTCCTGCAGCTGAGGAATGGCGCTTTGTTGAAGATCTAACCCCATTTAACGCTGCTGTCCATGCCCAAGCCCCTTCAGTCCCAAACCCCTACACTCTTTTGTCAAATGTTCCTCAGGACTCTAAGTGGTTTTCGGTCCTTGACCTCTCCAATGCATTTTTTTCTGTGCCAGTTCACCCAGATTCTCAATTCTGGTTTGCTTTTCAGTTTAACGGGCAAGGATACACCTTCACCCGCATGCCACAAGGGTACTGTGAGTCACCAACCGTGTACAACAGAGCCCTGGCTGCTTCCCTCACCTCTTTTTCCCTCAGCCAGCCTCTGCCCTCCTTCAGTATATTGATTATTTGATGATTTGTGCGCCCTCTAGAGGACAGTGTGTGCATGACACTGTTTGCTCAGGAAGAGGTTACTTTCCTGGGCCATGTTGTAAGCACGCAAGGTAAACGCCTTTCCTCCAAACATTTAACAGCAATCCAACAGGCGCAGAGACCGGAGGCTGTCAAACAACTCCTGTCTTTCATCGGATTGTGCTCCTACTGCAGAATGTTTGTTCCAAATTTTTCAGAACTAACCAAACCACTAGCCGAGTTAACTCGATCCAAACCTATGCACTCCAAAATCCAATGGTCAGATGACACTGAATGTTCTTTTTTGCAGCCCTAAAACTTGCTTTCCAATCTCCTCCAATCTTAGGTCTCCCTGATCCATCTAAGCCGTTCACACAAACAGTGGATGAAAGAAAGGGCAGCATGACCTCTGTCCTCCTCCAGGATCATGGTGGTTCCCTCCGGCCAGTGGCTTATTTCTCCTGTAAGCTCGATCCTGTGGCTGCAGGACTTCCTCGTTGTTTGCGAACATTTGCTGTAGCGGAGAAAGCCCTTGTGGCTACCAGAGATCTCGTGGGCTACTCCCCTCTGACCCTGATGGTCCCCCATGAAGTTTCCCTCATGCTGGCCGAACACAGGTCTTCACACTTTTCACGTCCTAGATTCCTCAGGTATCACACCTGCCTGCTCGAGCTGCCGAATGTCACTGTTAAAAGGTGTTTGGTTTTAAATCTTGCCACACTACTTCCTACTCCAGAAGATGGAACCCCACAGTTCCATTTAGATTTATGTCAGGCATAAAAGATTTCTGTTTCTCACACTCTTAAAATTTACACCTTGACAAGGTTCCCACTTCCCCCCTCCTTAAGTCTGATAAGCAGTAAGGGGGTCTTGCAGAAGTATTTCATGTGAGAAAATCTACTCTGCCATTTAGGGAGCTATACAGCTATAACTCATGTGACGTTTCCTGGTTAAGATCTTATAAAAACCTGTCTCTTCTTCATCACGGCAGAACTCTCCTAGTGAGACTTCTCTGCACGTCTGATCAATGTGTATCTTGTAAATAAACCTTTGTGTTAAACTTCAAACTGTTTGATCTCTCATTGGATTCCAGTAAATTTCCACCACAGTTCCAAAATATGTAAAAAGTTATGCATTTAAAGAATAAAATATTAATTTAACACAAGCCTTTGCATAATCTGGATTCCTACATTCGCTGCATTGCAGCTGCTGCAGAGAAGAACAGACTGCTGCTGAATCACATTGAGTGGCTGTATTTATAGAAGTATTTTACTTTCACTTTTGTTTTCAGTTGCTGATTAACCATGTGGTTTACAGGAATCCACCAGCCATGTCGCTCTGACAATGGGAATTTTTCATGGAGCCATGTATGCGTATTTTGTTGGTGCCAAAATCCAAAATCCCTAAAAATGTTTGCAAACACATCAAATCAGCAAATCAGTAGTAAAAGAGACTTGTGAATTGTTTGTGAATATTTTTGCTAGACTTGGACGCACAGGTCAAAGTTCTTCTCCCTCTTCAAATACTGCTGATGAAGCTGGACTTTCCAGCATCGACTGGTCTCCTAAGCAAAACTCTAAATTCACCAAAACAAGGAGAGTTTTTATGATTTTGGAGAGAAAAGAAAAATATCAAATACTTTTATGTGCACACATACACACATGTTGACAATTAACAAACATAAATCCGAATTAGTTAAAAGCAGATAATACTTTAGTGAATTGTTTCTTCCAATGTTTACTTTCCCTCTCATTTGGAGAGAGAGGAAGTGAAACTTTTCAGGGAAATAAATGTGTTTTTTAGCAGAGTTTCTCAACCCTGGTCCCCAGGTCCCACTGACCTGCATGTTTCATGTTTCCCTGCTTCCTGATATAACAGACTTGTGCAGACCTTGATGACAAGCTGATGATGATTGTTAATTAGAATCAGGTGTGTTGAGGCAGCGAAACGTCTAAAACATGCAGGACTGGGGTGTTCGAGGTCCAGAGTCGAGAAACACTGACTCATAGGACGAGCATCTGTAACTATGCCAAGTCTCTCTCTCTCTCTCTCTCTCTCTCTCTCTCTCTCTCTCTCTCTCTCTCTCTCTCTCTCTCTCTCTCTCTCTCTCTCTCTCTCTCTCTCTCTCTCTCTCTCCTTTCCTCCAATCCTCCAATCCTTCCTCCACCTCTTTTTGATCTTAGCAATCCCAAGCCCAAGTTTGTGTCTCTGTCTCACTTAAATAAACTTTCCTTTTTAAACCTCCAATTATAGCAAAAGTGGACAAAATCCGCAACCACAGGTGTTATCACACGGAAGCTAAATACATTCAGTTAATTATCTTTGTTGGGACTCACAAATGCTGATGTAAATATAAAAACTGTAGAAATGTCGACATGGCTGTAACATGAAAGTAGCACATTTCATTTTATCTTGGGTACAATAGTGATCAACACAAGAGCAGCAAAAGTATATCCAAAGAAGGTCCACAGTCGTGCTGCACAGCTCAACAGCTTTGTGAACTTGGAGGAAGGTGCTGTCATGACTGCAGCATGTCAGAAGAGGTCTGCAGTCATTTTTCAGTGATATTCAGAGTGAATCAAGTGTGTGCAGTAGAGAGTAAACACTCAAATGTTACTCAGGTTTTTGTTCAGGAAACTCACTTTGAAGATGCTTTGAGTTTTATGTCTATTTTTAATGTAACTGTGATTTATTTCATTTTAGAAAATCCACAAGATACCAGACATGGGTAGAGGTGAGTATCTTTAATTTGAAGCTCCTATTTGCAGTAATGAGTTCTGATATTTTAATTTTTTTTCTTTATAGTTTCTTGCATGAATTCACAGTTCAGGTCTACAAAGTCTCAACAGGGGAACCATTTAGGGCAGATGAAGAACTGAGACGAAGAAGCCTTTGATGCAGTTTAGAGGTGTAGGTGATTGTCTTCACTTGTCCTCCTTTAAGTGAATAGTTCTGATGTTTTATCTTTTCCTGCTCTGTATTTCCCTGCACGTCTACAGTTAAGGTCCACAAAATCACCACAGGAGAAACATTTGGGGCAGATGAAGATCTGCTGAGACAAGTCACAAATGGACAACATGTGACGATCACAAACCAACAGGAAAGTGAATTCATCATTGTCTTCTGTCCAATCAGCTCTCGTGTTGGGTCAAATGTGGATGTAGCCATGAGGGAGATGCCAGGTACTGTGTTTAACCTGTTTTATGATTTGATATCACAGTTTATTTTATCTTGGTTTGGTGCTTAACTGTGGACTTTTATAAAACCATAATGTTTGTGTACACACAGATGCAAATCATCTTACATATGACAACACCAACAACTTTACAAAGCTAGAAATAAAAATAAGATAGATTTTAGGGTTGTCAGGTTAATTGGTCAGCTTGATCTTTTTTTTTTTTTTTTTTTTTTTTTTATCCTGGTGTCAGCAGGAGATAAAAAGATCATTCTGGTTCTGATGCACCACACCCGTGACGTCGACTACTCAGCTGGCAGGAGAAGATGGACTGAGACCTTCAAGAATGTTGTCTTGGATGTTGATGTTCTCTTCCACGAGACTGTGCCAGGACTTCTGATCTGTGGAAGAAATAGGGAGGCTGTCCGTCAGATACGAGATGCTTTAACTGAAGCTTATCGTAGATGTTTGAAACACAAATCTATTATATTTGTTATTATATTAGTACTTTCTATAACACTGTTGGGGTTGTTGGTGTTCTTGTTTCACTAAGTTTAAATATTCATGCCACTCAGCTTACGTCTTGCCAAGATGAATCTGTTAGGGATTGGGAATGCAGGACCCAAATGTAAAAGAAACAAAGTCCTTTATTTCAAACAAAGAAATGTTGAAAAGGCAGGTATTCCAGAATAATATTAATACAAATCCAGGCTCTAACAGAAAACAAAAGGTAATCCAAAACCATGACAGGGAGATGCAGACAAATGGACAAGATGAAAACACAGGGCCAGGAAGGGAAAAAAAAGAAAAACAGCCAGGGAGCCAAACGGACTGGGAAGACAGACAGCAGGGAGGGAGGGCACCCAGGACAATGGCTGTTTCTCTATTTCCAAGAACACAGGACTTGTGTTCTTAGGAAGTCCGTACTTGGCAAGTACGAGCCGGGAGAATGTTAGAACGTATGTCTGTCTTTCTGCAACTGAAGCAGCTGCGTACTTGTTTTTGATGACATCACAGCTCAACTAACAACTGAATGGTCCGGGCAATAAATGAACCTTTCGTCTGTGGGCCATTTATCATGTTTTTTTTAATTACTTTAATATAATGGGTTTTTATGGATTAACACTTTTGAATGAGAGCCGCATTTTATAAAATGAAATGTAAAACTACGAAAATGTTGGAACTTTTCCCACAAATTTAAAGTTATAACTACATTCAGCATTAAAACATTTTGAAAATGGATTCTGTCAAACAAAGTAAAAACGATATATTTACTCATGTTTTCCATTGCTTTCACATGTTGTTGCGAAATGCATTCTGGGATACTTTACCGTCTCAAGTCTCCACAAGCCTCCACTGATGCATCCTAGATAAAATGGGTGGAGGAGGAACACATCCAGGCATTTCTGGTGTTGTTGGTCAGATGCGTTCTTGAGAATTGGAACAGAACTTTGGCTGCAGATAATGAAGTTTCACTGGAACAAATGTTGTCACAAGAACGCATATTGAGAAACAGCCATTATAAACTCATAAAGGGTGACGAGACTCAGGAGCAAAATTAAGGACAAAAGACCTTCAAAGTCAAAGAGGAAGTAAATTTACAGAACAGAAGAGGACAGAGGCAGGAACACCAGATGAAACCACAGACACCAACACTCCACATAACCCAGATCCTGGCCTATCATCGGACTAAATCTAAACCCACGACGGAATTGTGGAAAATAACAGAGAAGTGGTTGGCTAAACCAGAGATTCCTCGACATATCCTCCTAAAACAATCAGATGTCTTCATCATTGTATATAAATTGTTTTATGTGAAGTGAGTAGTTTAGTGTCTTGCATATGCAGACAGATGAATTAAATTGTAATAACACCATTTAATCAAAGAAACTCTTATCATGAAATAAAACCATAAAATAAGGATGTGCATCTTGACTTATTTCCCAGTTGTGGTAATGATCGCAGTAAAGTATTTTTTTTGCGTCATACATTATAAGGGTACATTTTTTTGTACGACGTGAGGTTAAGTTAGGAAGCAATACATTTATTTTTAATATGGTGCGTAGCTTTTTGATTTGTAGTCAGCTCAGCCGATGGCTGGACATGATCCCTTCCTCATCATGCAATCATGCAATAATTGAGAGTTTTTAATAATCATCTCCCTTTAGTGGAGATATTAATTATTCTGTGGAAATATACTTTTAATTTAATTTCCAAGGAAAAAATTGTGTTTTTTCTTTAATTTATATATTTAAATTTTGTCACACGTCAGAAGGAAGACCTTAATTACTGCACAACAAATGACAATCCAACATGTTTTAGACCAATATGTATGGTTTGGGTTTTACCAGCCCACGCTGCACAGACACCCTTTGATAAGTGTTTGTCATGGTTCTTTTATTTTGTACTTGCAGTTAAAACCCATAATGTAGAGAAATGTCTACCAATGATGAAGAACACCGTTTTGTATGTAATGTATTTGGGTGTAAGTGAAGGTTTCTATTGATGCAGTTTGGTTGACTTCAGGGACCTGAATACCAGCCCGGTACCTTCTGTTTGTGTGCACATATGGTGGTCTTTAAATAACTAAATAACTAAACTCTATTATTAGAGTTTAGTAGCAAGGAATTAGCAGTCATCCATGTCCTCATGTCATTGAGATGGGTTTGTAATCCACATGGCTTACTGGTCTCATCTGGCTCCATGGATGGATGAAGCCGAGAATTATCTGCACAGCAGCAAAGTTTATCCCATCCTGTCTCATAATAGTGTCTAATGGGAGCATGTACAGAGTATAAACCAAGTATTAGAATCCTGAGGATCACCAACCATTTCTGGTGTATGTGAGAAAGATGCTTCATTAACATGAATACATTAAAATCTAAATAAGACATTAACCAAGATAATCCAGTTCCTTTATTGTCAATAACATGTTGAAGTCTCAGTTATAAAAGTGATGTCTTATTCTGAATCATTCTTTTGTATCAGAAGCATCAAAATCATTTTCTAAGTTTGCATTTTTTCTTCACCCCCCATCTTTGACAGCTGGAACTGGCTTTGACAAATTTTCTTACTGCATCATTTGCACAGCAAACATTGAAGAGGTTTCTGAAATGCAACATGACAGCAACACACTTTCTCCAACATCTTTGCATCTTAGTCACCGTTGACTGGGATTTATAATCCTTTCAGTTTTATGAGTTTAAAAACGGATGCAGAATTGACAAGAAAAAGTATATTTTTATTCCACATATCACTCTTTTACCAACCATCAAACAGCTGAAGATACATTTCCAGCCGAGTTCATGAAATGCCTCATCTGCGAAGATGAACACATTCCCCTTCAAGATCCTTCATGGTCACAAAGTATTTCTGGGAGAATAAATACAAATATTTTTGGATTATCAAAGGACATGTTTTACACCCAGACTAACCAAACTCAGTTTCTTAAGAAAAATATGTACCTGTCAGAGATTAAAGTTCCTTTTAACAGTAAAAGGAACAATGTGATGGATATTTCAAGAGAGGGAGATGATTCCCTGAGCTCATGTTTGCCACATTTTTGTAAATATGAATGGATTTTCAGACAAAAGTAGGAATCCTGACTTTAATGCAACTCTGCAAAAAAACTGCAGCACAAAATAAAATATATTATTGTTTAATTGTTTTTCTGTGATTGTTTGTTTTTAAACTTACTGAAAACATTTGTACAATTTTATCACATGTCAAACATGCTGGTTGGAAAACTGAGCTGTTATTTTCACTAATGCAGGTGGCAGATTTGTAAGTAACGAGTGAACTAGAAGAACAAATAACTAGACATTTGTAAGTCTAGTTAAATGTTTCATTACGAGTCCTCGTCATAAAAGCTTGTGCTGATTTCCACCACTAGATGGCAGTAAAACATTTGAGGTAAAGGATGAGTCATTGCACTCTTTCTCACTCTCACTCTCTTTTGGGCTCTAAATAATATAAACCTGTGTGTTACAAACAGACTGCCCTCATCGTAGTCCTTCAAACTAAAGGTCTTTGATTGCATTTGTTGAGTATAAAATGGGAAAAGGGTAAAGTGTTATATATTCAATCTTTTGTGTGGAGATGAATGTTTTGTTTTCAAAAATGGATAACAAGACTAACAGCTTTGAACTGGTTGTTTTTGGATTATCTGTAATGCAGAGTTTTTATTTGTACACATTTCAATCCAAAACCTACAATGTAGGACATATGCTGTTTTAGGGAAGAAAAAGGTCATATTTACTTACTTTTTATATTTCTGCTTTATGTGCCCAAAACATTTCACTCACTGAGTTTGAACCTTGTGGTTGGCAGTGAAACAGATATTCAATATGTTTAACTAAGGTGTTGATTGTTGAGGTTTCTGACATGTTGGAGATCCATTGATGTTCCTTCACTGCCTGATGTTCTGCCTGATGTTTTTTGTTTCTTTGTACGATGTGCAGAAGCAATTTCTTTATTTTTTGATCAATTACAAGATTATTTTTCTGGAATGTGCTCCAACCAAACAGACAGATCGTTGCCACAGTATCAATTAATATTCTACTCTATTAATATTTGAGAGAACCAGGTTCCTATTTGTATATTCCTTACAGGGTCTGGAGGATGAACATTGTTGGAATTTAAACTTTGATAAAAATGACAAAACTTTTAGTGTCTTAAAGGCCTTTGCACAGTTTTGCTTTATAAATCTATTTTATATCTTAATAAAGATATGGTGAAATAAACATGAACATTATCAAAACTTAAATAAAAACAACACGACTAAGAGTAGCCTATGGTTTCTGCACAGTGCTGTACAAGTGTAGTCTTTGGTAAACATTTTATCGCAGGATTATTAAAGCAATCTAATGGCTCTCCTGCTGGGTGGAAAAATGTGTTGTTGATGAAAATGTGGAACAGATCTGATTTCTCTTTAAGGTGTGTTTCTTTCTCAGTAAGTCCTTTATCTGCTGGGTCTAACTGATAGCGATTAGCTTTGCAGGTATGACTCACAGCTCATAAACGCACCTTGAGCAGCTGAGCACTGACCACTTTAGTTTAAAAAGTAGTTGTACACGTCGTCGTTGTTGTCGTCACACTTTGAAGATTTTTAAGAAGTGATGCCCAGATTAGACACATTAAAGGTTGATCTGTTTAACGTCTATTTCCTCAGGAGAATGTAGCATCCTTGTTGTGTGATATGCACATGTACTTTTGAACGTGATACCACCGAGGGAGGACAGCTGACAAAGAGAGAAACCCTTCATGCAGAAGTGAAGCAGTCGCTGCTGTAAATTCGTCTCCTTTGGGCATCAATGCAAAGAATTAATTTTGAAACACAAAAATGGGCTCTGTTCATGTTTGGAGCATAAAAAGAACTGACATTTGTCATTTTTTCTGGCTGAAACGTTTTCAACTGCAGTTATGTATTTTTGGGTCCTAACAGCGCCACCTTTTGTTACCTCTGTTTAGTCAGGATTTCAGTTGTATTCTTCACTGTGAATCTCTGTGATGTTGAACTGCTAAACTTCTAGATCTTGAGCTAGTTCATGTGTTTCAGCTTTGGTCATCATCTTGACAGATGGTGCTGTGCAAAAGAAGAGGACGATAATCTGCTGGAACCTTCTTTGGCCTCTCTTTGGCTCAGATCTTAAACATTTGCTTTATGTTGTTGGTTTTTACCAGTAATTTACAGTTTTCATAACTTATTTATGTTTGTCACTCCAATGTTGTTTAACCAGTAGATCATATTGAAATTAAAGACACAGTTGTGTGATTTGCTGCATGATGATGCCAAAGCACTGATTACAGCCAGTCCACTGAAAATCCTGGCCTGTGACGACCTGGACAAAGCTGCCAAAATCGTGTGTACACACCATTTTTGCAGCAATGGTGTGTACACACCATTTTTGCAGCTTTGTCCAGGTCGTCCATTTGTCCATTTTTGCAACTGCTTATTTGAACAAATGATCAAATAATTTATAGATACTGAGAATGGTACAACTGTTGTGGGTAATAATAAACTTTTCCAACCACTTTTTTTTTTTAATACAAAGTGTTGGAGACATGTCTGCTGTCAACCTGAAATTTGGAGCAAAAATTTCTGAAGAACATTTTGTAAGCTAAATTATTGTTTATAAAGTAAAAGTGCTTGCTGATTACCATAAGTTGTTAGAACTAAAATACTTTTTTCACTTCAGCCTTTAAGAATCAAGGCTGCAAATGAGCAGTAGGATGTCAGGTGAATGTTTGTTTGTTTTTTGTTGTTGTTGTTTTGTTTGTTTTTTCTTATCTGGAAATAGTTTGTTCACTCTGGAAATGTCCATCCATCAATTTTCTATACTTGCTTTATCCTTTGTGGGGTCACAGGGGTCTGCCGGAGCCTGTCATGACTCATTACAGGTGAAAGGCAGAGGTGGACAGGTTGCCAGTCCATCACAGGGCCACATACAAAGACAGACAACCATGCACGCTCACACCTATGGGCAATTTAGAATGATCAATTAACCTTCCATGCATGTTTTTGGTCTGTGGGAGGAAACCGGAGTACCCGGAGGGACCCCACGCAAGCACCGGGAGAACATGCAAACTCGACACAGAAAGACTCATCGGGCCGGGAATCGAACAAGGAACATTCTTGCTGTGATGCATATTCTTCATATCCAAGAAAACCTGTAGTTCGTCAAAGGTTAACAACTATTTTGAGTATGTGTTAAGAAGCCGGGGAGCTTCAAGCTTTTAATGACTACTGTGTTTCATCTACAGTCCTGCTGGATGGCATCTTGTTGGTTTGATTGTGGTAAACTTATTTCCATTTGTGCTGGGCTCTGCAGTACTTTTTTTCTGATTACAGGCTCCACCGAAGTCATGCAGGCCAACTGTAATGGCAGGCTGATTACATCACAACAGGTTAAAATGCGTTTGACCCTGTGCTCATGAAAATCAACATGATTCGCGTGATAGCTTGATTTAAAAAGCTGTACATTATAAAGAAGCCATTAGACCACGTGTCAAACTCAAGGCCCGCGGGCCAGATGTGGCCCGCCATGTTGTTTTATGTGGCAAGTGAGAGCTTAAAAGTTTTGAGTGTCTACAAATAAATACCAAAAAAGAAATTAAGAGCGTGCTTTTACCAAAAACTACATTTCTCACAATGCCTTTCAACTTCAATAGCAGCGGCAGTGTTTCCACATCTATGCCAATGACGTGAAATTGAGATATGAATAATGATCCCAAAATGTCCAGAAAGAGAAAAAGTGATGCAGAAAGAAGATTGTTTCAATAAAGATGGGAAAGCGAGTACTTGTTTGTGCTCTAAAGAGAAAGACCGGTATGTCTTTTGTGTTACGAGGCAATATCGGTTGTCAAAGAGTACAATCTTCGTCGACATTTTGACGCCAAACACGGAGATAAGTACGCTAAAGCTTCAAGAAAAACAATAAATTGCCCAAGATAATTTTTACTATAATTTTCAGAAGATGATCGATCGATAGTAAAGAGAGAAACTACTACTTGAAAAAAACTTGACCTATATAGTTGTAAACTCATCCATTTTCAGCTCATAATTACTTCTTCCCAGCTTATGTAGTAGACAACCATAGATAACTTTCTGATTTTGTAACTATTATTTTTTGAAAACATATTCATAGCAGTAGATGAATTCAATTATATACATTTTTTTGATAAATAAAAGATTAAACAAATATTTTACATCAATGAACTTTTCAGGTGTGTTTCACCACAATGTTATTTTTTCTTTGTTTACTTGGAGAGTTTGATCCTTCATTAATGGAGTTATGTTGGTTTTCATAAGCTGACAAAATTTAAAAGGATTTATGTTAGTGCAACAAGCAAACATAGGTTTTCTATGCAACTGTAATTGTCACTTGAATAATTTATAATAAATAATGAGTTATTTAACATTAAGGAGTGGTTACATTTATTTTACATTACATTCAATTACATTTGGTTACATTTATAAGTCACATCTGGCCCTTTGAGGATAGCCATTATGCTGATGTGGCCCTCGGTGAAAATTAGTTTGACACCCCTGCATTAGACTGTAGCAGATACCCGATGTTGTCATGGCTTACTCCTTTATAAATGGTTAGCGTCACTGCCTGTTTGTTGCCCGCGGTCTGTGGCTGGCTGCACAACGTTATGGGCTCAGATTTTTTTTTTTTTTTAATCTTTAACTCTGCAGGGATGCGTGGCTAAACAGAGTAGTGGCTCTTTATCAGCCTGACTACAGTGCTGAGCAGAAAACATGGGTGAGGCCATAAACTAATTATGGCTTCACCCTTGTGTCTGGATGTTGGTTCTGCTGGACCTCAGCACTGCTTTTGATATTATACATCACAGCATTTTGCTGCAGAGGCAAGAGTATGTTGTTGGGATTATGTCAGGTACATGCAACCAAAAATCTCAAACAGGATGAAAGACAAGAGAGATGGTTAGTCTGTTTTACTTGCAAGGAGAATGGACAGACTGCGTCAGTTAGACTCTCCAACCGTTTTCTTGTCAGCTCCCAGCAGCGTTCCCACGGTCAAAGGCCGGGATCCTCCTTCTCTGCAGATTGAGTGGTCAGACACATCTGGTTTAGATCACGTTATTGGTTATTGTGTTCTCTGCAAATAACTCTTACACACACACAGTCTCTCAACCTAATAAAATTATAAAGATGGAGTATATGTCCCAATACAAATGATCATAGGGTAAATATGAGAACTTATGTACAATAATACATATACAGTAATAACAAAAGATTAAAGGGACAGCTCTAGGTTGGTTTAAATCATATCTGTCTGATAGATTCCAGTTTGTTTATGTTCATGAGGTTTCTTCAGTACAGACAAGGGTCTGCTATGGTGTCCCGCAGGGTTCAGTGCTAGGGCCAATCCTGAAATCCTGGCCAAACCACGGCATTAATTTTCATTGTTATGCTGATGATACGCAGCTGTATTTGTCTGAGGCCAGATGAAACAGAACCATTAGCCATACTTCAGGTATCTTAAGGACATAAGGGACTGGATTCCACTAATTTTTGCTCCAAAATTCTGATAAAACAGAGGATGTTGGTTGTGGTCCCAAACAGCTTAGGAAGGGATTAGACGGTGTTGTGATGGCCTCCAGTAAAAGTGTAAAAGCTTGGCGTTATTTTCGATCATGATTTGTCATTTAAACAGCATATCAATCAGAATTATTTAATGTGATTGGAGATCTGTGGATTGGAAATCCTTTTAGATGTGTGTTTTTGGTTATTGTATGTTGAAATTCCTCCAGATTTCTTAAATATATTATTGAGGTAAAAGAATGTCAGTTGCTTTTAGTCTGTGAGGAACGTTGTATTAAAATGAACAATTAAACATACTTTTTTTTTTGTAACGTCCTGCTTCCTTATCGTGTGGACACTTCCTCTGCTTGTGTCACGATCCACGGACGACTCAGACAACGGATAGTCTTAAAGATATTTATTTCCAAATCCGCTCTCGGGGAGATTCCCCGACAGTTCCGAACAGCCGACGTAGGATACGAGACGTCCTGGATCAGAAAGCCAAAGTCCTCCGTCCGGATCCAGAAACGGAAGATCGAATACAATCACCGATAGAATCGAGGTCAGACAGTCAGGATTCCAAGGCCCGTGACATCCAAAACAATCCAATAGGGAGTAGGCAGAGACGAGGTCAGGCAGAACAGGAGTCGAAAACCATGAAATCCAAAACACTTCCGATAGGGGGTAGGCTGAGACCAGGTCAGACAGAACAGGAGTCGAAACCATGAAATCCAAAACACTTCCTATAGGGATGAGGCAGAGACGAGGTCAGACAGAATAAGATTAAAAAAAAAAAAAAAAAACAGAAACTATGACGCAAGAGAACAAGGGCTTGAAGCGAACAATGTGAAAACAAAGACGATCTGGCAGAGGTGAGGTGAATCTCTGCAGACTAAATGCAGGAGGAACCAGGTGTGAGTGATCTTCATCAGGTGGTGTGTTTGCTGGCGGCTCGGATCTTGGAGTTCCGATCTGTGACAGAACCCCCCTCACAAGGGTCGGCTCTTGACGACCCACCAGGTTGATCAGGGTGAGCTTGGTGAAAACGGGTCACCATACTCCGGTCCAGGAACCGATGGGCCGGTACCCAGGAACGTTCCTCGGGACCGTAACCCAACCAGTCCACCAGATACTGGACGGAACGTCCCACCCGCCGAGAGCGCAGAATGTGCTTTACAGTGTACACCGGCCCGCCACCAACAAACCGGGCGGGTGGAGGGGGTCTGGAGGCGGGCATCAAAGGGCAAGTAAAGACGGGCTTGACTCTGGAGACATGAAAGGTGGGGGTGGTCCTGAGCGAACGAGGTAACTGAAGGCGAACTGCCACCGGGTTTATCACCTTGGAGATGGGGAAAGGACCCACAAAGCGGGGTGCCAGCTTCCGGCTGTCCACCCTGAGGGGTAAGTCCTTCGTGGAGAGCCACACCTTATCCCCCACTCTGTATACCGGGGCCTCCGAACGATGGCGGTTAGCTGTTCGGGCATATCTTTGAGCCGTCTGCAGAAGCATGCACCGAGCCCGCCGCCACATCCGCTGACATCGACGTGCTGACGCCCCAGCCGACGGGACTGTAGCAGCGCCTTCCTGCGAGGAAAACATCGGAGGTTGGTAACCATAAACAACTTGAAAGGGAGATAGACCCGTGGCAGAGGAAGGTAAGGAGTTGTGGGCATATTCGATCCAAGTAAGCTGTCGATCCCAGGAGGATGGGTTTCCCGAGCAAAGGCAGCGCAGGCCCGTCTCCAACACCTGGTTGAGCCGCTCAGTCTGTCCATCCGACTGGGGATGGAAACCGGAGGATAGGCTGATCTGAATCCCCAAGAGCCTACAAAACTCTGACCAACAGCGGGACGTGAATTGGGGTCCACGGTCAGACACAATGTCCTGAGGCAATCCATGCAATCGAAAAACATTGGTACTTACAATCTCCCCCATCTCCTTGGCCGTCGGTAGTTTGTTTAACGCCACAAAATGTGTCATTTTGGAGAACCTGTCCACAATAGTCAATACCACCCTCTTCCCATTTGAGGGTGGAAGACCTGTAACGAAGTCCATGGAGATGTGAGACCAAGGGCGCCGGGGAATGGACAATGGGTGAAGGAGGCCCGCGGGGCGACGACAGGAAGTCTTGGCACTGGAACACACGGGGCACGCCGCCACAAACTGGCGAACGTCCTTCTGGAACAAAGGCCACCAAAAACGCTGAGCCACCAGATGAACAGTACGAGACACCCCCGGGTGACAAGCAAACTTGGAGGAATGACACAGAACTAAAACTTTTGACCGCAATTGTGGAGGCACGTAGAGTCTCCCTGCCGGACACTTGCCTGGCATCTCGACAGGTTGAGCACGGAACACCTCCTCCTCTACCTCGGTCTTGGCAGCACACAACCTGACGGAGGAAGGCAGAATATAGTCCTCTGGCTCAGTCTCACCTGACGTCGGAGAATCCCCTTGTCTGGACAGGGCATCCGGTTTGGCATTCTTGGGGCCTGGTCGATACGTCAAAGAGAAGTCAAACCGATTAAAAAACAGGGCCCACCTGGCCTGGCGAGGGTTGAGTCTCTTGGCCGACCTCAAATATTCCAGGTTTCTGTGATCAGTCCAAACAAGGAAAGGTTGCGACGCCCCCTCCAGCCAGTGTCGCCACTCTTCCAAAGCTACTTTAACTGCCAGGAGCTCTCGGTCCCCTATAGTGTAGTTCCTCTCTGCTGGGGACAGTAGCCTGGAATAATAAGCACAAGGATGAACACGGGAATCATCGGGATATCGTTGCGACAGAATGGCCCCCCAACCCTGATGCGGAGGCATCCACCTCCACAATGAACTGCAATTGAGGGTCTGGCATGCGAAGAACGGGGGCAGAGACAAAACGGTGTTTAAGGGTAGAGAACGCCTCCTCCGCTGCAGGGGACCATCGAAAAGGCGACTTGACGGATGTCAAGGCATGTAGTGGTGCCGTGATGGTACTGTAGTTGCCAATAAATCTGCGATAAAAATTGGCAAATCCCAGGAAGCGTTGCAATTGTTTACGACTCTCCGGCCGTGGCCAGTCCTTGACTGCAGAAATCTTCTCGGGATCCATCTCATAACTACCTGGTGTGATGATGAACCCCAGGAAAGAGACCTTGGAACTGTGGAACTCGCACTTCTCTGCCTTGACAAATAACCGGTGTTGCCACAGACGTCGGAGAACTGACCTGACATGAAGCTTATGTTCTGCCAAAGTCCGAGAGAAGATAAGGATATCGTCCAGGTAGACAAAAACAAACGTGTTGAGCATGTCCCGAAGGACCTCGTTCACCATCCCCTGGAAAACAGCTGGAGCGTTGGTTAGACCGAAAGGCATGACTAGATATTCATAATGTCCGGTGGGTGTGTTAAAGGCAGTTTTCCACTCATCTCCCTCCCTGATCCGTACCAGATGATAGGCATTACGGAGATCCAACTTAGTGAAAACCGTGGCCTGCTGCAGTTGATCCAAGGCCGTGGAGATGAGTGGCAGGGGATATCTGTTTCGGACAGTGATCTCATTAAGCCCTCTATAGTCAATGCATGGGCGTAGAGAACCATCCTTCTTCCCAACAAAAAAAACCCCCGCTCCCGCAGGAGAAGACGACGGACGGATGATTCCCGCAGCCAGCGAGCTCTTGATGTATGTGTTCATGGCCGCTCGTTCAGGTTCCGAAAGGGAATACAGTCGCCCTCGGGGTGGTGTGGTACCTGGGAGCAGGTCAATAGCACAGTCAAATGATCGATGAGGAGGAAGCGAACCGGCACGATCCCGATTGAACACCTCCTTGAGGTCATGGTACTGCGCAGGAACTGCGGAGAGGTTTGGATAGGTCTCTGCTGTGCCGGAGGACGGGGCGGGTGGAGTTTCATGATGGGCCCGTAGACAAGTGGTTAAACAGTTGACGCTCCACTCGAGTATCTTGCCCTCTCGCCAGCTGATGTATGGATTATGCGTCTGAAGCCATGTGTGTCCTAAGATGAGTGGAAGTTGCGGTGAGGAGATAACGTAGAACCCAAGCTTCTCCTGGTGACCCCCTTCCATCGTCATCAGTACAGGTTCGGTCCTTTGCCTGACGTTATGAATTACATGATTATCGAGAGCGCGTACCGATATAGGATTGTCCAATTCAGAAAGACTCAAACCCAATCGCTGGGCTAATTCTAAGTCCATAAAATCAGAATCTGCCCCGGAGTCAATGAATACTGGAACCCTATGTTCGGAGTCTCCCATCAAGGCATAGAGGACTGGTCGTGAAGGAGAAGCATCAGAGAAGGATCGGCTCAGTAGTCTCCTATTCCCTACTGAGCCTGGCCTTTTACTGAACAGGTGCTTATTCCGTGACCTGCCCCACCGCAGTAGAAGCATAGGTGCCTCCGCCTTCTTCTCTCACGCTCGTCTTGCGTGATTCGGGATCTCCCAATCTGCATGGGTTCGGTATCTTCCAGAGAAACAGGAACCGTTCTACCCGTTGTCTCTCTGGGATAACCCCAGGAACCTCTCTCCTGCCGTCGTTCCCAGAACCGGGAGTCAATGCGGCGGGCGAGATCTATGAGTCCATTCAAGTCTCTAGGGGTCTCTCGTGCTGCTAGTTCGTCTTTAATATGATTCGAGAGTCCTTGATAAAAAACATCCCATAGAGCCTCCGCGTTCCATCGGCTATCCGCCGCCAGCGTGCGAAATTGTATAACATAGTCTGTAATCCGGCGATTACCCTGCTTTATGTGGAACAGCGTTCGGGCTGCCTCTCTCTCTGGCCGGACCTGGTCAAAAACGCGACGCAACTCCGCTGAGAACCCCTCAAGAGTCTGGCAGATTGGGGAGGAACGTTCCCATTCAGCGGTTCCCCACAGTCTCGCTCTCCCCTTCAGCAGAGAGATGACATAAGCTACCTTGGCCCTCTCTGACGGGAAAGCGGACGGCTGTAGTTCGAACAGTAAAGAGCATTGGACCAAAAGGCCCTGCACTGCCCCGGTTCTCCTCCGTATCTCTCCGGAGCGTCGACCCGAGGCTCTCGAGACGCTTGTGGGTAGTTCATGGTAGTTACTGGTGGAGGTTGCTGGACGGGTGGATGAGGAGTTGGATCTGCGAGTCTCTGCATGATCTGGTGAATTCCCTCGGCGAGAGCGGCCATCTGCGCCCTCTGCTGGGTAAATGCCAACTCAACCCCTGATCTCCACTCCTGATCCTTTGCTGGATCCATGTGGCCAGATCGTTCTGTCACGATCCACGGACGACTCAGACAACGGATAGTCTTAAAGATATTTATTTCCAAATCCGCTCTCGGGGAGATTCCCCGACAGTTCCGAACAGCCGACGTAGGATACGAGACGTCCTGGATCAGAAAGCCAAAGTCCTCCGTCCGGATCCAGAAACGGAAGATCGAATACAATCACCGATAGAATCGAGGTCAGACAGTCAGGATTCCAAGGCCCGTGACATCCAAAACAATCCAATAGGGAGTAGGCAGAGACGAGGTCAGGCAGAACAGGATTCGAAAACCATGAAATCCAAAACACTTCCGATAGGGGGTAGGCTGAGACCAGGTCAGACAGAACAGGAGTCGAAACCATGAAATCCAAAACACTTCCTATAGGGATGAGGCAGAGACGAGGTCAGACAGAATAAGATTAAAAAAAAAAAAAACCAGAAACTATGACGCAAGAGAACAAGGGCTTGAAGCGAACAATGTGAAAACAAAGACGATCTGGCAGAGGTGAGGTGAATCTCTGCAGACTAAATGCAGGAGGAACCAGGTGTGAGTGATCTTCATCAGGTGGTGTGTTTGCTGGTGGCTCGGATCTTGGAGTTCCGATCTGTGACAGCTTGCTTGCTTTTGCTTAGCTTCTTTTACTCATCTTTTACGCATCTTAGGCAGGTGTGATACCTGAGGAATCTAGTAAGTGAAAAGTGTGAAGACCTGTGTTCCGCCAGGATGAGGGAAACTTCATGGGGGACCATCAGGGTCAGAGGAGATTGGAAAGCAAGTTTTAGGGCTGCAAAAGAACATTCAGTGTCAGCTGACCATTGTATTTTGGAGTGCATAAGTTTGGATCGAGTTAACTCATCTAGGGGTTTGGTTAATTCAGTAAAATTTGGAACAAACATTCTGCAGTAGGAGCACAATCCGATGAAAGACATGAGTTGTTTAACAGTCTCCGGTCTCGGCGCCTGTTGGATTGCTGTTAAATGTTTGGAGGAAAGGCGTTTACCTTGTGCGCTTACAACATGGCCCAGGAAAGTAACTTCTTCCTGATAAAACAGTGTCATGCACACACTGCCCTCTAAAAGGAGCACAAATCATCAAATAATCAACGTACTGAAGGAGGGCAGCATTAACAGGAGAAAGATCTTGAACAAAGCGCCATTCCTCAGCTACAGGAAGAGGTCGGTATTTCTTTACAGGCAAAATTTGAGTGTTAACAGGGGAATCATCACAGGGGACAGTTATACCTGCTTCCAGGAAGAAGTTAAAAACAGTGGTGATGCCTGCAATGGCTTCAGGCTTCAGGGAGTATTGGGCTCTCAGGGGCCTGAAATGAGATTTGGGTGTAACAACAAGAGGCTCACAGTTTTTTATGAGTCCTAAATCACACTTGTGAGAGGCCCAGACTGAGTCTGGAACACCACTAAGTTCAGGGATGTCAGCTGAAGCTGAGAGAAGGGAGGGTGAGGGAGAAAGATTTGAGCACCCTGAAAAGATGTCAACTGTTCTCAGGGTGTGAATCATACTGGACACATCCAGTTTGGTATGTGTTACATTCACAGTACAATGCAGGTTTTCTGGTTTCATCATGTGAACACCAGAAGAAAACATTCTCTGCTTTGCCAGGTCAAACAGTTCTAGAGAAGACTCATAGATGATCCACCACTGATAAGCCTGAAGGGAGAGGGGGTTGTGGCATCCTTAATCAGCTGATGGACATGATTGGAATTTTGACTGACCATCATCCCTTCGGGAGTTGAACATAGTTCAATGCCCAAGGTGAGCATGAGGTCACGCCCAAGCAGGTTAAAGGGGCAGCATTCAGAGATTAAAAATTGAACGGTGACTGGGAGTCAGTTGTGCATATCAGAGGAACAGAAACATTTTCTTTGGTTTCTGATCCACTGGCACTCACAGAGTAAAGATATCTACCGCTTAATTTTGTACCTGGCAATTCAGATGAACGGATTACAGAGTAAGTAGCAATAAATTCAACAGATTAATAAAACAGATTTTCCAGCAACAGTCACAGTTATGGAGGGGAGATGCAGCACATTTCTTCATCGGGGTGATGTACGAGCGTGTGTGTGTTCTTATCTGTCAAGAGCTGTGGTGGACCTCCAGGTGATTTGTCATCCAGAACTCCAACCTCCACCCCGCCTCAGTTGGGTTGATGATGATGAAAGGGATGGCTCTGGTTGTAGTGGCCACGCCCACGGCCTCGAAAATGCTCTCTGCCTCCCCTGCGTCCATTTCCGTGTTCTCTGCGCTGACGGGCCTTCACTGGACAGTCATGTGCCCAATGTCCATTCTCCACAGTAGAAACAAGCATCCCTGCTAGGGGAGGGGTCAAAAAGGGAGGCGCCGGCCGTTGTGATGGCTGAGTTGCCATGTGCTGGAGGAGGTGAAGTTGAGCACGGTGTTGAGTTTCACCCTTCAGTTGTTTGTCTGCTGACTCCTTCTCTGCCATGCGGCTTGGTTCATGTTTAGCGTATCTCACAACTTCAGCCAAACGAACAGTACCGTCCTCACAAGCTACACAAGAGTCTTTAGTTCGGTCGGCCAGGAGTTTTGCAGGTTGGCAAGAAAATGTAGCTTCGAGAGATTTTCATATGAAGTCATCAACTGACCTGGGTAATCAGCTGGTCTCTGCATGTCACTGAAGTCATCATACATGGAGTGGAGTGTAGTAGGGAGATCTTCTGTTTGCAGGCCCTGCCGCGCGACAGATCGCAATGTACCAGAAACCCGGTGCGGACAGCTGCCACCAGTCCTTGAGCCCACTCTCTGTAGTTGCGGTTTTCTGCTGAGTTTCTCTCCAGACAGGACTGACAGGTTTTCTGTACTCTTCAAAAAGATGTCTAATGACATAAAATTGTGTAGGTGAGAAGATCTGCATCGTTACCCTGGCATCTCGTGAGAAGTGAGGGTGTTTTCATTGATGAAGGTCTGCCGTTCTCTTCCTGTTTTATGGCATCTTCATGCTTCACAGGGGGTTAGCAGACCTGGGCATGAATAGTCTTACCTCAAAAACTGAAGAAAAGAACTTTGAATTTGGTCTATGTTGACTCGATGGGGATTTTACAAAAAGTTAATGAACGAACGCATTGCCCTAATCATACTCTTGATCTTGTCCTCGTCTACGGTGTAGAACCTGATAATCTGTTGCTGTCACATGTAAACTCCCTCCTATCCGACCACTATTTAATAACGATTGAATTTAACATTGTCAACGTTACGCATAATAGGAGAAATTAATTTAGAAAAAAATATTACTAAATTTAGGGAGCCCATTGCTCGTCATCTTCATACACTGGAACATAGTGAAGCAGTTGAGGGCCGTGACCGTGGTTGTACCTCTGCAGATGTTGAGCCATGCTTCCTTGCCACTCTCAGTGGTGAAGACTTTATGAGCTTCTTTAGCAATAAAATTGTGAGGAGAGGAAATCGGCCAGGCCCACCAAGCAGTGGCTGTGGGCATTTCTGTTGATTTCCTTGTCAGTAGCACTGCAGATGTGTTGCACTCAGCTTTAGATGCAGTTGCTCCTTTGAGAAAGAGGGTCTCTAATCATGGGAGCTTAACTGGTATAACTTGCATATCTAACTTGTGTGTATATGCTACTATAGGCCTATGCTGCAGGGGGACACCAACATGATCCACTGAGTGGTGCCCTTCACCTCCTCTGTTTCTCTTTGCCTTCACTGTCCCTTCTTCACCTCAATCCTCGGTTAATAAATAACAGTATCCCATAAACATATTTGTGGTCCATCGTTCTTGTAGTTTGTTGTGCTTGTCTGTCCCCTCTTTTTCTCTTCTGTACATGTTTTGCAGACCAGAGCATCTGTTGACCAGATATACTTCTGTGTACACAGCAGAAACAGCTCTCCTCCTTTGCAAATGCTAAGAAAAAGGCATGCTGCCTCTTGTGTGGTCCATATCTACCCTCGGTGGAGTAAGGGGAAAACTCCAATATGTGGTGACACTAAAATGTATCTAAATATTGAAGTCAAGTCATGAATGTGCGCTTTAATCATCTCTAAATAGTTTGACTAGATATTTTAAACTGCAGAAAACGGGTATTTCTAAGCAAATGTCAGTCCAAAACATAAAGGAGGACACTCTTTATCTGAACATCCATCTATATTGGCTCAGTTAATCACATGTTTCCTTCAGGCAAAAGTCCCAACAAACTTTATATCTAGTGTCATATATTCCTCAGGGGCAAAGATTACTGAGTTAATATTTCCCTTATGACATAGATAAGTAAAAGGTGTCTTAGGACACTCAATAGTGTTGAGAAGGAGCAGGACAACTCCCTTGTTAGTTTCAGATTTGGAAAAACACATACAAAAACATACTGATCATTGACTAATGACAATCAGACATTGATACAGAATTGTTGTTCAACAGAATCATTACAAAATAAAATAATGAAACTGGTCTGGACAGCACTGATGGGACTATGAACTTTTATATTTTGTTGCACAACAATGTAGTCAAGTGTTTTCTATAACTAGTACCATAAACCACGTGGATTATGAGCATCTTAAAACATCTGATTTTATTTATGTGAAAATGTATATACATGTATATACATGTATATATATATATATATATATATATATATATATATAATTGCCTTCGACCCTGCGTTTGCAGACACACAACCACCTGCATTGTGTTTCTTGGTTCAGTGCCTCTATGCATGATACTGGCTGCCTCAGGCGGACTCTGTTTGAAAATCTGCCCCCTAGTGCAGATTTTCAAACAGAGTTATTGCTTTAACTTGAAGCAAAAAAAGAATGTTTGTTGTAAAATATATATGTATGAATATATACTTTTATTTAACATGAAAAAAAGTGGTTAGAAATTCTTTTGTTTTTACTCTGAAGGATGCCACAAAGAGAACAGTGTGAATTACAATGTTCAAACACGTTACAACAAAAGTATGAAGAAAGCAGCCCCCAGAGTGATCACACTCTGAATAAAATTAAAGAAAAAATTCTTTCTGCGTAATTCTCACAGTTAGTTTCCATGTTTTGATTTAACTGGTTTTGATTTGGTCTTGGCAGAGAAAACAGAGATGGTGGTTTGGACATTAAATGGTTTGAATAGTGGACACAGACAGAGAGTCGGGGTCCACTATTAGTCAGGGTGCAGAGGCACAAAATCTGACTTTGTTTATTCCAAGTCTACATACATTGGGGGAATAGTGACAGAAAATCAACAAAATAAATGAAGCTGGACATAATCACATGGCGGCCAGAGTGTATGGTCCTAAAATATTTATGAGAAAAAAAAACTGTATTAAGTTCTGTATTATGAAATGGAATGCCAATCAACAATGAATTGTTGATTCCCAATGTATGTAGACCTGCATTAAACCAAGTCAGATTTTATGCCTCTGCCAGAGGACCTCCACAAACTGCGAAGAGCCAGAGCCCCGGCCCCCATCAGGTACACCTTCTACAGAGGCACCATCGAGAGCATCCTGAGCAGCTGCATCACTGTGTGGTACGGAGCTGCACCACAACCTGCCTCAAGTCTCTCCAACGTGTCGTGAGAGCAGCTGAGAAGATCGTTGGTGTCTCTCTCCCCTCACTTCAGGACATCTACAGCAGCCGTCTGACTTGCAAAGCCCTCAGCATTGTGAGAGACCCCACCCACCCGTCACACAGTCTCTTCAGTCTGCTGCCATCAGGGAGGAGGTTGCGGACCCTCCGGGCCAGAACCAGCCGACTGAAGGACAGCTTCATCCACCAGGCCGTCAGGAATCTGAGCACTCTCCCTGCTCTTCCTCCGTATCCCTCCCTTCTCCTCCCTCACTCGCTCTGACCTCAGTATCTGCACCGCCTTCTTTGCACCAGGTCACTTTATCCAGACCGATAAGCTGAACACCTGCAAGACAATCACACACCTTTTTAAAAAGTGTTGTATATTTCACCATCATTATTACAATACAGTTCATCATAACAATAATGTATATCATCATACTGGCATTTCACTGTTTTTACTGTAATGTTATTGCCTTTGGCTCTTAAACCCAACATCATGCTATAACCTGTTTCTTTTTTTTTTTTTTTTTTTTTTTCCACTTGTTTGCACATATATTACTGGTTGATACCAAATTGGTAAGAACCAAAGGAATATATATATATATATATATATATATATATATGCATTTTAATCTGTAATCAAGGGTTTTTTTTTTTTCGTGTGTGTGCAGATGTGTACCCTTCACCGGTCCTAATGACAGTCTGATTATTTCTTTTATTAATCTTTAAGTACAGCGAAGTACAAAAGAGAAAAAAAGAAAAGAAAGAAAAAAATAAAATAAAAAAGAAGTAAAAATAAATAAATAAGTAACTAAATTCTGCCAGAGAGGGCCAAACTCACCGTGTGTAGTATGTGATCAAATCAGAAAAGGAAATAGAAAGAGAGAAAGAGAGAGACGAGACAGTGGTGGTGCAGTGTGGTGCCTATGTTGTGGTGTGTGTAAGAGAAAAAAAAAAAGGGTAGTAATGTGGTGTTTAAAGTGGACACAAGACAATAGCGTGTTAATAAAAAAGAAGACAGAGGAAAGGGGAAGGAGCATTCTATTCTCTATTACATACCTGAGTTTTTGAGGGTGTGGGGGCAGTATTTAAAAAGTTATCTATGTAATAATATGCATTGAAGTATTTAAGCGTCTGAAATAGAAATTCCCAATTAACTTTATCAAATGCTTTTTCAGCATCCAACGAGAATATGGCTGTTGGTGCATTTGTTTGTGATGAGTAATGAATCAGATTGAATAGTCTGCGCAGGTTATTGGTAGAGTGTCTTCCTTTAATGAAGCCCGTTTGGTCTGGGTGGATGATAAGTGGAGTTACTGTTTGTATTCGTAGCGTCAGCGCTTTACTGATAATTTTAGTGTCTGAATTAATTAGAGATAACGGGCGATAACTTGCTGGAAGAGTGGGATCTTTTCCAGGTTTTAATAGTAAAGAAATCATCGCTGTATTCATTTCTGTAGAGAGCTTAGATTTTTTCTTAATTTCTGCTATTAATCTTGTAAATATGGGCGCCAGAATATTCCAAAAGTGTTTATAAAATTCTGCCGGGAAGCCATCTGGACCCGGTGATTTGTTATTGGGCATGAGTTGGAGAGCTTTGTGGAGCTCTGTTGGGGTTAGTGGTTTATCCAGTTCTCCAGCCTGATCTTCTGTAAGGTGGGGTAGGTTAATATTGTTGAGAAATTTATCAATCTCAGCTATGTTTGACTTATTTGTAGATTAATACAGCTTTCTATAGAAATTCCTGAATTCATCGTTGATTTCTTTAGGTTCTTGGACAATGTCTCCTGTTGAGTTAACAACTGTGGAGATTGTTGATTTTTCCTTATTTTTCTTAATCTGATTGGCCAGATATTTGCCAGATTTGTTGCTAAATTCAAAATGTTCATGTCTAAGTCTTTGAATGAGGAATCTACTTTTTTTTTTAAGTATTCATGCAGCTGCAGTTTATACTTTTGCAGATCAGATTGATTTTGAGGAGTCGGATTGTTAGCATTATTAATTTCTAATTCTTTAATCTTCTTTTCCAGGTTTCTTTGTTCTTTGTTGTTTCTTTGAAAGAATCATTTTTCTGAAATTAGAAATATTCATAATTTATTTTCCTTTTGGGTGGGATCAGTTTTAAAATAATGTGAGTCAGTTGCACGGTTTGTTTGCTGTTGTTTTATTACTTATTTATTTATCTTTCTGTATGAAAGAGTTAATGTAACTTTGTTATCTGCTTTGTCTCAAACTGTGTTTTGATTCAGCTCCTCCTCATCTGTCTTCTACATGTCTTCATTATAGAAAATACAAAAGCATCCATATTTAAGGGAAAGCGGGAACTGTAAACCACGTCTGGAACAATGTTAGAGTGCCTATTTTTCAACTTTACATTTTCATCAATGCTCTATTTATTAATTATGTAAACTTCTTACTGTTACTCTTAGATCACCTTCCTGCATATCAGTTTTCGTTGCTATGCCCTGGACAAGTCTCATAGAGAATCTAGAGTACTTAAATAAACCCAACTACATCAATGATGGTACTGGTATTTTCATCATAAAATGGATATAAAAAATTGAAAGCATTAAAATGCCAAACAAAAGAGATATGTTTCATATTTCTATTTAGGTCCTACATTTTAAATGTATAAGTCACATGATTATAAAGCTATTGAACCAAAAAAAAAAGGGGGGGAAATAAATAACAAACAATTTTTCCACATATAAAAATATTTTAAAAATTCAAAAGTTTCCTCAAATACAATACAAATAAATGTGGTTTATTTGATGCTTTTACTACAATAATTCAGGTGGATTTACAGTTTCTTGGTCAGATTTTATGGAGGGTCTTGAAAAATAAAATCTGCGATGTTTCACCACTCGGTAGTTTGTTGACGGTCTCTAAACGAGACCATGGGTGATAAGTAGTTAATATATGTCAAATATCCAAAATTAAACTCTTTAACTCAGTAACTGAGTAGTTACTCAAACAGAGTAGCTTGAGACATTTCTACCGATATATTAGAAGAATGGCCGCAGTATTGTTCAGTCACATGGTGCTCTGATAAGATCTCAGTAAAGTATCTTATCAGAGCAACATGAATCAATCATTTTTCACTGGCAGAGCGACTGAACAGAAGATCCTTCACAGATTAAACACAACAAAGAGAACTCTCAAAATATTTATAATCACTTTTAAGAACACATTTAATGAAATATCTCATGGATTTCCTGTGGATGTTTTGGTTTTCCAGCAGCATTAACAGTATCCTGCATTGACAAAATTATGATAAAGTCTTTTTTAATTTTTTTTTTTAATTTTTTATGGCGTGCTGGAGTGTTATAAACCACGTGGTTTCTGAGCATCTGAAATCAAAAGTGAAAGTACAAGATTACTATATAAACACCACTTTGTTCTCATTCAGTGTTTGTTTGCAGCAGTTTGTCTCAGCAGCAGCACAGCAAAGGTAGGAAAACTTACACACGAAACATCTTAGAACATCTGATTTCATTTTTGTAAAAATGTATTTGTATATGTATATATACATGTATATGTAATAAAATTAATATGGTTTGTTTTTTATGAAGTTACATTGTTTTTTATGTCATGGCAATAACTTTGAACACTTTTGATTTGTTTTAATTTTTTAACTTCACTAATTTTACTACTATCAAAAAAAGTAGTTTAGCTGAGTTTATGGACACAAATTATACTTACTAATGTTCAATGTTTTGTAGATGTTTTGGCCATTTTTTGACAGTATTAGAAGAGGAGCTGGGTGGAGAGAGAAATGAGCAGATCTGCAGCAAAGGGCCACAAACGTGGACTGAAACCTTAATTAAAATAATCCTTAAAATAAATGTTTTAATATCTAACAAGACCAAAACAAGCACATGCAAAATAAATCAAACCTGTTAGTTTAATTTATCAGCACATGATAAAAAAGTAATCTGGCTGAGAAAACATTATAAAAATATGGTAAATAAAACCTCCTTAAGTAGCAGCACATGAAATATTACACCATCTCTCTGTGTATTTACAAAACAAACAAACAACAAAAATACATGAACAATGAATGTGAGCATTTAAAAAAATCATGGGCAGCAACTAATTATTTTATTCAGCCTGAATTTTTCCTTTTTCTAGTGACATCAGGTGATAAAAAGATCATTCTGGTTCTGATGCACCACACCCGAGATGTGGACTTTGGCTCAGTGTTGTGGTAATGTAGATGAGTTTTCATTCATGAAGATCCTGCTTGCAGTAATTTGTTCTGACGTCTCCATGTTCCACTGATTTATATTTTCCTGCGTGTTGACACAGTTAAAGTTCACAGAGTCACTACAGGAGAAACATTTGGGGCAGATGACGATCTGCTGAGACAACTGACAAGTGACCGACCTACTGACCTACATGTGACGTGTACAAACCAGCAGGACAGCAATGTTGTGGTTCTCTTCTGTCCAATCACCTCTCGCATAGGGTCAGATGTGGAGGCAGCCATGAGGCACGTGTCAGGTACTGGTTTCATCTGTTTTATCGGTTATCTGTCAGTAGTTTTTAATGAGTTGGTATACCAAACTCACATCAAGTTAGACGGATGTTTCACATGAAACCACCAGGTTAATGTACATATATGGGACAGTATCATGAGTCTGCTGTCTGGAAACTGAACCCTGTCTGTCTCTCACTTTTCTTTTCTCCAGTGTCAGCTGCTAATAAAAAGATCATTCTGGTTCTGATGCACCACACCCGAGATGTGGACTACTCCACTGCTGGGACGGAGTGGTGTAAGATCTTGAAGAATGTTGTCCTGGACGTTCATGTTCTCTTCCATGAAAGTCTGCCAGGACTACTGATTTGTGATAAAAACAGGGAGGCTGTCCATCAAATACAAGATGCTTTGACTCATTCTAGTAATAGTTTAAATGTTATAAGGTCATGTTGTTGTAAGTTCTTTACCTTCCTATGGACTATAATAACATGGCCGTATTGGTGCATAAGATCTTGGGTGGCTCAGTCTCCTGGTAATGTAGGTGAGTTTTCATTCATGAAGATCTTTCTTGCAGTAATTTGTTCTGACGTCTCCATGTTCCACTGATTTATATTTCCCTGTGTGTTGACACAGTTAAAGTTCACAGAGTCATTACAGGAGAAACATTTGGGGCAGATGACGATCTGCTGAGACAACTGACAAGTGACCGACCTACTGACCTACATGTGACGTATACAAACCAGCAGGACAGCGATGTTGTGGTTCTCTTCTGTCCAATCACCTCTTGCATAGGGTCAGATGTGGAGGCAGCCATGAGGGACGTGTCAGGTACAGGTTTCATCTGTTTTATCGGTTATCGGTCAGTAGTTTTTAATGAGTTGGTATACCAAACTCACATCAAGTTAGAATGATGTTTCACATGAAACCACCAGGTTAATGTACATATATGGGACAGTATCATGAGCCTTCTGTCTGAAAACTGAACCCTGTCTGTCTCTCACTTTTCTTTCTCCAGTGTCAACTGGTAATAAAAAGATCATTCTGGTTCTGATGCACCACACCCGAGATGTGGACTACTCCACTGCTGGGACGGAGTGGTGTAAGATCTTAAAGAATGTTGTCCTGGACGTTCATGTTCTCTTCCATGAAAGTCTGCCAGGACTACTGATCTGTGATAAAAACAGGGAGGCTGTCCATCAAATCGAGCATGCTTTAGCTAGTGGATATAGTTATGGTAAAAGCATTTGCGATACTTCTCACAAAGATGTCCAGTTTTGGGTTTAGTTAGTTCCTGTTTAATTTTGAAAGTCTGTCTTTAGTATGCTTTGAATTGTTTTACTTCCCTTTCCCAATCTGTCCTGATTGTTTGCACCTGTGTCTCATCCAAAAGCGCTAACTGCCTTCTATCTACCTTCTGCACTGATGCTTATGACTCCCATGTTAAAATGTCCAACTTTAGAGCAGAAATAAACATATTTACAGCCTGGTCCAAAAAACAAATCCGTTTTGGTCTCAATCGTTTGATTTCACATCTCTGAGGGGGGTCACTTTTTTGTACCATGCCAGGAAAGCTTATATAAAGCAATACATGCATTGTCTTAGTATGATTGATTGACAGTCAGCTCAGCCAATTGCTACCGTTATCCCTTCCTCATCCGTAATCACCATGCTACTGTGCTTGGCAAAGCAACCATCCATTTGTATCAACCCAGCGTCGGCTAAACACAATAGTCATTTTTGATTTTGCTGTCGAATAGTTATTCTTGTGATAAAACTTTTTTCTTTGATTTGACTAATTGCATACTGAAAAAGAACAGATTTTTATGCACTTTGGGTTGCAACAATATCTCTCAAATAAAACAATTATCAGATCCCGTAAAGACTGATTACAACATTCACAGACCTCTAGAAATGCTCTAAATGTGGTACCATGACTAATGGAGTATTTCATTTACTACATGATATCAAATATCGTGAAAATGTAGGCAAACAAAATGTGAATTATTTTTACACACTCAGCTCAGCCGATGTTGTAGCTATTTAGGCTGTATAAAATCTAAATCTAAATCCATTAAATTTTACAGCTTCTGCTTTAGATATAGATTTTATATACAATAAAAAATCCCCAAAAAAGGAAACTATAGTGTTGCAGCATGAACTGTTGATATTAAATAAATAATTAAAACTGATACTTATGTTTCTGTAATGTTTATAATGAAATGTGTGTTGTTTTTTTTTTTGTTTTTTTTTTTTTTTAAGTGACAAACCAGGTTTAGAGGCAAAGTGATCAGATACTTCAAGTTACAAAAGTCCAGTTTTGTTTGTGCCAAAAAACAAAAAAATCAGCAAATGAGGGCTTCGGTTCACAAAGCAGGTTATGTAGAGACTGAGTAAAGGAACCTGAACTCAGGAAAACTCGTAGATTTCCATCTCACAAAAGGAGGTTACCTAACCCAGAGTAAGAAGGATCAGCTGAGCCGGATCACCAAGGTGACTCATACTCTGAATTTGTTACCATGGTTACTGACACCGTGAGGTAACCTGGTGAAGAGCAGATTTACTTCAACATACCCCAAGTTGATTCTGTCTCTTCACTTCATGAAGGAGAACTTTGTTCAATTCTTTTTTTTTTTTTCTCCTTGTTTGCACATATATTTATGGTTGATACCATGTTGGTATAACCGGAGTTGTATATATGCATTTTAATCTGGTAACCAAGGGTGTTTTGTGTGTGTGGGTGAGTGTGTGCAAGTATGCTACCTTCACCAGCCCTCATAACAGTCAAATTATATTTTTATTGATCCCTGGAGAAATCAAACGAGATAAGAGTAAAGGGAGAGTCGGAAAGAGGGGTGTAAATATTCTGCAGAGGAGGGCTATAGTCACCGGGTGTGGAAAGTGGAGAGAAAGAGAGCAGGAGAGAGAGACGAGACAGTGGTGGTGCAGTTTGGTGTCTGTGTTGAAATATTTGTCAAGAAGTTTATAATGTGTTGTTTAAGAGGTGAAAGGTGGACACAAGACAATCAAGCGTTATAAGCAAAAAAAGAAAATAGAGAAAACTTTTTTTTGAACTTTGTTCAATTCTATCAGACACTTGATCGTATCATGCAAATTTGAGACGTCTGATCGATGACATGTATTTTTGTCAGAAAAGTATTTGAATGATCCAAATATAATTTAATGCAGTCAAAAGCCTGCATACAGATGATATCTGTCTTTGTCTTCACCTACCCCATTTTCATACCTTCATCCCACATACACACACATTACACACTGCTCCTTGTTGCTCAACATGTGATTTACATCCTTCATGCATTGGAGCATCTCATACCAGACTCACCCTGGTTATGCCCCTCCTTCTTGCCGTCTGGTTCATGTTATCTGAGTTGCTATGCAGACTACATCTGCACAGTATAGCTTTTTAAGTGATTATATAGTAGACCACACTAATATAACAAAATCAGGATCAACATCAGGATATGATGTGAGATAACGAAAATGTCAGTCTGTAAAGCAAAATTTGAAGGCGACTGATTTCACCATTTTGTGGTCGATAGTTATCAATGAAAACACGGACAAAATAATTTAGTCAAAAGCAGGTCAAATTTCAGTGACTGGTTTCTTTAAATGTTTACTTTTGCTCTCACTTGGAAAGACAGAAAGTTCAACTATTCAGAAAAACAAGGTTTAGAAGGGAAAGCTGCATATTTTTTGATGGCAAGGTTTTTTTTTCTGCACTTGCAAAGTGAGTGAACAGTCTTTCAGAGGTAAAACAGGACAAAGACGAGTTTAAAAATATTCATGTTTTAACATTGTTTTATGCCAAATATCTTTTGGATGTGTCAAAAGTAAAAAAGGAAGTTCTAAATTAAACCCGCTCTTATCTGAATAGACAATTTAATATTGTTGCAAAAAGCATTCTTTCGATGCAGACCTATTGGTACTTAATAAATAAAAGCAATTCAATCACCTGAAATTAAAGCTGTAAAGAGCAATAAGAGGATTTGAAGCTTCACAAATAAGACAAGAGTTCTTCCTGTCCTACACTACGAAGCAGAATTAGTGGCTGCAGATTTAATTTAGGGGTTTCATCAAAGTTAAGCCTTTGGTCCGTGAACTAAGGGTGTGTGTGTCTGTGCACATTTTTGGACATTACTGTGATATGTAGCACTGCTGTGAAACACTCTGGAGTTTGTTTTTGTTTACCAGGAATTGTTGTTTAAATCACAAATTAAAGGTATCTCAAACTACCTTCCTTTGTTTTAGGGTCATTTATACTTATTAGATTTTCAAAAAAGATTATTTTAAAATAGTGCCTTTTGTTATCAGGCACTTTTGTGGATCCAGTTCCCCATTTATATTTTTGGTACACATATTTTAGCAATTGATCCATGAAAAATCCACTTTTCCCCCTTCACATTAACTTCCAGAGGCACATGGTTGGTGGATTTCTGTAAATCACATGGATTACCAGCAACTGAAAATGAAAGTAAAGAAGATTTCTATATAAAACAACCACTCAACGTGATTCAGCAGCAGTCTGTTCTCTTCTTCACCAGCAGCAGCAAACGTATGAATCCAGATTTATACAAAGGCTTTAGTTAAATTAATATTTTATTATTTAAATGCAAAACTTTTTTTAATATTTTGGGTGAGCTAATTTCTTAGATGTTAAAATTAGTTTATAAAGCTGTATTTGATTAGATACAATGATTTCTACTTAGGAGTCATTTACCTTCAAAACTGCTTTTGCACCCAATTAAGATCATAATCACCTGCATTCTCTGAAGTGACCACTGACCCAGTTTTATTTTGGAATGAAATGGTCAATTTAATGTCAACGCAACTTTTCTTTACTACTTTCATCACTCCTGCCGTCTCAAAATGTGCAGTTTGAGATGATGCAAAAAAAAAGAGAAAGATTTTGGCTGACGCCTCCTAAAAGAGCAGTGACATTCATGTGAAAAAGAAACTCCACTTTCTTTAAATTCTGAAGTATTATGTATAGCAACTAATAAATATTTTGATTTTATTTGATGTTAAGATTAAATGAATAACATGACATAACATACTGTACTGTGTCTTTGTATGTGCATGTTTGGCCATAATCTACTGCACCATGTTTGAAAAAAAATATATAAATAAAATAAAAAGCAGTCAAGCACATTAATGGAAGTGTGATCATTTGAAGTGAGCACCTTGTTGAACACAACAACAGCATGGCTGAAAAAGAAAAGGATCACTAAGGTGGAAGTCCAGACCACACTGATTCACATGTGACCACCCCATCAATGTGAGAGATGAACAATCTTCTAATGGTCAGAAAACTGCTTTTCAAAGTTATTGTTTTTTTTTCAAACAGTTTTATGCAGAAGATCCAGCTTTTTTAAATTTCCATTTATTCAACAGTTTGTACAGTGATAAGAGAACATGTTGACAAGGCAGTTGATGTTTGTCTTCATAATGAACGGGCCTTTGACAGCCAGAGCTTGGGGCTGGTCCTACCTGTTTTATGGGCTTCTCCTTTCTTACTATTGGGTTTGAATGAATGCTGTTGAGGGAAATGATGGGAGACCTACTTATTCACGTAAATACTTCTGGGACATTTTATTCAGAACTATCCTGCTATCTCATTTAACTGCAAAGTTAAACGTTCTTATGCAAACACATTACTTGACAAAACCTTTTAGAGCATCCATCAACAATCCAACCAAGACACCATTAACAACATGACAATGACAATTTGTGTCTATGTCTCACTTAAATAAACTTTCCTTCTTAAACCTCCAATTACAGCAAAAGTGGACAAAATCCCAAACTACAGTTGTTATCACACGAAAGCTAAATACATTTAATTATCTTTGTTGGGACTCACAAATGCTGATGTAAATATAAAAACTGTAGAAATGTCGACATGGCTGTAACATGAAAGTAGCATAATTTATTTTATCTTTGGTACAATAGCGATCAACACAAGAGCAGCAAAAGTATATCCAAAGAAGGTCCACAGTCGTGCTGCACAGCTCAACAGCTTTGTGAACTTGGTGGAAGGTGCTGTCATGACTGCAACATGTCAGAAGAGGTCTGCAGTCATTTTTCAGTGATATTCAGAGTGAATCAAGTGTGTGCAGTAGAAAGTAAACACTCAAATGTTACTTAGGTTTTTGTTCAGGAAACTCACTTTGAAGATGCTTTGAGTTTTATGTCTTTTTTTTTTATGTAATTGTGATTTATTTCATTTTAGAAAATCCACAAGATACCAGACACGGGTAGAAGTGAGTATCTTTAATTTGAAGCTCCTATTTGCAGTGATGAGTTCTGATATCTTTATTTCTTCTTTATAGTTTCTTGCATGAATTCACAGTTCAGGTCTACAAAAGGGAACCATTTAGGGCAGATGAAGATCTGCTGAGACAAGTCACAAATGGACAACATGTGACGATCACAAACCAACAGGAAAGTGAATTCATCATTGTCTTCTGTCCAATCAGCTCTCGTGTTGGGTCAAATGTGGATGCAGCCATGAGGGAGATGCCAGGTTTAACCTGTTTTAAGATTTGATATCACAGTTTATTTTATCTTGGTTTGGTGCTTAAATGTCGACTTTTATAAAACCATAATGTTTGTGTACACACAGATGCAAATCATCTTACATATGAAATACCAACAACTTAATGCAGATCTACAGTAGTATTTTAACTTTACAAAGCTAGAAATAAAAATAAGATAGATTTTAGGGTTGTCAGGTTAATTGGTCAGCCTGATCTTTTTTTTTTTTAATCCTGGTGTCAGCAGGAGATAAAAAGATAATTCAGGTTCTGATGCACCACACCCGTGACGTCGACTACTCAGCTGGCAGGAGAAGATGGACTGAGACCTTCAATAATGTTGTCTTGGATGCTGAAAACACAGGGCCAGGCAGGGCCAAACGGACTGGGAAGACAGACAGCAGGGAGGGAGGGCACCCAGGACAATGGCTGTTTCTCAGTTTCCAAGAACACAGGACTTTGTTCTTAGGAAGTCCGTACTTGGCAATTACAAGCCAGGAGAACGTTAGAACGTATGTCTCTCTTTCTGCAACTGAAGCAGCAGCGCACTTGTTTATGATGACATCACAGCTCAACTAACAACTGAATGGCCCGGGTAATAAATGGACCTTTCCTCTGTGGGACATTTATTAAGTATTTTTCTAATTACTTTTATACAATGGGTTTTTAATGGATTAACATCTCTGGAGATGCAGATGCATTTTTGTAAAGTGAAATAAAAATCTATGAAAAAGTTAGAACTTTTCCCAAAAATTTAAAGTTATAACTACATTCAGCATTAAAACATCTTGAAAATGTATTCTGTCAATCAAAGTTAAAACAATATATTTACTCATGTTTTCCATTGTTTTCACTTGTTGGTGCGAAATGCATTCTGGGATACTTTACCGTCTCAAGTCTCCACAAGCCTCCACTGATGCATCCTAGATAAAATGGGTGGAGGAGGAACACATCCAGGCATTTCTGCTGTTCTTGGTCAGATGCGTTCTTGAGAACTGGAACAGAACTTTGGCGGCAGATAATGACGTTTCACCCACGCTGAAGGAGCTGCCTTTTACAATGGGATATCCTGTTTTAGATTTGTTTTAGTTTTGTGGCAAAATCAGAAATGACACAACTGGATGACATTGTGTGGCTTCCTGTAAGTAAGTAAACAAAGCAGTGTCATGTCACATTCATTGATATGTGCATGTGACATAGTATCCAAAACTTAGCTCATGTACAACTTGAACTCTCTGAACAAGAAGCTTGGCAAAATATTGAAGAATAAGTTTTTTCCTCCCTCCTCACACTTGGGCCATGAAATTCCCAAATAAACTTAACAAATAAACACTCCCTTCACCAAAATATGTTACTTCACCAAAATATGTTATGTAGAAATCAGCATAGCCTTCTCCACACCTTCTCCTCACTTTGACCCAACAATCTGGACTCAATGCTGAACATAATACAAAGTTAATTTAACATTTCTGGTCTGCTGCACATTCAGATATAATGTTGGGAAGGGAATCCCGACAAATAATTAATTAGTGTTTGTTTAATTAGGATATGACACCTGACAGTTTTATCATCAGCCTAAGTGTCTCCTTCATTCTGTGAAGATTATACTTCTGACAAAGCTAGAATATTTAACATATTCTGTCTGATCAGATCCTGAGATTTTTTTTTATAAGTACAACAGTAAGCAACACCCACTTTTCTACGATGTCATATGTGGTCTTTATGTTATACTCACACTCAGTTTGCCTCAACTTACCTTTGATGAGCTGCGTAGCCTTGGTACCTTTGTTTGATAGCAGAGTCTGAACATCTCAGCTACACATTTGTTAAAGTCACCACAGAAGGTGAAAGCAACGTAGTTTTGGGCCTACAGCATTGCCATTTTATCCTCTGCATTTATGAGCTGTTGTGCCTCAGTGATATTTCTAGTCACCAATGCTGACATCACCCGGGCATGTTTCTGTGCCTTTAGCCAGCGCTTGTGCTTGGTGGACTTTTCATGCTGACTGACATCATACCTTCCCTCATAGGAGACACTAAAATCACAGTTACAAATCTTACAGAACACGTGACTGTGTCCCAATCTGCTCCTCTTTAGGAAAGTAAATATGCATCCCCCTCTCCTTTGTTCTGGCTTCATTTAGTGGGTCAAGTGCTGCAATAATTGAAAGTTTTTAATAATCATCTTCCTTTAGTGGAGATATTAATAATTCTGTGGAAATGTACTTTGCCTTCCTCTAAAGGACATATACAATTACTGCATTTAAACGTGCTTTGATTTCTTCTAGTGGAGATTTAAAGCAATTGCATTTGGTTTTTCTTTTAGTCTGCTTTTTTCTTAATTCTCTCAGTTGGTTGTCCTTTTTAAAGCTTTTTGTTTTGGACTGTTTGGAATTAGTTATTTTGCTATTTCTCCAGATAATTGAACTTGATCTGACACATTTTGTGACCCTGTTGTGATCTGGATAGAAGGATCCACAGATTGACACCTTTGCACCACAGCGGTAGTTAAACCTGGACCGAAGATGGTTCTTCAGACACCTCTCTACTCATGTCACTGCAGCACATCTAAAGGTAAGCATAAACCACATTCTGTATAAAACTCGTTCCTCACCCTCCGTGGGTGGTGTCCCTTCTAAGTCCTCTACCAGAGGCCAGGAAGCTTGAGGGTTCTGCGCAGAATCTTTGCTGTTCCTAACACTGCACTCTTCTGGACTGAGATGTCTGAGGTTGTTCCGGGGATCTGCTGCAGCCACTCTTCCAGTTTGGGGGTTACTGCCCCGAGTGCTCCGATCACCACGGGCACTACTGTCACCTTCACCTTCCAGGCCTTCTCCAGCTCCTCTCTAAGCCCTTGGTATTTCTCAAGCTTCTCGTGTTCCTATCGCCTGATGTGAGGCATTCACTGAGTACGTCATCCGTTTGGGCCTTGTCCTTGATGTACTCATGGAGCTTGGCAGTTTCGTCCCGGATAGTGGCTTTCACACTCACTAGTCCTCGGCCTCCTTCCTTACGGCTTGCGTACAGTCTCAGTGTGCTGGATTTGGGGTGGAACCCACCATGCATGGTGAGGAGCTTCCTTGTCTTAACATCTGTGGTCTGTATCTCTTCCTTTGGCTACCTTATTATTCCTGCAGGGTATCTGATCACTGGCAGGGCGTAGCTGTTTATAGCCCGGGACTTGTTCTTGCCATTGAGCAGGCTTCTTAGGACCTGCCTTACTCGCTGGAGGTATTTGGCTGTTGCCATTTTCCTTGTAGCCCCTTCGAGGTAACCATTTGCCTGTGGTATTCCAAGGTACTTGTAACTGTCCTCAATGTCTGCTATTTTTCCTTCTGGGACTGAGACCCCTTCGGTGTGGACTACCATGCCTCTTTTTGTCACCATCCTCCTACATTTCTCAAGCCCGAACGACATCCCGATGTTGTTGCTGTAGATCCTGGTGGTGTGGATCAGGGAGTCTATGTCCTGCTCGCTCTTAACGTACAGCTTGATGTCATCCATGTAGAGGAGGTGACTGATCTAGCTCCATTCCTGAGGCGGTATCCGTAGCCAGTCTTATTGATTATTTGGCTTAGGGGGTTCAGACCTATGCAGAACAGCAGTGGGGACAGCGCATCTCCTTGGTATATGCCACATCTGATGGACACTTGTGCAAGTGGCTTGCCATTTGCCTCGAGAGTGGTTTTCCACAGGCCCATCGAGATTGCAATAAAAAAAAAAAAAAAAAGAGATTGCAATGAAGGCCCTTAGAGTGCTGTTGATCTTGTACATCTCCAAGCACTAAGTGATCCATGTATGTGGCATCGAGTCCTAGGCTTTCTTGAAATCAATCCAGGCAGTGCACAGGTTGGTATTTCGGGACTTGCAGTCTTGGGCGACTGTTCTGTCAACCAGGAGTTGGTGTTTGGCCACTCTGGTATCTCTGCCTATGCCCTTCTGTGCTTTGCTCATGTATTGCTCCATGTGCCTGCTTATCTTAGTCGCAATGATGCCTGACAGGAGCTTCCATGTTGTGGAGAGGCAGGTTATTGGTCGGTAGTTAGATGGGGCTGCACCCTTTGTGGGATCCTTCAGGATCAGGATCGTTCGCCCTTTGGTTAGCCATTCTGGGTAAGTCCCATCTCTTAGCAGCTGGTTCATTTGTGCTGCCAGGCGCTCTTGGAGTGCTGTGATTTTCTTTAGCCAGTAGGCCTGGATCATGTCTGGGCCTGGTGCTGTCCAGTTTTTCATACCTGAGACTCTTTCTTGGATGTCTGCCACTGTGATGGAGACTGGTTTCTGCTCAGGGAGGTTGCTGTGCTCCTCTCTTAGGGAGACTAGCCATTGAGCACTGCTGTTATGTGCTGCATCCTTCTCCCATATGCTCTTCCAGTACCTCTCAGTTTCCAGCCTTGGTGGGTCTGCTCTGTTGTTATTACCCTGCCATTGAGCATACACTTTCGCAGGTTGAGTTGCGAACAGCCTGTTTATTCGTCTGGCTTCATTGTCTCTAGTGTATGTCTTTAGGTGGCTAGCCAAGGCTTGGAGCCTTTGTTTGGCAGTTTTGAGTGCTTCAGGTATGGGTATCTGGTTGTACCTCTTGGGTACTGGTCTTTTCATTGCACCTTTCTGGGCTCCTGTCAATTGACTCACTTCTCTCCGTGCCACCTTGATTTTTACCTCCAACCTTCGTTTCCATGGTGGGTCATGTTTCTCATGGTTCCCATGGTTGCTCTTATAGCCAAGCATCTCCAGGATCCCTGCTGCTGAAGTGTATATCAGCTCATTGGTCTCGGTGATTGTTGTGGTAGGGATCGCTGTCAGTGCTGCATTCACATTGTCCAGGAGACTTTCAGATGACTTTCACTTGGTCTTGGTAATCGCTGCCGGGGTTGACTTGTGTTCAGTCTCACCATGATCTTATCTTTCAGGTCCTTTGCTGCCTCGCTCAGCGTTATTGGGGCTTGGTACCCAATCTCTGGAGGGGCAGGTTGTGTAACCTCCCCTCTGACCTGTTGTCCTGGTTCCCCCATGCAGGTATTGCATTTGTGTTGTACCTCTTCAATCTCAAGTTGTGATAGCAGTCTCCGTTTGTGGATGTTGGAACACTGAGCTACTAGTTGTTTCCCTGTCCTCTGTAACCGTGGGTTTCGAAGTAACCATTGTGCCCACATTCTCTGCATGTAACCCCTCTGACTAGGGTTACTTGAGTAGTAGCATTCCAGCAGAGCCTTGTTCTCGCATCTCGCCCATTTATGCCTTGTTCCAGTAGCCCACTTCTCATCAAGGTGCTCTGGTTCCCCAGCACCTGACGCAGACCTTGTTTGGCCGGGCGGCGTCTGAGCCGGGATGTCATCAGTTTCATTGTCTCTCTTCATGGTATGAGGTAGGCGGTAGTAGCGTGAAGGGTCTTGCCCAAGGACCCGCACTGGGTGCTGTTCATAGTTCATGTTCCCCCCGGGAATTGAACCCTGACCTCCTGTGTGCCAGTCCATCTTTTATCTTTTTTTTGACTCTTTGTCTCTGAACATTATTTTATGCAGCATCTTTTTCACTTAGATTGAACCTTGTGGTTGGCAGTGAAACAGATATTCAATATGTTTAACTAAGGTGTTGATTGTTGAGGTTTCTGACGTGTTAGAGATCCACTGATTTCTGAACATTGTACTCGATGTAGTTAATTCTGTCTTCATTTTTGTTTAACGTGCACCAAACAGAGGACTCAAATCCTGCTGCTATCTGGTCTTACAAATTTATACTCATCTGCCATCTCATGGAGATCTGATGACATCAATGTATGTGGGATCGTTGTCCGAGGCCCAAGTGGAGCTGCTGGATCTCTTGCTTCTCCGAAGGCTTCTTGATGTTACGGCAGACAGTCGTCAGTTCTTCAGCTGAGATATAAGGATTCACTGAAACAGGAAGCAACAGGGTGACTACAACAACAAAACTCAGGATGAGGAATAAAGTCACTATCCAGCATCCTGCAGCATTTCTTACCCATTTTGGTGTCATTTTGATTGAATTATTATCTCTTCTACTTGGTCAGGTGTCTTAAAATGCTTCACTGACTTTCGGGTCTATTCAGAATCTAAATGTCTGAATCCACCCTATTATCAGACTTTGGCTCACCTTTCCTATTGGAGTTTTCAATCCAAATGACCTCTGACCCCTTCCCTCCTCTTGAGACAGGAGTGACATCATGGCTCAACACAGCAGCCCATTTGTACATATTTTTTTTTTCTTCTTCGAAAAAGGTGTTCCTGATGTCCACCACTGTGAAGACAGATGAAGCGTTGAAACTTTGTTTTGTTCTGTCACCGAGTTCCTTCACTCTGCCATCGCAGCTTCATTTTATCTGGATCCAAACATTACCGTCATACTGGGGGTCCCAGTCACCTCCTACATGACGCCAGTCACTGCCCAGAGCAGTCATCCAAACCCGTTGGAAGGTGGCAGGACTGTCCGAGGTCCTCCATATCACAGACAGATCCCTCCACATCCTCCCCATGGGAGGTCAGGCCCTCTTCAGCCTTTTTAAGTCATCAGTGTTAGGATTTGCAACTTCAATGAGAGGAACAGTGTCAGCAGCTGGCAGAGAAGTAGGTTTGTATTTCAGGGTTAGTTCAAGGATACACTCAGGTGGTGGAGGGTTAGGAGGAGGTAACAGTGGATAGATTGGGATACTGTCAGAAAGAATTCCATTATCGGCATCCTCGTCACTTTTTTCATCTTTCTGTCTTTTCTGTACAGGTCCTGTCTTATCTGCTCTGTAAAACATGACCTCAGGTTTTTTCTGTCTACAGTCCCCCCTCCCCTTCTCCTTGTTCACCTCGTCGCCTCGTTCAACCATATCTGGCTCTCTTCGAAACCGCGCTTCCGCATCTTCTTGGTGTCAGTTGTTATCTTATCCTGCAGTTCAACTATTTTCTGTTGAGTTTTAAAGTTTCATTAAAACCATATTTACTGATCCACAGGTTAAGGTATTTTATTGACTTCAGATCTTTTTTCTGCATGTATTTCTAGTCCTCACAAACCAATCCTCTTTTATGGTCGATTTTACTGATCAACTTCCCCATTTTTTATTTTTTTTATTTTTTTTTTTATCTTTAGATGTTTTTAGTCCAGGTCGGTCTCAATACCTACGGTATTCTAATTCCTGGATTTTTTTGTTCAGTAGGACAGCAATTAAATCACCTGAAGTGGTAATCCTCACTTCGACTTGATTCACAAGGGGAGGAAAGGGGAGAGAAAAAAAAAAAAAAGTTGTTGTTACACGTCGTCGTCGTTGTCGTCACACTTTGAAGATTTTTAAGAAGTGATGCCCAGATTAGACACATTTAAAGGTTGATCTGTTTAACGTCTGTTTCCTGAGGAGAATGTAGCATCCTTGTTGTGTGATATGCACATGTACTTGTGAACGTGATACCACCGAGGGAGGACAGCTGACGAAGAGAAAAACCCTTCATGCAGAAGTGAAGCACTCGCTGCTGTAAATTCGTCTCCTTTGGGCATCAATGCAAAGAATTAATTTTGAAACACAAAAATGGGCTCTGCTCATGTTTGGAGCATAAAAAGAACTGACATTTGTCATTTTTTTTTTTTTTTTTTTTTTTTTTTTTTTTTTTTTTTTCCCTTTCTTGTCAGTGTGGACATCGTGCACACGCTGTATGTACGATGCACACCGAAATTAGTCTCTGCTTTTAACCCATCAACTAGTTTCACTAGTGAGCAGTGGGGCTGCTAGCAGGGCAGCGCCCCAGGGAGCAATTGGGAGTTAAGGGCCTTGCTCAGGGGCCCCAGTGATTTACCATTGTGGGCAGCCCTGGGCTTGAACCTGGGTCCTCCACGCCCAAGCCCACCACTGTAACCACTAGGCCACCACTCCTCCTCCATTTTTCCTGGCTGAAACGTTTTCAACTGCAGTTATGTATTTTTGGGTCCTAACAGCGCCACCTCTTGTTACCTCTGTTTAGTCAGGATTTCAGTTGTATTCTTCACTGTGAATCTCTGTGATGTTGAACTGCTAAACTTATAGATCTTGAGCTAGTTCATGTGTTTCAGCTTTGGTCATCATCTTGACAGATGGTGCTGTGCAAAAGAAGAGGACGATAATCTGCTGGAACCTTCTTTGGCCTCTCTTTGGCTCAGATCTTAAACATTTGTGTCATGTTGTTGGTTTTTACCAGTAATTTACAGTTTTCATAACTTATTTATGTTTGTCACTCCAATGTTGTTTAACCAGTAGATCATATTGAAATTAAAGACACAGTTGTGTGATTTGCTGCATGATGATGCCAAAGCACTGATCACAGCCAGTCCACTGAAAATCCTGGCCTGTGACGACCTGGACAAAGCTGCCAAAATCGTGTGTACACACCATTTTTGCAGCTTTGTCCAGGTCGTCCATTTGTCCATTTTTGCAACTGCTTATTTGAACAAATGATCAAATAATTTATAGATACTGAGAATGGTACAACTGTTGTGGGTAATAATAAACTTTTTCCAACCACTTTTTTTTTTAATACAAAGTGTTGGAGACATGTCTGCTGTCAACCTGAAATTTGGAGCAGAAATTTCTGAAGAACATTTTGTAAGCTAAATTATTGTTTATAAAGTAAAAGTGCTTGCTGATTACCATAAGTTGTTAGAACTAAAATACTTTTTTCACTTCAGCCTTTAAGCATCAAGGCTGCAAATGAGCAGTAGGATGTCAGGTGAATGTTTGTTTGTTTTTTGTTGTTGTTGTTTTGTTTGTTTGTTTGTTTGTTTTTTTTTTATCTGGAAATAGTTTGTTCACTCTGGAAATGTCCATCCATCAATTTTCTATACTTGCTTTATCCTTTGTGGGGTCACAGGGGTCTGCCGGAGCCTGTCATGACTCATTACAGGTGAAAGGCAGAGGTGGACAGGTTTGCCAGTCCATCACAGGGCCACATACAAAGACAGACAACCATGCACGCTCACACCTATGGGCAATTTAGAATGATCAATTAACCTTCCATGCATGTTTTTGGTCTGTGGGAGGAAACCGGAATACCCAGAGGGAACCCACGCAAGCACCGGGAGAACATGCAAACTCGACACAGAAGACTCATCGGGCCGGGGAATCAAACAAGGAACATTCTTGCTGTGATGCATATTCTTCATATCCAAGAAATCCTGTAGTTCGTCAAAGGTTAACAACTATTTTGAGTATGTGTTAAGAAGCCGGGGAGCTTCAAGCTTTTAATGACTACTGTGTTTTATCTACAGTCCTGCTGGATGGCATCTTGTTGGTTTGATTGTGGTAAACTTATTTCCATTTGTGCTGGGCTCTGCAGTACTTTTTTTCTGATTACAGGCTCCACCGGAGTCATGCAGGCCAACTGTAATGGCAGGCTGATTACATCACAACAGGTTAAAATGCGTTTGACCCTGTGCTCATGAAAATCAACATGATTCGCGTGATAGCTTGATTTAAAAAGCTGTACATTATAAAGAAGCCATTAGACCACATGTGTCAAACTCAAGGCCCACGGGCCAGATGTGGCCCGCCATGTTGTTTTACTTGGCCCGTGAGAGCTTAAAAGTTTTGAGTGTCTACAAATAAATACCAAAAAAGAAATTAAGAGCGTGCTTTTACCAAAAACTACATTTCTCACAATGCCTTTCAACTTCAATAGCAGCGGCAGTGTTTCCACATCTATGCCAATGACGTGAAATTGAGATATGAATAATGATCCCAAAATGTCCAGAAAGAGAAAAAGTGATGCAGAAAGAAGATTGTTTCAATAAAGATGGGAAAGCGAATACTTGTTTGTGCTCTAAAGAGAAAGACCGGTATGTCTTTTGTGTTACGAGGCAATATCGGTTGTCAAAGAGTACAATCTTCGTCGACATTTTGACGCCAAACACGGAGATAAGTACGCTAAAGCTAGCCTTCAAGAAAAACAACAAATTGCCCAAGATAATTTTTACTATCATTTTCAGAATATGATCGATCGATAGTAAAGAGAGAAACTACTACTTGAAAAAAACTTGACCTATATAGTTGTAAACTCATCCATTTTCAGCTCATAATTACTTCCTCCCAGCTTATGTAGTAGACAACCATAGATAACTTTCTGATTTTGTAACTATTATTTTTTGAAAACATATTCATAGCAGTAGATGAATTCAATTATATACATTTTTTTGATAAATAAAAGAACAAATAGAACAAATAAATAAAAGAACAAATATTTTACATCAATGAACTTTTCAGGTGTGTTTCACCACAATGTTATTTTTTCTTTTCTTTTTTTTTTTTTTTTTTATCTTTTGCCCTTGTTTGCACATATATTTATGATTGATACCATGTTGGTATAACCGGAGTTGTATATATGCATTTTAATCTAGTAACCAAGGGTGTTTTGTGTGTGTGTGGGTGAGTGTGTGCAAGTGTGCTACCTTCACCAGCCCTCATAACAGTCAAACTATATTTTTATTGATCCCTGGAGAAATCAAACAAGATAAAAGTAAAGGGAGAGTCAGAAAGAGGGGTATAAATATTCTGCAGAGGAGGGCTAGAGTCACCGGGTGTGGAGGGTGAGGAGAAAGAGAGCAGGAGAGAGAGACGAGACAGTGGTGGTGCAGTCTGGTGTCTGTGTTGTAATATGCATCAAGAAGAGTTTATAATGTGTTGTTTTAAAGAGTAAAAAGTGGACACAAGACAATCAAGTGTTATAAGCAAAAAGAAAACAGAGAAAAGGGGGGAGGAGCTTTCTATTTACAATCACATCGTTTGAGCGTTTGGGGGGGTTGGAGGCAGTATTGAAAAGTCATATATATAATAGGCATAGAAGTATTTAAATACTCATACATGTCCACATATATCAAAATAAAGTTATAAACAGAGAAGATAGATAAATAATCCATACACACACACACACACACACACACACACACACACACACACACACACACTCTCACACACACACACACACATTTCATACAATCAGGAAAAAAACCGGTGGAGGAAGGGGGAAGCGAAGGGGGGGGCGAGGCAGAGGGGAAAAGACAGAGGACAGGGACAGGAGGAGACAGACAGACAAAGAGACAGGGAGACAGGCGGGACAGGGGGGGCGAAGGGAAGGACACACAGAGAGGAGAGAGAGAGAGAGAGATAGAGAGAGAGAAGAGAGAGAGAGAGAGAGAGGAAGGAGAGAGGACAGAGAGAGAGAGAGATATGTAGATGTATATATGTATATATATATATATATATATATATATATCTATATATATATAATATATATATATATCTATATAAGTAGCTATTCATATGATATACATACACATACCTTTAAATCATTGCATATAGTATATCAGTATATGCATACACTTTGCATGTTCATGTCACAATGCATTTCCCAGTAATCATTTACTTACACTCATGCAACTCATATTCATACATACATACATACATACATACATACACACACCCATGCATATCATCCATATAAGTATATACATCCACTTGCATGTATCCACATACACCTAAATAGATACATGCACATAGGGATACACACAAATACATAAACATGTACACACACACACCCACACACACATATACACACACACAAACACACATGCGTGCGTGCATGCATGCACACATACATACATACACACACACACACACACACACACACACACACACACACACACACACACACACACACACACAGCTATTCATACATACATATATACCACATACATTCACGCATATACACAACCACACTCACGTATATAACTACACACACACACGCACACATACACACACACACACACACATAGCTATTCATACGTACATACATACATACATATCACATACGTTCACACACATATATGCACAAACACACTCACGTATATAACTACACACACACATATACACACCAATACATACACATACACACACGCACACACATAGATACACACACACACACACCCATACACACACACATATAAAACATGCATCTATGTATATAAACTCACTTATTTGCACATAAATACATACAAGAATATAATAATAATAATAATACATTTATTATTTACAAAACTAATAATATTAAGTCATTTAAACACTTCCTCCTTTAAATAGTTATTCTTACAATTCCGTTGTTGGTTCCTATCGTCATCGGTCAGCGCCCCAACCTTCCCCCCGGCCCTGGGCCACCCCAGCCCCCCACGGCCGCGGCCGCAGCCAGCAGGAGGGGAGGGAGGAATCCGAGGCCGCCGATCCCACACCCTCCCTTAGTACAGACCATTACCAGCTGGAGACCCAGCAGGCTCAAGGGAACAAGGCTGCGAGATGCCCCCAGATCCCCCGACCCCCAAACATATCGAACCCCGTACGGGCAAGAAACAGTGTCGCCGGTGGCCCCCAATGCATCGGCCCCCGCCACGCACCCCGGAGACGCGACAGCGACACCGAACTCCAGTAGCCACAGTGCCGGACAGGCAAAGAGGGTGGGGCAGGCGGAAGGCGGGAGGGAAGAGGGACAGAGGAGCCAGAGCAGCGCGACCAGCCCAGGGGGGGCCGGGACCGCCACCACCCACCGGCCGCAGATACACATGGCCGGGAGCGGAGGCAGCAGGGCGGGGATACAGCCGACACCCGGAGGCGGCGCAGGAACCAGGAGAAGGAGCCCGCCGACACACCGCAACACACCCAGACAGTAACCGGCGCCTCACCTTCCCCGCCAGAGGTCCCCCCCCAGAGGCCGGCCCCGGCACCAGACCCACCAACCAAGGCGCAACTCAGACCCGCCGGGGCCCCAGAAATCCCAATCAGCCTGCCATTACAGTTGGCCTGCATGACTTCGGTGGAGCCTGTAATCAGAAAAAAAGTACTGCAGAGCCCAGCACAAATGGAAATAAGTTTACCACAATCAAACCAACAAGATGCCATCCAGCAGGACTGTAGATAAAACACAGTAGTCATTAAAAGCTTGAAGCTCCCCGGCTTCTTAACACATATTTATTTATTAATTTATTTTATTTATTTATTTTTTTCCAATTAAAATAGTATATTTTCTAATATGATTGTGTTCGGGTGCATTAAAAACAGAAACTGGCATCTGCAGGGTGGGCACCCCCCCACACATCTCAGTTCTTTTTTTTTTTTTTTTTTGGGGGCATATATGAGAGGGGAGGGGGGGTAACAGGGAGGGGAGGCCCGGCGGGGCCCGGGGGCCACCACCAAGCAAGCCCCGGGCAGCCACAGGGGACTGGGCCAACAGCCACGCTCGAACCATCAGGACCCCCCCACAAAAGGGCACCAGAGCCCCCGAAGAGGCTGAGCCACCCCCCCAGCCGCAGGCCAGAAACCGGCGCCGGCCCCAGCGAAGGCCACCAGGCAGGGCCGTACGGGGCCGCCACTGACGCGGGAGTTGGATGGCGGCGGAGCCCCAGTCCGTGCCCCAGCGCCACCCCCGGGGGCCGACCGCCCCCCCCCCCCCCCCCCCCCCACACCACCGCCAACACCCAGTGCACCGCAACCGATAGGGATGGTCACACCCCAGCCCCCAAACGCACGCCGCACCGCCCCCGCCCCATTACATTACATTACATTCAATTACATTTGGTTACATTTATAAGTCACATCTGGCCCTTTGAGGATAGCCATTATGCTGATGTGGCCCTCGGTGAAAATTAGTTTGACACATTAGACTGTAGCATTAGACTGTAGCAGATACCCGATGTTGTCATGGCTTACTCCTTTATAAATGGTTAGCGTCACTGCCTGTTTGTTGTCCGCGGTCTGTGGCTGGCTGCACAACGTTATGGCTCAGATTTTTTTTTTTTTTTAATCTTTAACTCTGCAGGGATGCATGGCTAAACAGAGTAGTGGCTCTTTATCAGCCTGACTACCGTGCTGAGCAGAAAACATGGGTGAGGCCATAAACTAATTATGGCTTCACCCTTGTGTCTGGATGTTGGTTCTGCTGGACCTCAGCACTGCTTTTGATATTATACATCACAGCATTTTGCTGCAGAGGCAAGAGTATGTTGTTGGGATTATGTCAGGTACATGCAACCTAAAATCTCAAACATCTCAAACAGGATGAAAGACAAGAGAGATGGTTAGTCTGTTTTACTTGCAAGGAGAATGGACAGACTGCGTCAGTTAGACTCTCCAACCGTTTTCTTGTCAGCTTCCAGCAGCGTTCCCACGGTCAAAGGCCGGGATCCTCCTTCTCTGCAGATTGAGTGGTCAGACAAATCTGGTTTAGATCACATTATTGGCCTTGTGTTCTCTGCAAATAACTGTTACACACGCAGAGTCTCTAAACCTAATAAAGTTATAAAGATGGAGTATATGTCCCAATACAAATGATCATGAGTTTGTTCATGTTCATGAGGTTTATTCCGTACAGACAAGGGTCTGCTATGGTTTCCCACAGGGTTCAGTGCCAGGGTCAATCTTGTTCAGTTTATACATGCAGCCCTTGGGAAGTATTATCCGGAACCACTGCATTAATTTTCATTGTTATGCTGATGATACACAGCTTTATCTGTCTATGAAGCCAGATGAAACAGAACCATTAGACAAACTTCAGATGTGTCTTAAGAACATCAAGGACTGGATGTCCAGAATTTTTTTGCTACTAAATTCTGATAAAACAGAGGTTGTTGTTTGTGGTCCCAATTAGATGGATTAGATGGTCTTGCGATGGGCTCCAGTAAAACTGTGCGAAACCTTGGCGTTATATTCGATCATGATTTGTCATTTAAACAGCATATTATTCAGGTTTGTAAAGCCGTGTTTTCCACCTCCGTAATATCACAAAGATTAGGAGCATCCTCTCGCAGAGTGATGCCGAAAAACTAATTCATGCGTTCGTATCTTCTAGACTAGATTACTGTAATGTGTTGTTGGCTGGATGTCCAAGTAATTCTCTGAACAGCCTCCAGAATGCAGCAGTGCGAGTGCTGACAGGAATCAACAAGAGAGAAAACGTCTCTCCAGTTTTGGCTTCCCTCCATTGGCTCCCCGTAAAATTTAGAATCCAATTCAAAATTTCATTACTTGCATATAAAGTCCAAAATGGCCTAGCGCCACGATATTTGCAAGACCTGATAGTACTGTACGTTCCTAATAGAGCTCTCCGTTCTCAGGGTGCAGGTTTACTCGTAGCTCCTAGAGTATCGAAATATAGATTTGGAGGACGGGCTTTCTGTTATCAGGCACCATCACTCTGGAACCAACTTCCAGTTTGGGTGAAGGAGGCTGATACCACCTCCACCTTTAAAACTAAACTTAAAACATTTCTGTTTAATAAAGCATATAGTTAGTGTATATTTAGTACCTTAATGTGTCAGGGCCAGTAGTCAAAGCTGCAGCTACAGGACCAGATTAGAGCAGCTCATCTTAAACAGCTTCGGTGTAGATATGCTGCTATAGGCCTATGCTGCTGGGGGGCACCAACATGATCCACTGAGTGGTGCCTGTGTCTCTATGTCTCTATTCTTTCTTATTTCTAGTTTTACCCGGCTGGCCTTCGGCAGGGGGGTCCCCCCCATGAGCCAGGTCCTGCTCGAGGTTTCTTCCCTCTTAAAGGGGAGTTTTTCCTTGCCACTGTTTGGCTTAAGGTTTTTCTTCCACTAGGGGAGTTTTTTACCTGCCGCTGTTTATGTAATAATTGCTCGGGGGTCATTATCTGGGTCTCTGGAAAGCGCCCTAGAGACAACTCGTGTTTGTAATAGATGCTATATAAATAAAATTGAAAAATTGAATTGAATGTTGAGCCATGCTTCCCTGCAGCTCTCAGTAGTGAAGACTTTATGAGCTTCTTAGCAAAAAAATTGTGAGGAGAGGAAATCGGCCAGGCCCAACCAGCAGTGGCTGTGGGCATTTCTGTTGATTTCCTTGTCGGTAGCACTGCAGATGTGTTGCACTCAGCTTTAGATGCAGTTGCTCCTTTGAGAAAGAGGGTCTCTAATAATGGGAGCTTAACTGGTATAACTTGTGTGTATATGCTACTATAGGCCTATGCTGCAGGGGGACACCAACATGATCCACTGAGTGGTGCCCTTCACCTCCTCTGTTTCTCTTTGCCTTCACTGTCCCTTCTTCACCTCAATCTCAGTTAATAAATAACAGTATCCCATAAGCATAATTGTGGTCCATCGTTCTTGTAGTTTGTTGTGCTTGTCTGTCCCTTCTTTTTCTCTTCTGTACATGTTCTGCAGACCAGAGCCTCTGTTGACCAGATATACTTCTGTGTAAATAGCAGTAACAGCTCTCCTCCTTTGCAAAGGCTAAGAAAAAGGCATGCTGCCTCTTGTGTGGTCCATATCTACCCTCGGTGGAGTAAGGGGAAAACTCCAATATGTGGTGACACTAAAATGTATCTAAATATTTAAACCAAGTCATGAATGTGTGCTTTAATCACCTCTAAATAATTTTATTTGATATTTTAAACTGCAGAAAACGGGTATTTCTAAGCAAATGTCAGTCCAAAACATAAAGGAGGACACTCTTTATCTGAACATCCATCTATATTGGCTCAGTTAATCTCATGTTTCCTTCAGGCAAAAGTCCTAACAAACTTTATATCTAGTGTCATATATTCCTCAGGGGCAAAGATTACTCAGTTAATATTTCCCTTATGACATAAATAAGTAAAAGTTGTCTTAGGACACTCAATAGTGTTGGGAAGGAGCAGGACAACTTGTTAGTTTCAGATTTGGAAAAACACATACAAAAACATACTGATCATTGACTAATGAAAATCAGACATTGATACAGAACTGTTGTTCAACAGAATGATTACAAAATAAAATAATGAAACTGACCTGGACAGCACTGATGGGACTATGAACTTTTCTATTTTGTTGCACAACAATGTAGTCAAGTGTTTTCTGTAACTAGTACCATAAACCACGTGGTTTATGAGCATCTTAAAACATCTGATTTCATTCATGTATATGTATGTGTAATGAAATGAATATGGTTTGTTTTTGATGAAGTTACTTTGTTTATATGTCATGGCAATACCTTTGAACACTTTTGAAGCTCAAATTGTTAATTTTTTTTTTTACTTTATTAATTTTATTACCATCAAAATCCAATGTAACAGAGTTTACAGACACAGACTAATATTAATATTTAATGTTTTGTAGATCTTTTGGCCATTTTTTGACAGTATTAGAAGAGGAGCTGGGCGGAGAGAGAAATGAGCAGATCTGCAGCAAAGGGCCACAAACATGGACTGAAACCTTAATAAAATAAATCTTAAAATATAATTGAAAGTTACAGCAGTTGAAAGTTATATAAATTGAAGTTACAACAGTTGAGTTTTATTTCTGTGAATATGAGATAATTGTCTTTTGTCAGCCCTCATGTTGGGTCAGATGTTGATGCAGACTTAAATCTTTTATTAGGTACTATGTTTCAACTAATATCAAAGTTAGAACACCACAGTCTGTTAGTGTTTCATATGGACTCTTGAAGCCATCATGTTTATGTGAATGCAGATGAAAATCATCTTACACACAAAGATCATATTAAGATAATATGATATAATGAAATTGATTATATATATATATATATATATATATATATATATATATATATATATATATATATATATATATATATATATATATATATATATATTATCATATATTATATATAATATCTCACAGAGAGATGAATTCTGAAACATTAATAGCTTTAAATAAGTGAAATATAAGGAAAATGGTGATATTTTTGCTTTCCAGTTAGTTACCTTACAAAAAAAAAAAGATAAGAAAAACAGTACATACTAAAATGTCTATAAAAAGAAAACTAAAACATTTACTGAACATTTTTTTGTTCTGTTTTGGTTTGAAGAACTTGGATTAAAACACAAATGATGATACCATATACAAGCTTTTGCAGAAATAATGTTTGGTCTTAAATGACTTGCAGAAATTGATATCAGACATTTGTATAACAAAATTGACAAAAATACATCTCTTTATCTGCAGATATTCCTCAACTGGCTGTTCTCACCCACATTGATGAGGCCTGTGGTGAAACTAAGAAGAGTCTGAGGAATGTTTACAAGAGCAAATATCTGAAGAAAGAGGTGAATTCAGCAGAGGTAAAAATTAAAGTTACAGTAAAATGTTATTCCTTTTAATTTTAGATGTCAGACTTCAGCTCCAGACTGGTGATTCCAATGAACTGCATCTTCACTCTGAAGAACTACAGTTAGAAAATCAACTTAGAGGAGGACGTCAACGCACTGATCCTGAGTGCGCTGAAACTGATGATTGACTTTGGAGATGACTTCATCAACAAACTGTAAAGCTGCAGCGCGTAATTCTGACAAATGTGTCCTTGCTTACATATATTACATTAATCTTTATATAATGTGATCAACAAGGAGAGTTTATTATTGTTCCTTTTAGTAGCAGCTGTTTAGGAGCAGGTTACACTTCCAACATGACATATGAAGCAAACAGTGAGGCGACTACACTTATACTACCATGATAGATACTGGTATGGAGTTATTAGTAACTTATATGTGAGTAAGTTAGATGGATCAATGTCAGAAGACTGAAGCAGTAATCTGAAAATATAACTTTGATAAAAGAATTGCAGACAAAAATGAAGATGATTATGTTGATCAGCTACAGTTTATGATGATTGTGTTAATGTGTCAATAAACAAAAACACACAAAACCCTCACAATTACATTCTTTAATAATAATAGTGGAAAATAAAATTTACAATTTTTGAGTAATTTTTTTAATAACTTTTAGCAGAAGTTACATTATATACGGTATATCTTATAAAAATAGAGCTACATATGAATCACATCCACAGTGCTTTGTATGTCACTGAGTCAGGCGGTGGTTCCCATGTGCTTCAAAGCCACCAACATCCGTCCGGTCCCAAAACGGTCATCTCCCTCCTGCTCCAACGACTACCGTCCAGTTGCACTGACTCCCATCATCATGAAGTGCTTTGAACGGCCAATCATGCATCATATCAAGCCCCCCCCCCCCCACCTCTCTGGACCTCTACCAGTTCGCATTTCGCTCCGACCGGTCCACTGACGACGCCATCTCCACTGCCCTCCACACAGCCCTCACACATATGGACACCAGAAACGCTTATGTAAGAATGGTTTTCATCGACTTCAGTTCAGCATTCAACACCATCATCCCCCAGCAGCTCATTCACAAACTGGACCAGCTGGGGATCAGCACCTCAATGTGCAACTGGCTGTTGGACTTCCTGACTGGGAGACCACAGGCAGTACGGGTCGGCGGCAACACAACCAGCACCATCACACTGAACACAGGGGCCCCCCAGGGTTGTGTGCTGAGCCCCCTCCTCTTCACCCTGCTGACCCACGACTGCACACCGATTCACAGCTCCAACCTCTTCATAAAGTTTGCGGACGACACGACTGTGGTGGGTCTCATCAACAACAACGATGAGTCAAACTACAGGAGCGAAGTGAGCCGCCTGGCTGAGTGGTGCAGCGACAACAATCTCTTCCTGAACGTGGAGAAGACCAAGGAGATTGTTGTTGACTTCTGGAGACAACACACCCAGCATGCTCCTCTGACCATCAACGGTGCTGCTGTGGAGAGGGTGAGCAGCACCAAGTTCCTGGGTGTCCACATCTCAGAGGACCTCTCCTGGACTGTTAACACTGCATCACTCGCCAAGAAGGCACAGCAGCGTCTCTACTTCCTCCGCAAACTGCGAAGAGCCAGAGCCCCGGCCCCCATCAGGTACACCTTCTACAGAGGCACCATCGAGAGCATCCTGACCAGCTGCATCACCGTGTGGTACGGATCCTGCACCGCAACCTGCCGCAAAGCTGCGGACCCTCCGGGCCAGAACCAGCAGACTGAGGACAGTTTCATCCACCAGGCTGTTAGGACGCTGAACACTCTCCCTGCTCTTCCACCGTTTCCCTCCCTGCCCCCCCCTCACTCACTCTGACCTCTGTATCTGCATCAGGCACTTTTGGCAGAACTGGACCGCCTACTTTGCACCAGGTCACTTTAATCAGACCGGAAAACTGTTGTACAAATGTCATGTCACAACTTGTTTCTTGTCTCTTTTAATTTGCACTTTGTGTTTAAAATGTATTTATTGTGTAGCACCGAGTGTTTGAGAGTAACGTAATTTCGATTCTCTGTATGTATCTTACATGTAGTAGAATTGACAATAAACTTGACTCTGACTCTCTGACTCTGACTCTCTGAAACATGTACTTAAGCCATAACTGAGTGATAAATTAATTTAGATTCTGGATTTAGGTGTGTAGGAAGATTTAATAATCCAATGTTGCTGCCTTCACAGCTATATGTAACTATCATGAGCACCACTGAAAGTTAAAAAAAAACACAGTAAGAAATTAAAATGCACAACAAATACAAATAAACATGATATTAGTTTAATAACAACCGTGAGCCTGTGTTTTTACAGCTTCCAGTCAACAGAAATGCTGTTTGTCAAATTTTCATTTTTCTACACAAACTATATGTTAGTGTTACTAACACAAATCTACAGCATTTTAAATTGTACACATTAGCCATCTGAAGGTCCTCAGATTTGATCTAAGTGCTGTTAACCTCAGTCTTCATCAGAATTCCCTCCTGAGGTTTAAAACTAAGATCACTGCGACTGCCGTCAACTACAGATAAACCAAGTGCTCCTCAGTTCTTGGTGCACAGACACTTTCTCTAGTTTTAAGTTTAGATTTAAATGATACATTATGGAGAAAGTCTGAAGTTAAGGACTGGCTTAGATGATCCACAGGTATCCCTTTATTTATCCAGGCCTGGGTGATGTTTGATGATGCTATTGTTAATAAATCCAGCCACTCTGGCAGCCTGGCTTTTGGTGCAGTTGCCTCCCAATCAAAAGGTCCCTGGTTCAATTCCCATCTGTGTCAGCATCTCCCTACAACTGCAGTGTTAAGTCAGGAAGAGAATCTGATGTAAAATATTTGCCAAATTTGTGTGCAGGCCATGAAGCTCCACTGTGGCAACCCCTCAGTCAAGGGAGGGACATTGTTCCTTTATTTCTGTCATTAAACCTGCACTTGTTCTGCTTGTCAAATGCATGTTTCTTATACTGAGAATGTATTTGTTTTACTTATTTTGGACAATCTAATTTCTTGGATGTCAATATTGGTTAATATATCTCGTATCCAGGAGACATTGTCAAATGAGAGTATCATCTGGATGGAAGGTAAAACTCTTCAGTGAAAAAAGAAAATATATACCAGTGGTGTAATTTCAAGGTTTTAAGAGTTTCCATCACCTGGATGACGGAGCGTCTACAACACTGATTCTGCCAAGGTAACACAACAGTTTTTAAAACAGGAAAGCTCTCCATTCAATTTAAATCCAATTTAGCAGACATTTAATGTACTGTAAGGAAAAAAGTTCATAAAACGTGGTGAAATAAACTTCATCTGAGATGGCTGCATTAAAAACCTGAAACCACAGAGAGGACAGAGCACATGGTGATTTCTGTGTCTAAAAGGTTTTTTGTCATTTTAATGTGGTGACACTAAAATGTATCTAAATATTCAAACCAAGTCATGAGTGTGTGCTTTAAACGTCTTTATAGTTTGATTAGATATTTTAAACTGCAGAAAACGGGTATTTCTAAGCAAATGTCAGTCCAAAACATAAAGGAGGACACTCTTTATCTGAACATCCATCTATGTTGGCTCAGTTAACTTTATATCTAGTGTCATAAATTCCTCCGGGGCAAAGATTACTGAGTTAATATTTCCCTTATGACATAGATAAGTAAAAGTTGTCTTAGGACACTCAATAGTGTTGAGAAGGAGCAGGTGAACTCCCTTGTTAGTTTCAGACTTGCAAAAACACATACAAAAACATACTGATCATTGACTAATGAAAATCAGACATTGCTACAGAATTGTTGTTCAACAGAATCATTACAAAATGAAATGAAACTGATCTGGACAGCACTGATGGGACTATGAACTTTTCTATTTTGTTGCACAACAATGTAGTCAAGTGTTTTCTGTAACTAGTACCATAAACTATGTGGTTTATGAGCATCATAAAACATCTGATTTTATTTATGTGAAAATGTATATATAATATATATATATATATATATATATATATATATATATATATATATATATATATATATATATATATATATATATATATAACTCGTTCCTCACCCTCCGTGGGTGGTGTCCCTTCTAAGCTCGGGTCCTCTACCAGAGGCCAGGGAGCTTGAGGGTTCTGCGCAGTATCTTTGCTGTTCCTAACACTGCACTTTCCTGGACTGAGATGTCTGAGGTTGTTCCGGGGATCTTCTGCAGCCACTCTTCCAGTTTGGGGGTTACTGCCCCGAGTGCTCCGATCACCACGGGCACTACTGTCACCTTCACCTTCCAGGCCTTCTCCAGCTCTTCTCTAAGCCCTTGGTATTTCTCAAGCTTCTCGTGTTCCTTTCGCCTGATGTTACCATCACTTGGTATTGCCACATCCACCACCACAGCTACGCCCTGCCAGTGATCAGATACCCTGCAGGAATAATAAGGTGGCCAAAGGAAGCAGATCCCCGGAACAACCTCAGACATCTCAGTCCAGAAAAGTGCAGTGTTAGTAACAGCAAAGATACTGAGCAGAACCCTCAAGCTCCCTGGCCTCTGGTAGAGGTAGTATATATATATATATATATATATATATATATATATATATATATATATATATATATATATATATATATATATATATATATATAATTGCTTTGGACCCTGCGCAGAGCTGGACCGCCTTCTTTGCACCAGGTCACTTTATCCAGACCGGTAGGCTGAACACCTGCAGGACTATCACACACCTTTTTAAAAACCATTTCACTGTTTTTACTGTAATGTTATTGCCTTTGGCTTTTAAACCCAACATCATGCTATAACCTCACACACAGAGGGTTTGAGAGTAACATAATTTCAATTCTCTGTATCTGTATCTTACAAGTAGCAGAATTGGGAGTGGTGGTCTAGTGGTTACAGTGGTGGGCTTGGGCGTGGAGGACCCAGCTTCCAGCCCAGGGTTGCCCACAATGGTAAATCACTTGGGGCCCCTGTGCAAGGCCCTTAACTCCCAATTGCTCCCCGGGGTGCTGCCCTGCTAGCAGCCCCACTGTTCACTAGTGAAACTAGTTGATGGGTTAAAAGCAGAGACTAATTTCGGTGTGCATCGTACATACAGCGTGTGCATGATGTCCACGCTGACAAGAAAGGGAAGAAAAACAAAGAAAAAAAAATATTGACAAGAAACTTGACTTTGACTTAAAATTGAAAGAATGATTTTATGAAATTAGAAATATTCATTATGGTGGGATCAGTTTTAAAATAATGTGAGTCAGTTGCACTGTTTGTTTGCTGTTGTTTTATTGCTTATTTATTTATCTTTCTGTATGAAAGAGTTAATGTAACTTTGTTATCTGCTTTGTCTCAAACTGTGTTTTGATTCAGCTCCTCCTCATCTGTCTTCTACATGTCTTCATTATAGAAAATACAAAAGCATCCATATTTAAGGGAAAGCGGGAACTGTAAACCACGTCTGGAACAATGTTAGAGTGCAGTGTTAGATGTAAACTTCTTACTGTTACTCTTAGATCACCTTCCTGCATATCAGTTTTCGTTGCTATGCCCTGGACAAGTCTCATAGAGAATCTAGAGTACTTAAATAAACCCAACTACATCAATGATGGTACTGGTATTTTCATCATAAAATGAATATAAAATATTGAAAGCATTAAAATGCCAAACAAAAGAGATATGTTTCATATTTCTATTTAGGTCCTACATTTTAAATGTATAAGTCACATGATTATAAAGCTATTGAACCAAAAAAAAAAGGGGGAAATAAATAACAATTTTTTCCACATATAAAAATATTTTAAAATTCAAAAGTTTCCTCAAATACAATACAAATAAATGTGGTTTATTTGATGCTTTTACTACAATAATTCAGGTGGATTTACAGTTTCTTGGTCAGATTTTATGGAGGGTCTTGAAAAATAAAATCTGCGATGTTTCACCACTCGGTAGTTTGTTGACGGTCTCTAAACGAGACCATGGGTGATAAGTAGTTAATATATGTCAAATATCCAAATTAAACTCTTTAACTCAGTAACTGAGTAGTTACTCAAACAGAGTAGCTTGAGACATTTCTACCGATATATTAGAAGAATGGCCGCAGTATTGTTCAGTCACATGGTGCTCTGATAAGATCTCAGTAAAGTATCTTATCAGAGCAACATGAATCAATCATTTTTCACTGGCAGAGCGAGTGAACAGAAGATCCTTCACAGATTAAACACAACAAAGAGAACTCTCAAAATATTTATAATCACTTTTAAGAACACATTTAATGAAATATCTCATGGATTTCCTGTGGATGTTTTGGTTTTCCAGCAGCATTAACAGTATCCTGCATTGACAAAATTATGATAAAGTATTTTTTAATTTTTTTTTTAAATTTTTTATGGCGTGCTGGAGTGTTATAAACCACGTGGTTTCTGAGCATCTGAAATCAAAAGTGAAAGTACAAGATTACTATATAAACACCACTTTGTTCTCATTCAGTGTTTGTTTGCAGCAGTTTGTCTCAGCAGCAGCACAGCAAAGGTAGGAAAACTTACACACAAAACATCTTAGAACATCTGATTTCATTTTTGTAAAAATGTATTTGTATATGTATATATACATGTATATGTAATAAAATTAATATGGTTTGTTTTTTATGAAGTTACATTGTTTTTTATGTCATGGCAATAACTTTGAACACTTTTGAAGTTCAAATTGTTTACATTTTTTACCTTTACTAATTTTACTACTATCAAAAAAGTCAATGTAACTGAGTTTACAGACACAGATTATTATCACTAATATTCAATGTTTTGTAGATCTTTTGGCCATTTTTTGACAGTATTAGAAGAGGAGCTGGGTGGAGAGAGAAATGAGCAGATCTGCAGCAAAGGGCCACAAACGTGGACTGAAACCTTAATTAAAATAAACCTTAAAAAAATGTTTTAATAACTTTCTTAACTTTAATAGTAATGTTCCACAGGTTTTTTTGTTCAGGAAACTCAATTTGAAGATGCTTTGAGTTTCATATGTCTTTTTTTAAATGTAATTTTGCTTTATTTCATTTTAGAAAATCCACAAGATACCAGACATGGGTAGAGGTGAGTATCTTTAATTTGATGCTCCTATTTGCAGTGATGAGTTCTGGTATTTACATTTTCATTTTCTTTATAATTTCTTGCATGAATTTCACAGTTCAGGTCCACAAAGTTACAACAGGGGAACCATTTAGGGCAGATGAAGAACTGCTGAGACATTTCAAAGAATACATATCAACTGAGTTTCATGTCTATGAATATGAGATACTAATTTATTTCCTTTTAGAAAGCCTGTGATGCAGTTTAGAGGTGTAGGTGATTGTCTTTCTGATGTTTTATCTTTTCCTGCTCTGTATTTCCCTGCATGTCTACAGTTAAGGTCCACAAAGTCACCACAGGAGAAACATTTGGAGCAGATGAAGATCTGCTGAGACAAGTAACAAATGGACAACATGTGACGATCACAAACCAACAGGAAAGTGAATTCATCATTGTCTTCTGTCCAATCAGCTCTCGTGTTGGGTCAAATGTGGATGCAGCCATGAGGGAGATGCCAGGTACTGTGTTTAACCTGTTTTAAGATTTGATATCACAGTTTATTTTATCTTGGTTTGGTGCTTAACTGTGGACTTTTTTAAAACCATAATGTTTGTGTACACACAGATGCAAATCATTGTATCATCATATGAAATACCAACAACTTAATGCAGATCTACAGTAGTATTTTAACTTTACAAAGCTAGAAATTAGATAGATTTTAGGGTTGTCAGGTTAATTGGTCAGCTTGATCTTTTTTTTTTTTTATCCTGGTGTCAGCAGGAGATAAAAAGATCATTCTGGTTCTGATGCACCACACCCGTGACGTCGACTACTCAGCTGGCAGGAGAAGATGGACTGAGACCTTCAATAATGTTGTCTTGGATGTTGATGTTCTCTTCCACGAGACTGTGCCAGGACTTCTGATCTGTGGAAGAAATAGGAAGGCTGTCCGTCAGATACGAAATGCTTTAGCTCAGCATGAAATCTTTAATCCATCCACCCATCTCCATATACCTGATTATTCTGAGTTGAGGTCACAGGGATCTTCTGGAGACTTTCTGAGCTGGACTAATCAGAGACGCGGGGGTAATAATAGCTTAAGTTGCAAACATGTTAGTTTATTTTTTTGTCTAGCATCCATTTTTGTTATTATTATTATTATCATTGTCATGGCTACTCATTGAAATGAATCATTTGTGGCTGATCCATCTTGCAAAGATAAAATGTAGAAATTTATGGACGTATATACAGATGCCTGAATCAAACTGACGACACAACTTGTCGAAGTATTGTTGAGAAAGTGTAATCATGAGATCACGTGAAAAGATTTAAATGTATTAAAGTAGCTCAAAAAATAAAGCTTTAAAATTATGATGGAAGAAAGATTTATCACATAAACCAATATTTTAATCCCAATATAATAAAACATATCTTTCCTTTTGTGATTCTTGTTCCAACCTTTTTGAGATGCGCTATTTCCATAAAATTCAAAATGAACAAATATTTTCCATTAAATAGTTAAATGTCTGTTTCAACAACTGATTGGTTGTTTATGCTCTTTTAAAGTGTTGCACATATGGACTGAATACACTGAAAGGAAATACAAATACATTAGAATGAAATGAATAAAAGTATATGTTGATAAAATTGGTTATTTTAACAAAAGTCAAATAAAACCATAAGATAAAACAAAAGACAACAAACCACCCTGGGTTGAAAGTCAAACACAAGGAGGTGGATCTTAAAAGCAGATTTAAATGTGGGCAAAGAAGAACAACAATAAATTCCACAATTTGGGATCTGCAGCAGCAAACGTTGCGTCCCATCTGAGCCTGCATCACATCCTTGATGCAGCTGGACAGCTGAACTGAGCAACTGGGAATGGAAATGCCAGTAACAACTTAGAGGTAGGACGGGTTAAGGCCATTTCAAAATGTAAGACCCCCAGACTGCACCAATGTATGAAGTGTAGCCCACAACTACCTTACCGTTTGATTTTCTCAGTTCATCGGACCTGATCATCACTGTCCGACGGTGCTCGTGGCTACAACCCTTCACCATCCCTTGCAAAGAGAGTCTGTGCTTTGTTTTATGTGAAATTGACTAATCAAGCACAAATAAAGTCTGGGGTTTTAGAGTAAATGACAGACACAAGCAAGTGGAAAACAACAATCTGTATTGAAGAGGGGTTTGGAAAACAAATGTGCGTGTATATGTACATATATATATATATATATATATATATATATATATATATATATATATATATATAGCTGCGCGTCCGTTAGCAGGTGTTCGGAGTAATGACGCTGCAATTGTTATAGAGCCGACCTCCTCCTCCATCATTTCTCCATGTACGGCCACAGAGCTGGAAAACAAGCTGATATGAAGGAGTGGAACTGGTTGCGGCGTTTCTGTTCGTTGGTAGATCGCGCTGCACTGCAGCGGTCGAGATGACAGAGGACACGACAGAACGTCGCCTCCTGCCTGCAGAATATCCAGTCACCACCAGCTCAACGCCCCCACCCCCACCCAAAAGCTTTTCAGGGCTTTACTGAGTACGTAAAACTCAGAAGGGACGTGTTTTGACCCAATCGAGGTTCCCACTCCTGTTAATAGAAGCTCATGCCAGCAGTTTAGGCCCCATAAAACTAACCCGGAACCCTGCTAATGCAAACATGTGTCCTCTCTACAGTTCACAGGAAAATCAATGACCTTATAAGGAGAAAAAAAAAACAAAACAAAACCTTTACCAAAACATTTGTGACAACGAATCCAACATTTAAAAACTGCCGTCTTTCACTTGTTCTCAGATCGGCAAGTCATACGACGCTGTGAGTGCACGATTCAAGTGACAGAGACATAACATCTAAAACTTAGATCTATCTAAACTACAGTGTCACACTTTGTAATTTATTTGCCGTTGAAAAATTGTGGTTTTGTGGTACAATTTTGAAAATCAGGTGTCCAAAAATAAAAACTGCAGACCTGTGCTTTCTCTGATATTCGGGCATTCCAGTTGGAAGCGGCCCAGTAACCACCACTATCTTCAAGGGTAAGACACGAGCGCTTTCAGAAACAGACTCCAAGTCAACAAAAAACAAACATTTCGAGTGCCATCTTCGCAGCAAGAACAAAGCACATCAGGTCTGTTCTCCTACGTGTTTGTGCTGGTTGCTGAATCGAAAGAAAGAACAGGTTCCTTCAAACATCTGGGTTAACCTGCCAACAGTCTGACCTTGCCTTTTTATATGTCATTCATGTTTCATTTAGCTCATGGTGTTTATTGTCTCTCCCCGCCCCTCATCCTCAATTTTGACGGGACTTTCTCATGCATTAATCCTTATTCCTTAGTGGTAAATCTGACGTTATTACTTGATTTTACTGATTTTCTTTATTTGTTTTGTCATGCGCGTTGCACTCTCACCTTTCAGAATGACTACAAAAGAGACCATATATACCAACACAAACATACTAGAGATAGTCAAATAGCAGGTTTCTGCACAACATAAACAAGAAAAGGTGTGTGTGGCATTTGTGTGCAGGTCTGTCAGAGAGTCTAAGTGTGTGAATGCATATGTATGTTGATGTGCATCATCAATAATCATACAGCAAATGAGCCTGCTGTTGTTACCATGGTCCCTGGAGAGGGCTGCTGCAGCCACAGACCACCTCATATACACACAAAAATACACAAACTCAAAATTGGGGAAAAGTTAACTCCAACAACAGTAGCACAGAGACATATTTTGCAGGTGATATCAAAACACATATTTATTGTCCAAAGACATTACGCACTGCTTTCAGGATCATAACGCATCAATTTTCTCCTCAAAGTTATTCAAGGGGGTATGTGATATTACTTCTTTTTCAGTACATTGTTCTTCATAAAACGTCAAACCTTTCATCTCCTAACACTAAATCTCTACATGCCTGTCAGTGTCACCTATGACATCTTCCTTTTTACCTCTTTGCCACCACAACCTAATTTCCCATTAGTATTATATTGTATTAGAAACAGAGTTGTATAAGAAATTGATGTTGTCCAAACAAAAGAAAACGAAGATGTACAGCAGGTTTCTTGGCTTACGTCTGCACAACATATACGGACCTTCTCTCTGCCGCTCATCTTTGCAGATATCATGCTGCAGGTTACTGGACAAAGCTCTTAAGCAAACTGCAAAGGGCGCTCTTCTTTTCCCTGTGATCTCCCACGGCAATTAGATAATGGCTTTGTTTGTGTTTAACAATGTTTCACTCAAAAGGTATTGATCCAAGAAATTAGAGTTCATATCTAAAAGCAGGTGCAGTATGCTTCTAGCTGTGTGAAGGAAGATTGCTCTGTTTTACATCTCTCCTGGTCCACTTTACCTAAAGCATCTGATATTCACAAATGAACAAAAACACTTGCACAAGTTTTCATTCATTTATTTATTTATCTGTGGCCCCGGAGTGTGTTTTTGACTCTGAATTGTCACTATAGGAATACAACAAACCGGATTTTACTGAGCATATCAAACCATTTTATACTGATCCACTGGTTCTGATTATCTTTAAAAAGGTCAGGACTGGTGCAGTTGATCACAATTTTGGCCAATTTAATTTTTTTTAATTTATATTCAGCAATAAAACCCTTTTCAAAAGTAAATCATTGGGTCTTTTCTCTCTGTCACTGAAAAGACCAAACCATAATGTGCTCCAGGTTTCTAGAATGACAGATCATCATTGAATAATACGGATAATCCCAAAACTGAATAATCGCTTCTGTAATGTCAACCCAGGGACTTGGTGGGTATAAAGGAAAACTGTGCTGGTTTTGGTCATTGTCACCTGGGCAGCTTGGTTGACCCACTAACCCGCTAACCCGCCTTACCCGGTAACCAGGGAGAACCAGGACGCCAGGTTGGAGGGGAGGTGACACAACCTGTCCCTCCAGAGATTGGGTACCAAGCCCCAATAACGCTGAGCGAGGCAGTGAAGGACCTGAAAGATAAGATCATGGCGAGAATGAACACAAGGCAAACCCAGTAGCGATTACCAAGACTAAGTGAAGCACCATCAAGACACGAGAGTGCACAAAAACAATCATCCCAAAACTTATGTGTAACAGTAAGTTTATCATTTGTCTCTCGGTAAAACACTTTTTCATAATCAGGATCTGGTCCACCTTTGCTGAAGAACGATATGCAGTGCAACCCTCCCTCCCTCATAAAAGATGAGTCTGGGTGCACGCGAGCGTGACAAAGGCTAACCCAGTATGAGGAAGTTGGTCCCGCGCTCAATTTCCACTGATAAGCATACGACGGGGCGGAGGGGCTGTATTGCGGATATGCAGGAATAGGCTGGCTTATGGCAAGCCCATCTGGCCCAGATGTGACATTGAGACACAATTTGCACATTAAATCTCGGCCCAACAAATTTATGGGACATAATTTGGATAAAAGAAATTTGTGTGAGAACCCTGGCATCCCTGAGGGGAGCAGGATAAAGGAACGATAAATCACTCTCTCTGCTGATGACCAGATGCTGACACTGATATGATGGAGTCCTCACCCCACCTCGGGGGTGGGGTGAGGACTCCATATTGAGTAGTATTTTAACTTTACAAAGCTAGAAATAAAAATAAGATAGATTTTAGGGTTGTCAGGTTGGCAGCACGGTGGCTTAGTACTTAGTACTTAGTTAGCACTTTTGCCTCATAGCAAGAAGGTTCCTGGTTTGATGTCCGACCCGATGGGTCTTTCTGTGTTGATTTTGCATTTTCTCCCCGTGCTTGCATGGGTTCCCTCTGGATACTCCAGCTACTCCCACAGTTCAAAATCATACAGGGAAGGTAAATTGATCATACTAAATTGCCCGTAGGTGGACTGTGAGTGTGCATGTTTGTCTGTCTTTCTATGTGGCTCTGCGATGGACTGGCGACCTGTCCAGTGTGGACCCTGAGTTTCGGCTACTATGCGTCGGGGTAAGCTCTGACAGACCCCCGTGATCCAGAGATGGATTAAGCAGATATAGAAAATGGATGGATGGTTGTCAGGTTATCTTGGTGATGGTGGTCAGCTTGATCTTTTTTTTTTTTTTTTTTATCCTGGTGTCAGCGGGAGATAAAATGATCATTCAGGTTCTGATGCATCACACCTGTGACGTCGACTACTCAGCTGGTGGGAGAAGATGGACTGAGACCTTCAAGAATGTTGTCTTGGATGTTGATGTTCTCTTCCACGAGAGTGTACCAGGACTGCTGATCTGTGGAAGAAACAAGGAGGCTGTCAGTCAGATACAAGCGACCTTAACTGAAAGTTATCGTAGTTGTTTGAAACGCAAATCTAATATATTTGTTATTAGTATTTTTTTATAATACTGTTGGGGTTGTTGGTGTTCTCTTTTCACTTAGTTAAATATTCTTGTCACTCGTCTTACGTCTTGCCACCTGAAATCTGTTAGGGATTGGGAATGCAGGACCAAAATGTAAAAGAAACAAAGTCCTTTATTTTAAACAAAAAATGTTGAACAGGCAGGTATTTCAGAATAATAATACTCAAAAAATCCAGGCTCAAACAGAAAACAAAAGGTCATTCAAAAGCACGACAGGGAGACGCAGACAAATGGACAAGATGAAAACACAGGGCCAGGAAGGGAAAAAAAAAAAAACAGCCAGGGAGCCAAACGGACTGGGAAGACATACAGCAATTAATCCATTAATCCATTAAAAACCCATTTTACTTTTTATAAAATGGGTTTTTAATGGATTAACACTTCTGGATGAGAGCTGCATTTTTATAAAGTGAAATGAAAATCTACGAAAATGTTGGAACTTTTCCCACAAATTTAAAGTTATAACTACATTCAGCATTAAAACATCTTGAAAATGCATTCTGTCAAAAAACGTTAAAACAATATATTTACTCATGTTTTCCATTGCTTTCACTTGTTGGTGCAAAATGCATTCTGGGATACTTCACCGTCTCAAGTCTCCACAAGCCTCCACTGATGCATCCCAGATAAAATGGGTGGAGGAGGAACACATCCAGGCATTTCTGCTGTTCTTGGACAGATGTGTTCTTGAGAATTGGAACAGAACTTTGGCTGCAGATAATGACGTTTCACTGGAACAAAAGTTGTCACAAGAACGCATATTGAGAAACAGCCATTATAAACTTATAGAGGCTGACGAGACTCAGGAGCAAAATTAAGGACAAAAGACCTTCAAAGTCAAAGAGGAAGTAAATTTACAGAACAGAGGAGGACAGAGGCAGGAACACCAGATGAAACCACAGACACCAACACTCCACATAACCCAGATCCTGGCCTATCATCGGACTAAATCTAAACCCACGATGGAATTGTGGAAAATAACAGAGAAGTGGTTGGCTAAACCAGAGATTCCTTGACATATATCCTCTTTTGGGCCCACAGCATTGCCATTTTAACCTCTGCATTTATGACCTGTTGTGCCTCAGTGGTATTTCTAGTCACCAATGCTGACATCACCCGGGCATGTTTCTGTGCCTCTAGCCAGCACTTGTGCTTGGTGGACTTTTCATGCTCCCACCCTCTCCCTCATAGGAGAGGCTAAAATAACAGTTACAAATCTTACAGAACGCGTGACTGTGTCCTAATCTGCTCCTCTTTAGAAAAGTAAATATGCTGTCCAATTTTTTTTTTTAGATATATACATGATTTCTTTGTTGTTTTGGCAGGAATGTCTTCCCCTTCATCACATCCATCCATCTGTCCCTTTTGTTCTGGCTTCATCATGTGGGTCAAAAATGAAGTGCGGCAATAATTAAAAGTTTTTAATAATCATCTCCCTTTAGTGGAGATATAAATTATTCCGTGGAAATGGGCTTTGCTACTTTCTAGTGAACATGTGCAATTATTACATTTAAACTTGCTTTGATTTCCTCTAGTGGAGATTTAAAGTAGTTGCATTAGATTTTTTTTTTTTACTCTGTTTTTGTTTTTTTTTGTTTTTTTGTCCTTTTTAACGCTTTACATTTTGGACTGTTTGGAATTCGTTATTTTGCTATTTCTCCAGATAAATGTACTTGCTCTGACATATTTTGTACCCCCTTCGCGATCTGGACAGAAGGATCCAAAGATTAACACCTTTGCACCACAGCGGTAGTTAAACCTGGACCAAAGATGGTTCTTCAGACACCTCTCTACTCATGTCACTGCAGCACATCAAAAGTTAAGCGAAAGGTAAGCATAAACCGAATTCTGGGTTTTGATAAACAAAATGATAATGAGATAATGAGGTATGGATATAATGATGAGGAGGTATGGATAACTGTGTTAAATTATTGAAGTTGCTGCAAATAAATATATATATATATATATATATATATATATATATATATATGTATTTATAGATAGATAGATAGATAGATAGATAGATAGATAGATAGATAGATAGATAGATAGATAGATAGATAGATAGATAGATAGATAGATAGATAGATAGATAGATAGATAGATAGATAGATAGATAGATAGATAGATAGATAGATAGATAGATAGATAGATAGATAGATAGATAGATAGATAGATAGATAGATAGATAGATAGATAGATAGATAGATAGATAGATAGATGGGTAAGTACAATCATTATCTACTATTATCATATTCCTCGAATCACAGGTCGAGGTGGAGGAGTAGCGGCGATCTACGACTCCAGTCTTACAATAAAATCCAAACCTAAATGTGATTATAATACGTTTGAAAGCCACACGCTTAGCTTAAAACTGCCGAGCTGGAAATCAGAGAAGCCAGTCTTGTTGGTGGTAGTTTACCGGCCTCCTGCTGGAGCTTATCTGGAGTTTTTGTCTGAGTTCTCAGATTTATTATCTAGTTTATAGATCAGTACAGATAAAGTCATCATTGTGGGCGACTTTAACGTTCATATGGATGTTGACAACAATAGTCTTAAGTTGGCTTTTGATTCTCTTCTAGAATCGATGGGGATTGTTCAAAAAGTTAACGAACCGACGCATTGTCTTAATCATAGAATCTTAGAATCCAATTCAAACTTTTATTACTTGCATATAAAGTCCAAAATGGCCTAGTGCCATATCGAAATGTAGATTTGGAGGACGGGCTTTCTGTTATCAGGCACCATCACTCTGGAACCAACTTCCAGTTTGTGTTAAGGAGGCTGATACCACCTCCACCTTTAAAACTAAACTTAAAAGCTGTTTTCATTAATGCAGGTGGTGGATTTGTAAGTAACGAGTGAACTAGAAGTGTGTGTGTGTGTGTGTGTGTGTGTGTGTGTGTGTGTGTGTGTGTGTGTGTGTGTGTGTGTGTGTGTGTGTGTGTGTGTGTGTGTGTGTGTGTGTGGAGAGAGGGGGTGGTGGGGAGGCAGGTAACCAGGACCAGGGGTGCATCACTTGCGAGCCCCAGGCAGTCACAGGAGCCAGGCCGCCAGCCACGCCCCACCATCAGGAACTTCCCCCACAAAGGGGCACCAGCATCGCGAGAGGGCCGACACACGCCCCCAGCCGCAGGCCGGACACCAGAGCTGGCCCCAGTGAGGCCCCCGGCCAGAGCCACGACGGCGGCGCACAACCCGATCCCCGCCCCTGCGCCACATCTGGGAGCCGACCCCCCCCCACCTCCCCCGTCTGGCCAACTGCCTGTACTCAACGTATAGCACCGGACGGGAGTAGCAATAGCCGGACCCCCCAGCACATGCCACCCCGCCTGCCGACCAACCCCTCCCCAGCTGCGGCCATCGGAGCGGTACTCACCGTTGCCGCCAGGATCAAGGGGCAACGCCAAACAACCAGCACACCAAGGGACACCACACCCAGCACAGAGACACGTCAGTCAGGGGAGCCGGGTGAGGCTAGACTTTCAAGGCAAGAAAGACCAGAGCACGACACCAATAACGATAATAATCACCAAGGGTTTTTATTTTTTAGGAAGTAGTTCAGGAGATTTTCAGGCTAATAGTCAGTCTGCCAATTTCTAGTCAAGGGTAATGAGGAGTGAGCTGGGAGTTGGGGAGGTTGTTTATTTATGAATTAGTCCTTTATTTATATGTATTTTATTTCCCCTTTTTTTCTTTTTTCTTTTTTTTTCTTTTTTTCAAAAAGAAATGTCAAAATCCAATTATTTATCGAAGATCATTTGAGGGAAGATGTGTGTGTCTCGAATTCAAGGATAACATTTTTTCCATACTTGGTCAAACTTTATAGTTTGTCTTTTAATTGAAGCTGATAGTTGTTCCATTGAAATGATATCTGTTAGTAAGTTTTCCCAGAGGATGACATTGATGAGTTTTTGGTTTTCCAGTTCATGAGGATGGTTTTCTTGACGATGATTAGGGCAATAGAAAGGATTCTGTTGGAACTGTTATCCAGTGATAGAGTAGAAAAATCTCCCAGGAGGCAGACTGAGGGTAACAGCGGGATGCAGCAATCTAGAAGTTGGGAGAGGGTGTCAATGATACTGTGCCAGAATATTTTGACTGGGTCACAATCCCAGATAGCATGCAAGTATGTGTCCGTCACATTTTGTGTACACTGTGTACAAATTTTTGTATCTTTAAAGCCCAGTTTAAACATTCTTTCCCCCGTATAGTAAACTCTGTGAATGACTTTATATTGTATTAGTTGTAGATTCACATTAGCGGTGTACATAAATATGTTTTTACAAATTTGGGTCCAGAAGTCAGCATTGTAGGTAATCTCTAAGTCTTTTTCCCATGTAATTGATGGGATGGATATTGTTGTCTTATTTGTTGCAATTAACTTATAGATTTTGGATAAAATTTTCTGTTGACTAGTAATTTGGGTTAAATCTAATACCAGTGGTGGAAGGTTAAAGTTGGGTATTTTACTATTAAGTTTTGTTTGAACAATAGATTTAAGTTGAAGATATTCTAGAAATTGATTTCCTCCAATGTTATACTTCTGTACGAGGTGAGAAAAACTTTAAGATAATTTTAGTGTCTGAATTAATGAGGGATAATGGGCGGTAGCTTGCTGGAAGAGTGGGATCTTTTCCAGGTTTTAATATTAAAGTAATCATCGCTGTATTAATCTCTATAGAGAGCTTAGATTTGTCCTTAATTTCTGCTATTAATTTTGTAAATATGGGTGCTAGAATATTCCAAAAGTGTTTATAAAATTCTGCCGGGAAGCCGTCTGGACCCGGTGATTTGTTATTAGGCATTAGTTGAAGAGCTTTATGGATCTCTGTTGGAGTTAGAGGTCCATAAAGTTCTCCAGCCTGATCTTCTGTAAGGTTTGGTAGGTTGATATTGTTGAGAAATTTATTAATCTTTATGTCTGATTTGTTTGTAGATGAATACAGCTTTCTATAGAAATTCATAAATACATAGTTGATTTCTTTAGGGTCTTGAACGATGTCTCCTGTTGAGTTAACAACTGTGGAGATAGTGGATTTTTTCTTGATCTGACTGGCCAGATATTTGCCCGATTTATTACTGAATTCAAGTTGTTCATGTCTGAGTCTTTGGATGAGGAATCTACTTTTTTTTTTTTTTTATTTAGGTATTCATTCAACTGCAGTTTATATTTTTGCAGATCAGAATGATTTTGAGGAATTGGGTTATTAGCATTATTAATTTCCAACTCTTTAATCTTCTTTTCCAGGTTTCTTTGTTCATGCTCTTCCTTCTTTTTCTTATGGGAGAAATATGAAATGATCTGTCCTCTCAGCACAGCTTTGCCCATTTCCCAAAGGAGTGATGGGGATATTTCTGGTGAATCATTTATTTCAAGGAAGGATGTCCAGTTTCTCTTGATGTAGTCGTCAAAGTCAGGGTCTTCAAGCAGCGATGTGTTAAATCGCCATCTGTTGCTGGTTTTAACAGATGTACTTTTATTCCAGGTCAGAGTGATCGGAGCATGATCACTAATAATGATGGGATATATTACACACTTTGGAAATAGGAGAATTACTAATAAGATAATAGTCGATTCGTGAGTAAGATTGATGGACTTGTGAGAAGTAAGAGATTTCTATATCGTTCGGGTGTTTCAGCCTCCAACCATCTCCAAGACCATAGTCTGCCATGAACTGTTTGATTGTTTCTGAAGATTGGTAGTTATATGTTTTACTACAGTTGTTAGATTTATCTAAAGCCGGATTAAGAACGGTATTAAAATCTCCACCCATGATTATTGGTGAGTCGGAGAAATTAGAAATAACTGTAAAGAAAGAATGGAAAAAACGATGAGTCGTATTTGTTTGGGCCATAAATACTGGCTATTGTTATTGGATTGTTGTCAATTGTAATATTAATAATTATGAATCGCCCCTCAGGATCTTCAACCGTGTAATTATGCGTAAAGACATTTTTTTATGAATTAAAATGGCCACTCCTCTTTGCCTTGAATTAAAATCAGTAGTATATGTGATTAAACTGTGGAGTCATTAATTTCTGCAAGTCAGTTTTTGACTTATGTGTTTCTTGTAACAGACATATGTCAGCCTGCAATTTATTTATATAGTCAAATATTTTTGTTCTTTTTATGTTTGATTTAATTCCGCGGATGTTCCAGCTTACAAAATTTACTGAGTTTATATTGTTGGTGTTTTATTGTCTACTTCCTGTTTGAATATTGGAGCTGTATGGAAAAGCCTGAGAATCCGCTTGTGTGAACATTTAGTCAAATATTCAGAACAGATTATGTGTGTGATGGATGTTTTCCTTCCCCTTTTCTTAACTTGAAGAAAACTGTGGGTGAAAGGAAAAGAAAAAAGATGTGAAGTAAGGAAAACATAAAGACAGAAGATACAACAAAACAATTAAACAAACATACCCAAGCGACAGTATATACATTTTCAATTTGGAGACCAAGGTGCATATTTATGAGTGCAGATAGTTTGTGTAGCCAATGATGATGAGTTATTGGCTGTTTAGAAGAGCCAGGGAGTGATGTTCTGGTCACGAAACATCTGACCGTTAATGTACAGTTTGTCCACCGCGACTACTGCCTTTTTTCCTTCTTTAATGAACTGCTTCCTGATCTGGAACAGAACCTTCCTTCTGTTCAGAATCTCCCGTGGGAACTGATCATTCATGCCGTAGTCGGATCCTCTCAGGTTTCTCCCCTGGCATTGCACCGGCTGTTTTTGTTTAAAGTGTTCGAATTTGGCTACGATCGGACGTGGACGTTTG
>CM026200.1:25953348-25956698 GCA_014839995.1 Xenentodon cancila
GTATACCCACCAAGGCTGGAAACTGAGAGGTACTGGAAGAGCATATGGGAGAAAGATGCAGCACATAACAGCAGTGCTCAATGGCTAGTCGCCCTGAGAGAGGAGCACAGCAACCTCCCCTGAGCAGAAACCAGTCACCATCACAGTGGCAGACATCCAAGAAAGAGTCTCAGGTATGAAAAACTGGACAGCACCGGGCCCAGACATGATCCAGGCCTACTGGCTAAAGAAACTCACAGCACTCCATGAGCGCCTGGCAGCACAAATGAACCAGCTGCTAAGAGATGGGACTCACCCAGAATGGCTAACCGAAGGGCGAACGATCCTGATCCTGAAGGATCCCACAAGGGTGCAGCCCCATCTAACTACCGACCAATAACCTGCCTCTCCACAACATGGAAGCTCCTGTCAGGCATCATTGCGACTAAGATAAGCAGGCACATGGAGCAATACATGAGCAAAGAACAGAAGGGCATAGGCGAGACACCAGAGGAGCCAAACACCAACTCCTGGTGACAGAACAGTCGCCCAAGACTGCAAGTCCCGAAATACCAACCTGTGCACTGCCTGGATTGATTACAAGAAAGTCTACGACTCGATGCCACACACATGGATCACTGAGTGCTTGGAGATGTACAAGATTAACAGCACTCTAAGTGCCTTCATTGCCAAACTCGATGGGCCTGTGGAAAACCACTCTCGAGGCAATGGCATGTCTGAACCCCCTAAGCCAATAATCAAAGAGACTGGCTACGGATACCGCCCTCAAGAACGGAGCCACCATCAGCCACCTCCTCTACATGGATGACATCAAGCTGTACGCCAAGAGTGAGCGAGACATCGACTCACTGATCCACACCACCAGGATCTACAGCTCGGACATCGGGATGTCATTCGGGCTCGAGAAATGTGGGAGGATGGTGACAAAGAGAGGCAAGGTAATCCACACAGAAGGGGTCTCACTCCCAGAAGGAACAATAGCAGACATTGAGGACAGTTACAAGTACCTTGGAATACCACAAGCAAATGGCAGCCTCGATGAGGTCACAAGGAAAGGAGCCACGGCCAAATACCTCCAACGAGTAAGGCAAGTCCTGAGAAGCCAGCTCAATGGCAAGAACAAGTCCCTGGCAATAAACAGCTACGCCCTGCAAGTGATCAGATACCCTGCAGGAATAATAAGGTGGCCAAAGGAAGAGATACAGACCACAGATGTTAAGACAAGGAAGCTCCTCACCATGCATGGTGGGTTCCACCCTAAATCCAGCACACTGAGACTGTACGCAAGCCGTAAGGAAGGAGGCCGAGGACTAGTGAGTGTGAAAGCCACTATCCGGGACGAAACTGCCAAGCTCCATGAGTACATCAAGGACAAGGCCCAACGGATGACGTACTCAGTGAATGCCTCAGACAATGGCAAGGTGAAGAGGTGCTGGAGGAGGAAGCATCATGGGAGGACAAGCCCCTACACGGGATGTACCATCGAACCATAACTGAAGTGGCTGATCTCAAGAAGTCCTACCAATGGCTAGAGAGAGCTGGCCTACAGGACAGCACAGAGGCACTCGTCCTGGCTGCGACAGGAGCAGGCTCTGAACACCAGAGCAATAGAGGCCCAGATATACCACACCAGACAAGACCCAAGGTGTAGGTTGTGCAAAGAAGCACCGGGAAACAATCCAGCACATAACTGCAGGGTGTAAGATGCTGGCAGGGAAAGCATACATGGAACGCCATAACCAAGTAGCGGGCATACTCTACAGAAACATCTGTGTGGAGTATGGGCTGGAAACCCCAAGGGTCAAAATGGGAAACACCTCCCAAGGTGGTGGAAAATGACAGAGCAAAGCTCCTGTGGGACTTCCAGATACAGACAGACAGGATGGTGATGGCAAACCAACCAGACATCGTGGTGGTAGACAAAGGGCAGAGGAAAGCCGTGGTGGTGGATGTGGCAATACCAAGTGATGGTAACATCAGGCGAAAGGAACACGAGAAGCTGAGAAATACCAAGGGCTTATGAGAGGAGCTGGAGAAGGCTGGAAGGTGAAGGTGACAGTAGTGCCCGTGGTGATCGGAGCACTCGGGGCAGTAGTAACCCCCCAAACTGGAAGAGTGGCTGCAGCAGATCCCCGGAACAACCTCAGATATCTCAGTCCAGAAAAGTGCAGTGTTAGGAACAGCAAAGATACTGCGCAGAACCCTCAAGCTCCCTGGCCTCTGGTAGAGGACCGAGCTTAGAAGGGACACCACCCACGGAGGGTGAGGAACGAGTTTTTATATATATTATATATGTATGTAGTATGTATTATGTATGTATAATTATATATATATATATGTATATATATGTATGTATATATATTATATATATATATTATATATATATATATATATATATATTATATATATATATATATGTATATATATATTGTATGTATAATATATATGTATGTATATATAATAGATGGTATGTATATATATAGATATTATGTATGTAATATATATATATGTATGTATGTAATATATATATGTAGTATATCTAATATGTATGTATGATATATATAGTATGTATGTATATATAGAATATGTATGTATTAGATATATATATGTATGTATGTATATATATGTATATGTATGTATAATATATATATATGTAGGTATGTATATATATATAGAGGTATGTATGTATGTATATATATATATATATGATATATGATATATATGTATTATATATATATGTATGTATATATATATATGTAATATAATATGTATATATATAGATATATATGTATGTATATATATAATGTATATGTATATATATATATTATATATATATGTATATATGTATTATATGTTATATATGTATATATATGTATATATTATATGTATATATGTATATTATGTTATATGTATATATATATGATATAGATTGTATATATATATGTATTATATGGTATATATGTATATATGTATATGTATATGTATATTATATTATATATATGTATATGTATATGTATATATATGTATATATAGGTATATAGGTGTGGTGTGTTATATATGTGTGTAAACATGCATGAGGATTAAATACTTCAATGCATATTATTACATAGATAACTTTTTAAATACGCCCCCACACCCTCAAAAACTCAGGTTAATAGAGGATAGAATTGTCCCCCTTCCTCTGTCTTCTTTTAATAACACCCCTATTGTCTTGTGTCCACTTTAAACACCACATCACTACCCTTAATTCTTTTTTTTTTTTTTTTTTTTTTACACACACCACAACATAGCACACACTGCACCACCACTGTCTCGGCTCTCTCTTTCTCTCTTTCTATTCTTTTCTGATT
>CM026200.1:25966711-26166711 GCA_014839995.1 Xenentodon cancila
GTAACCAAGGGTTGTTTTGTGTGTGTGGGTGAGTGTGTGCAAGTGTGCTACCTTCACCAGCCCTCATAACAGTCAAACTTATATTTTTATTGATCCCTGGAGAAATCAAACAAGATAAAAGTAAAGGGAGAGTCGGAGAGAGGGGTGTAAATGTTCTGCAGAGGAGGGCTATAGTCACCGGGTGTGGAAAGTGGAGAGAGAGAGAGCAGAAGAAAGAGACAAGACAGTGGTGGTGCAGTTTGGTGTCTATGTTGTAATATTTGTCAAGAAGTTTATAATGTGTTGTTTAAGGGGTAAAAGGTGGACACAAGACAATCAGTCGTTATAAGCAAAAAAAGAGAAAAAAAAAAAAAAAAAAAAAAAGAAAAAGAAAATAGAGGAAAATAGAGGAAAAAGGAGGAGGAGTTTCATATTTACAATCACATTTCTGATCGTTTGAGCGTTGGGGGGGTGCTGGAGCATGCTTTTCAAAATAAATATAAAAAATTGTTTTAATTATCTGACTAAATCTTTGCATTTCTCTTTCTCTGATAAGCAGCACAACTTATCGACTCACATGCATGGAGACGACAACGCATGCACAGCTAACTCCTCCCTCCTCACCTCCAGTGCTCTTTAAGAAAACATGCTCATTGACTTCTCAAGCTCCTCCCTCCCTCTCTCACTACGCTATCTCCCTCCCCCACTGCATGTCCAGGAGCATAAACTCCTCCTCTTCCTGTCAATGACAGGAGGCCACAGCTATTCTGCTCTGCTGCCATTGTTTTATCTTTAATCTCTATGAGGAAACTGAAACTGTTTAGTTTGATTTTTTTTTATCTAAAAGTCTTGCATTTGTCTTGTGTTTAGTTCCAGAAGCCCCACAACTTCCCCCACAACCTTCCCTGTGTAAGCGATAAACATTTCTGTCTATGCATTCAACACACACACACATGCACAAACTGAGTCTTTGCTGTTACATGAATTTAATAATGTCTGAATTAACATCTGCACCTTTTTCAGTGTTGAGCAGTCCTTGGAGACAAATATCCTGGGGGTGAGACCATCTTTATTCTATTTGTTATCTTTATTTTCAACATATATATATATATATATATATATATATATATAGATAGTATATATATATAGAGATATATATATATATAGAGTATATATATATATATATATACATACATATACATTAATTAATTAATTATATATATATATATATATATATATATATATATATATATATATATATTATATATATATATATATATATAATTAATTAATTAATGATTTAAGTAGTAATAAATTGTAATAAAAGAGGAACAAAAATGTTCTGATTTCATGAGCAAACAGTGTCTTATAGGAAAATTTTGAATCTTTATTTGAACTAAAATGCATGTTTTTGGATTGTGAGAGAAAGTTAGAGTACCTGGAGAAAACCCACACATTGATGGGGAGTGTAAACTGAAAGAGTCGTGTCAGGCCTCAAACCAGGAACCCTCTTTCAGAGGCAACAGTGCTACCCATATGCAAAACAACTGTATTCAATTATATTTTTTGTTTCTGCATTTCAACAGAGACAATGAGAAACACCTGAAGTACCTGAAGGACTTTCAACCACAAAATGATCAAATCAGTCACCTCAGAATTTTGCTCTACGGACCAGTCGGTGCTGGAAAGTCCAGCTTCGTCAACTCTGTCAGCAGTGTCGTAAGAGGGAGAATGGCCCACCCAGCTTCAGCCAGCAGTACCAACGCTGACAAAAGTCACACAAAGAAGGTTTGTCTGACACATTTTAAATAAATATGACTTCTGATCTTAAGATTTTCACCTTAATGTATAGCTAGTTTGTTGGTTTTTAGTTACAAGATGACTACTTTTGACTTAATAAAAAAAAGAAAAGAAAAGAGAATAAAATCACTTAATTCTAACAATATTATATACCAAATTACAATATTACAGTAATTTCCAATTTAGGGTTTATTATTCAATCTTTAACCGGTGTGTATAAAACTTAATTAAAGCTAGAACTACAACAGTACTTTTACTTTTATATACAGTCATGTACCTTAAACAGTTTTATTGTTTGAAATCAGACTTGATTTTTGAAGCTGCTTTAATGTGCACTTTTAAAAAAAAAATACTTTATATAAATACTTTAATTCAAATACTGTAGGGTCATAGATGATATGATACGTTTATACAAAACTTAGAAGCCTGTCTTCTCTTTTGATTATATGTTACATTATGCAAAATATGTTAAAAATAATTTGATATAACTGTGTTATTACAACTTTTGATGAGCAGCACCTAACTTGTTTTCACCATGGAATAATTTTATTCAAAATGAAATGATAGCTAAAGGAATACATTTTTTTTTCCTTTTTTTTTTTCCTTCCCTTCCTTGTCAGTGTGGACATCGTGCACACGCTGTATGTACGATGCACACTGAAATTAGTCTCTGCTTTTAACCCATCAACTAGTTTCACTAGTGAGCAGTGGGGCTGCTAGCAGGGCAGCGCCCCAGGGAGCAATTGGGAGTTAAGGGCCTTGCTCAGGGGCCCCCAGTGATTTACCATTGTGGGCAGCCCTGGGCTTGACCACTCCCCCATTTGATAAATAATCAATATCTATATTGTTAAATAGAGATTTGTTGGGAATTAGATTATTTTCTGTCAGTCCCAGTGTTCAATAAGAAGGTATTTATATCATTATCTGACAAAGTCTGCATAATCCTGGCTAAGATTAACTGCTGGAAGTGGATTGTTACATCTAACCTAAGTGAAAAAATATCTTTCAAATTAATCCAAACTGCTTTTATTAAAATTTTGTGACTTCAATGTTTATCTTGTGTAGAAGTAACTATATAAAATAAGATGCAAATATGTATTAAAAAAAACAACAGAAAAATTGTAGTTTGGTGAAGCGCCACTAGTTAGGCAGAGTATTTGCCATGCAATCTGTTTAACATAAATTAGATTATAATAGACTTTGAAAATAATGCACAATTATTATTTTTATGATGACTTAGAGGATCCCTGTTTATTAGGTCTACTTCGTGTAGGATGTTTTTTTTTTTTTTTAGGTTATAGTATATATTTTCTTACACTGGGATGCAGGATGTAAACTTTTTAGTTTAATGACACCTAAAGCACAGAAGTGAGAAGGCTGTTATGAAATTTCTCTCTCATAAAAACAATTCTTTTTTTAAAAAGATTTTTTAAGTATCAGTCAATGCACAATTTATTTTTCGGTGTGTCTGAATGAACATGTTTTTGCAAACCTTAGACAACGATATCATGTGTTTTTGGTGGTTGCATTAAAAGTTACTTTTCTAAATGTCTGTTTGATCTTACAGTATGACACCCATAAAATCCAGAAGGAAGGAAGAGGAAACTTTTACCCCTTTGTGTTCAGTGACATCATGGGTTTGGAGGAAAAGGATGCAAATGGCGTACATGCACATGACATCAAACTGGTTCTGAAGGGACATGTGAAAGAGGGTTATAAGGTTGTTACATAATGTCCTTCATTGACCTTTTTTTGATGAAGATTAAAATTTTTTTAAAACAGTTTGAACCCTTTTTAATTTTTAAAGACTTCTATATTATATATATTATATATTTCTGCAGTTCAATCCTGCTTCTCGCCTGTCTGAGGGTGATCCTGACTACATCTCTTCGCCATCTCCACAAGATAAAGTCCATGTTCTGGTTTGTGTTTTTTCTGCCAATGCCAGTGAAATAAAATCCTCCGTTTTAGAGAAAATGAGGGACATCAGAGAAGAAGCCAGTGAATTGGGTAAGAAAATACAACAGGCAGCAGAGAGATGAACTCTGTTTTAATAAGTTGAGGAAAATGGTAATAATTTTGCTTTCCAAAAAAAAAAAATATCGTATTATGGTAAGAGAAAACAATGCTGAACCCCATTACCCATTAATTATATGAAGTGTGAACATTTAGTGTCGCAAATGTTTGCAGCTGCATTTCATTCCTGTCTTTAAAAAATGCTGTTGCACTTGATTGATGACAAGTCAAACATCAAAATCAACTTCCACAGAGTCCTTTTTCCAGGTTAATGAAGCTCTACATGCTCTAGTTTTATTATCATTCTCAACATTTCTGAACATTTAACACTTTTTTCCAACCCTGAAAGACCATTATGATTACAATAAATAGAAAAATGTCTATAAATGTCTATAAAAAAAAGAAAACATGTACTGAACATTTTTGGTTTGAAGAACTTAGATTAAAACATAAATTATGATACCATGATATGTTAGTTACTTTATAAACAAAAAAAAAAGATCTAGTGACTTGGATTTGGCGGTCCCCTGCTTCGGGTTCGATTCACACTTACTTAGGGGAGTGATGGCCTAGTGGTTATAGTGTTGGGCTTGGGTCTGGCTGATCCAGGTTGAAGTGCCTGGAAACAATGGAGAATCACCTTAACTCTGAATTGCTTCATTGGCCACCAGGATAGCAGCCCACCTAATGAAACTAGTGATGGGTAAAAAAACAGAGGCTGAATTTCATATCATGAGATTTTTACTACTAAAAATGTCTATAAAAGAACTGCCAAAACATTTATTGTACTGTTTTGGTTTGAAGAACTTGGATTAAAACATAAATGATGGTACCATATACAAGCTTTTACTGAATTCATTTTTGGCCTCAAATGACTTGCAGAAATTGATATCAGACATTTGTATAACAAAATAGACAAAAATGCATCTCTTTATCTGCAGGTATTCCTCAACTGGCTGTTCTCACCCACATTGATACGGCCTGTGGTGAAACTGAAAAAAGTCTGAGGAATGTTTACAAGAGCAAACATCTGAAGAAAAAGGTGAATTCAGCTGGAGTCTTTTATATTGTGAGCTCAAGAACCCACAGAGGTAAAAATTAAAGTTACAGTAAAATGTTATTCCTTTTAATTTTAGATGTCAGACTTCAGCTCCAGACTGGGGATTCCAATGAACTGCATCCTCCCTATGAAGAACTACAGTGATGAAATCAACTTAGAGGAGGACATCAACACACTGATCCTGAGTGCGCTGAAACTGATGATTGACTTTGGAGATGACTTCATCAACAAACTGTAAAGCTGCAGCGCATAATTCTGACAAATGTGTCCTTGCTTACATATATTACATTAATGTTTCTATAACATGATCAACAAGGAGAGTTTATTATTGTTCCTTTTAGTAGCAGCTGTTTAGGAGCAGGTTACACTTCCAACATGACATATGAAGCAAACAGTGAGGTGTTAATAGTAACTTATATGCAAGTAAGTTAGATGGATCAATGTCAGAAGGACTGAAGCAGTAATTTGAAGATATAATTTTGATAAAAGAATTGCAAACAAAAATGAATTGTGTTAATCAGCTACAGTTCTGATCATTGTGTTAATGTGTCAATAAACAAAAACACACATAACCTTCACAATTACGTTCTTTGATAATAAAAGTGGAAAATAAAATATTCAATTTGCCGGTTTTGAGTCATTTTTTTAATAATTTTTAACAAACGTTACTTTATGTACAGTATATCTTGTAAAAATAGAGCTACATATGAATCACATCCAGAGCACTTTTTAAAAATGCACTTAAGCCATAACTGAGTGATAAATTAATTTAGATTCTGCATTTAAGGCTTTAGGAAGATTTAATAAACCAATGTTGCTGCCTTCACAGCTATATGTAACTATCATGAACACCATTGAAAGTAAATAGAAAAAACTTGAGAAATTAAAATGCATACCAAATGCAAATAAACATGCAGATGGAATTGCATCAAATTGAAACCCGAAGTAAAGAAAAATGATATTAGGCTTACAGTTGTTATCAAACTGTTTTCACAACTTCCAATCAACAGAAATGCTGTTTGTCAAATTTTCATTTGTTTACACAAACTATAAGTTAGTGTTACTAACACAAATCTACAGCATTTTAAATTGTACACATTAGCTGTCAGGAGGTCTCTTTAGATTTGATTTAAGTTCTGTTAACCTCAGTCTTCATCAGAATTCCCTCCTGAGGTTTAAAACTAAGATCGCTGCGACTGCCGTCAACTACAGATGAACCAAGTGCTCCTCAGTTCTTGGTGCACAGACACTTTCTCTAGTTTTAAGATTTGGTTTAAACGATACGTTATGGATAAAGTTTGAAGTTAAGGACTGGCTTAGATGATCCACAGGTATCCCTTTATTTATCCAGGCCTGGGTGATGTCTGATGACGCTAATGTTAATTATTCCAGCCACTCTGGCAGCCTGGCTTTTGGTGCAGTTGCCTCCCAATCAAAAGGTCCCTGGTTCAATTCCCATCTGTGTCAGCATCTCCCTACAACTGCAGTGTTACGTCAGGAAGAGAATCTGATGTAAAATATTTGCCAAATTTGTGTGCAGGCCATGAAGCTCCGCTGTGGCAACCCCTCAGTCAAGGGAGGGACATTGTTCCTTTATTTCTGTCATTAAACCTGCACTTGTTCTGCTTGTCAAATGCATGTTTCTTATACTGAGAATGTATTTGTTTTACTTATTTTGGACAATCTAATTTCTTGGATGTCAATATTGGTTAATATATCTCGTATCCAGGAGACATTGTCAAATGAGAGTATCATCTGGATGGAAGGTAAAACTCTTCAGTGAAAAAAAGAAAATATATACCAGTGGTGTAATTTCAAGGTTTTAAGAGTTTCCATCACCTGGATGACGGAGCGTCTACAACACTGATTCTGCCAAGGTAACACAACAGTTTTAAAACAGGAAAGCTCTCCATTCAATTTAAATCCAATTTAGCAGACATTTAATGTACTGTAAGGAAAAAAGTTCATAAAACGTGGTGAAATAAACTTCATCTGAGATGGCTGCATTAAAAACCTGAAACCACAGAGAGGACAGAGCACATGGTGATTTCTGTGTCTAAAAGGTTTTTGCCATTTTAATGTGGTGACACTAAAATATATCTAAATATTCAAACCAAGTCATGAATGTGTGCTTTAATCATCTCTATAGTTTGATTAGATATTTTAAACTGCAGAAAACAGGTATTTTTAAGCAAATGTCAGTCCAAAATATAAAGGAGGACACTCTTTATCTGAACATCCATCTATGTTGTCTCAGTTAATCTCATGTTTCCTTCAGGCAAAAGTCCTAACAAACTTTATATCTAGTGTCATATATTCCTCAGGGGCAAAGATTACTGAGTTAATATTTCCCCTATGACATAGATAAGTAAAAGGTGTCTTAGGACACTCAATAGTGTTGAGAAGGAGCAGGACAACTCCCTTGTTAGTTTCAGATTTGGAAAAATACATTAAAAAAACATACTGATCATTGACTAATGACAATCAGACATTGATACAGAACTGTTGTTCAACAGAATCATTACAAAATAAAATAATGAAACTGGTCTGGACAGCACTGATGGGACTATGAAATTTTATATTTTGTTGCACAACAATGTAGTCAAGTGTTTTCTGTAACTAGTACCATAAACCACGTGGTTTATGAGCATCTTAAAACATCTGATTTCATTCATGTATATGTATGTGTAATGAAATGAATATGGTTTGTTTTTGATGAAGTTACTTTGTTTTTTATGTCATGGCAATAACTTTGAACACTTTTTTAGTTCAAATCGTTTACAATTTTTAACTTAATTAATTTTACTACCATCAAAATCAGTGTAACTGAGTTTACGGACACAGGTTATTATTACTAATATTCAATGTTTTGTAGATATTTTGGCCATTTTTTGACAGTATTAGAAGAGGAGCTGGGTGGAGAGAGAAATGAGCAGATCTGCAGCAAAGGGCCACAAACGTGGACTGAAACCTTAATTAAAATAAACCTTAAAATAAATGTTTTAATAACTTTCTTAACTTTAATAGTAATGTTCCACAGGTTTTTTTGTTCAGGAAACTCAATTTGAAGATGCTTTGAGTTTCATATGTCTTTTTTTAAATGTAATTGTGCTTTATTTCATTTTAGAAAATCCACAAGATACCAGACATGGGTAGAGGTGAGTATCTTTAATTTGATGCTCCTATTTGATGTGATGAGTTCTGATATTTACATTTTCAAAAATATTTTAATATCTAACAAGACCATATGAAACACATGCAAAATAAATCAAACCTGTTAGTTTGATATATTAGCACAAAAAAATAATCTGGCTGTGAAAATATTTTCAAAATATATTAATTAAAACCTCCTTAAGTAGCAGCACAATATTTTACACAATCTCTCTGTGTATTTACAAAACAAACAACAAAAATACATGAGCAATAAATGTGAGGATTTAAAAAAATCATGGGCAGCAACTAATTATTTTATTCAGCCTGAATCTCTTTGCCCTTGTAATTGAAGTTACAACAGTTGAGTTTTATTTCTGTGAATATGAGATAATTGTCCTTTGTCCAATCAGTCCTCATGTTGGGTCAGAATTTGATGCAGACTTAAATCCTTAGGGACAGTATCATGAGCCTGCTGTCTCGCAACTGAACCCTGTCTGTCTCTTACTTTTCTTTTCTCCAGTGTCAGCTGGTAATAAAGAGATCATTCTGGTTCTGATGCACCACACCCGAGATGTGGACTACTCCACTGCTGGGACGGAGTGGTGTAAGATCTTGAAGAATGTTGTCCTGGACATTCATGTTCTCTTCCATGAAAATCTGCCAGGGCTACTGAAGTGTGATAAAAACAGGGAGGTTGTCCATCAAATCGAGCATGCTTTGGCTCACTCTAATAATAGTTCAAATGTTATAAGGTCATGTTGTTCTTTACCTATAACTGATTGCAAAATTAATTTCGATTGTAGATTTCAGGCTGTAGGAAGCTTTAAATATTTGCATTTCTGTTTTTCTGATAAGCAGCAGAACCTCCCAACTCACATGCATGGAGACGCATGCACAGCTAACTCCTCCCTCTCCACCTCCAGTGCTCCTTAAGAAAACCATCATCGACTCTCTCAAGCTCCTGCCTCCCTCACTCACTGCATGTGCAGGATCATAAGTGGTGGGAGTGGTGGCCTAGTGGGCTGCCCACAATGGTAATTCACTGCGGGCCCCTGAAGCAAGGCCCTTAACTCCCAATTGCTCCCCGGGGCGCTGCCCTGCTAGCAGCCCCACTGCTCACTAGTGAAACTAGTTGATGGGTTAAAAGCAGAGACTAATTTCGGTGTGCATCGTACATACAGCGTATGCACGATGTCCACACTGACAAGAAAGGGGAGGAGAAAAAAATAAAAAATAAAAAAATAAAATAAAATAAACACTCTTTCTGTCAGTGACTGGGTTTTTCAACATTACTTATGACTTTTGGACAAGGCCACAGCTATTGTGCTCTGTTTTTTTTTTTTTTCATCATTAATCTCTATGAGGAATCTGAAACAACTTTTTTCCTATCTAAAGGTCTTGCATCTGTCTTGTGTTTAGTTCCAGACACCCCATGACCTCGCACACATAAGTGATAAACATCTCTGTCTATGCATTTGTAAGGGAAAAATAAATATATAATTTTCTTAAGTTGTCTGTTATTATTGTCTGTTAGTTGTTCATTATTCATTGTGTATTCAGTACTTTTCACTGTGTTTGGTTTCTCACTTGCATACTGGTGGAGGATGGTTCTCACAGAAAGTAATCATAAGTATCCGGCAGTTGCTGGAGATAAGGAGTAAGGAGGGAACTATTCTGGCAGGGAGAGAACAAACCCACGCACGCACGCACGCACGCACGCACGCACGCACGCACGCACGCACGCACGCACGCACGCACGCACGCACGCACGCACAAACATGCACGCATGCACGCACGCACAAACAAACAAACAAACACGCACGCACGCACGCACAAACACGCACGCACGCACAAACACGCACGCACGCACAAACACGCACGCACAAACAAACAAACAAACACGCACGCACGCACAAACACGCACGCACGCACGCACTAACAAACAAACAAACAAACACCCAAGCAAGCACGCACGCACTAACAAACAAACAAACACGCATGCACACACGCACGCATGCACAAACAAACAAACACGCAGGCACGCACGCACGCACAAACACGCACGCAAGCACAAACACACACGCACAAACAAACAAACAAACACGCAGGCACGCACGCACGCACAAACACGCACGCAAGCACAAACACACACGCACAAACAAACAAACACACGCACAAACAAACAAACACGTACGCACAAACAAACACACAAACACGCACGCACGCACGCACAAACACGCACGGACGCACGCATGCACGCACGCACAAACAAAGACGCACGCACACAAACAAACAAACAGACACATAGACACACACACACACACACACACACACCCCGGATAACTTGACAATGGCCATAGATGATATGATACTTTTATGCAAAACTCAGAAGCCTGTCTTTTCTTTTCATTATATGTTTCATTATGTAAAACATGTTAAAAATCATTTGATAGAACTGTGTTATTACAACCTTGGATAAACAGCATCTAACTTATTCTCACCATGGTATAATTTTATTCAAAATAAAATAAAGACAAAAAGGGGGAAAAGGATGTTAGAGATAAATAAATATCTAGATTATTAAATAGAGATTTGTCAACATTTTTGGGAATTAAATAATTTTCTGTCAGTCCCACAGTTCAATAAGAAGGTATTTATATTGTTATCTGACAGTCTGCATAATCCTGGCTAGGATTAACTGCTGGAAGTGGATTGTTACATCTAACCTAAGTGAAAAAGTATCTTTCCAATTACTCCAAACTGCATTTTTTTTAGTTTTGTGACTTGCATGTTTATCTTTTTTTAGTTTAGAATATAGTTTTTCACACTGGGATGCAGGATGTAAACTTTCCGTTCAATGACACCTAACGCACAGAAATGAGGAGGCTGTTATGAAATTTCTCTCTCATGAAAACAATCCTATTTTTAAAAAGAACTTTTAGGTATCAGTCAATGCACAATATATTATTTGGTAATGTAAGGAAAATTGTTCTTTGTTGTCCTGATCTGACCATACATGATTACATAAGCAGAACTGAAAATGTTGGTCAGACCAGGCCAAGAGGTGGAATGTAAGGAAAATTGTTTTTTTTTTTTTTTTTTTTTTTTTTTTTTTTTTTTTTTTTTTTGTTGTCCTGATCTGACCAAACATGACTACATAAGCAAGACTTGGTTGATTGTATGTGTTGGTCTGACCAGGCCAAGGGGTGGATGGTAAGGAGAATTATTGTTAGTTGTCCTGGTCTGACCAAGCATTGGTTATGTAAGATGTTTTTCTAATTGTTCGCTTATTTCTGAGAAAAGTCTTGTTATTTCGTTAGTTCCTGAGAAAAGTCTTGTTATTTCTTTAGTGTCTGGTAAAAGTTTTCTTATTTCTGGTTGGAGCTACTCTTTTTCCAGAACTGTTCGGCTCTCCAGTTCGCATGTCAAGGTAAAGAGAACACTTTCAAGCAACCACGTTTTGGTCAGATCAGGACAATCAAACTAATTTCCTTTACACTTACATATATTACATTAATCTTTATATAACGGGATCAACAGTGAGGTGTCTACACTTATACTACCATGATAGTTACTGGCATGGAGTTATTAGTAACTTATATGTGAGTAAGTTAGATGGATCAATGTCAGAAGGACTGAAGCAGTAATATGAAAATATAACTTTGATAAAAGAATTGCAGACAAAAATGAAGATGATTGTGTTAATCAGCTACAGTTCTGATCATTGTGTTAATGTGTCAATAAACAAAAACACACAAAACCTTCACAATTACATTCTTTGATAATAAAAGTGGAAAATAACATTTATTATATACAGTATATCTTATAAAAATAGAGCTACATATGAATCACATCTACAGTGCTTTGTAAACATGTACTTAAGCCATAACTGAGTGATAAATTAATTTAGATTCTGGATTTAAGTGTGTAGGAAGATTTAATAATCCAATGTTGCTGCCTTCACAGCTATATGTACACAGCACCATTGAAAGTAAAAAAAAAAAAAGTAAAAAAAAAGGAAGAAATTAAAATGCATAACAAATACAAATAAACATTCAGCTGGAATTGCATCAAATACTCCACTGCTGGCGAGAAGTGGTCTGAGACCACCTTGAATGTTGTCCTGGAAGTTCAGGTTCTCTTTCATGAAAGTGTGCCAGGACTACTGATCTGTGATAAAAACAGGGCGGCTGTCCATCAAATACAAGATGCTTTGGCTCAGTCTAATAATAGTTTAAAATTTATAAGGTCATGTTGTTGTAAGTGCTTTACTTATAACTAAGGGATAAATTAATTTAGATTATGGATTTAAGGCTTTAGGATGATTTGATAATCCAATGTTGAGGCCTTCACAGCTAAATAATAAATAAAAAATCATGAGCACCATTGAAAGTAATTAAAAAACTGTAAGAAATTAAAATGCCTATCAAATACATAAAAACATGCAGCTGGAATTGCATCAAATTTAAACCAGAAGTAAAGAAAAATGATATTAGTTTAATAACAACTGTGAGCCTGTGTTTTTATAGCTTCCAGTAAATAGAAATGCTGTTTGTCAAATTTTCATTTTTCAACACAAACTACATGTTAGTGTTACTAAAAAAAATACAGATAACGGCCTTCAGATTTGATCTAAGTACTGCTAACCTCAGTCTTCATCAGAATTCCCTCCTGAGGTTTAAAAATAAGATCGCTGCGACTGTCGTCAACTACAGATAAACCAAGTGCTCCTCAGTTCTTGATGCACAGACACATAGCCTTAACATGCCCCAGAACTGAATGTCTGATCTAATCGTTGCTTGCAGCTTGTAATGTAACCGCCCTGTTTCAAGTGTGAATAAAAACAGGCTGCTACAACAGGAAGGCAGAGTTTCTCTGATATACTTCTGTGTAAACAGCAGAAACAGCTCTCCTCCTTTGCAAAGGCTGAGAAAAAGGCATGCTGCCTCTTGTGTGGTTCATATCTACCCTCGGTGGAGTAAGGGGAAAACTCCAATATGTGGTGACACTAAAATGTATCTAAATATTCAAACCAAGTCATGAATGTGTGCTTTAATCATCTCTATAAAGTTTGACTAGATATTTTAAACTGCAGAAAACGTCAGCAAATGTCAGTCCAAAACATAAAGGAGGACACTCTTTATCTGAACATCCATCTATATTAACTCACTTAGTCTCATGTTTCCTTCAGGCAAAAGTCCTAACAAACTTTATATCTAGTGTCATATATTCCTCAGGGGCAAAGATTACTGAGTTAATATTTCCCTTATGACATAGATAAGTAAAAGGTGTCTTAGGACACTCAACATTGTTGAGAAGGAGCAGGACAACTCCCTTGTTAGTTTCAGACTTGCAAAAACACATACAAAAACATATTGATCATTGACTAATGAAAATCAGACATTGATACAGAATTGTTGTTCAACAGAATCATTACAAAATAAAATAATGAAACTGGTCTGGACAGCACTGATGGGACTATGAACTTTTATATTTTGTTGCACAACAATGTAGTCAAGTGATTTCTGTAACTACCAACAACAAGACGGTTCAGTTCAGCCGGTTTTAGACACCAAGTTAACTCATAAGTTCACTTGTGAAGAAGTGAACTTATAGATATAGTTTAGTTAACAAGAAGAAAAAAGTGGTTAGAAATTCTTCTGTTTTATTACTCTGAAGGACACGTTACAACAAAAGTATGAAGAAAAAGCCCCCAGAGTAATCACGCTCTAAAAAACCTGAAATGAAAAATTATTTTCCGCGTAATTCTCACAGCTAGTTTCTATGTTTGGATTGAACCGGTTTTGATCTCGGTAGAGAAAACAGCAGTGCATCAGGGATGGTGATTTGTACATATAAATGCCGTTTGGATCATTGTCTGTTTCTGTAGTTTTACTGATGCAGGAAATTGACGACGCGAAACATTATATTTAACTGTGCTTTGTGAGATTGTTATGTGTAGATGTTGAATAGCATCAGATTGCCGACCAGATCAGCGCTACAACGCTGACCGCTCGTATGCTTTGAACTAGCGCCACTAGTAACAATGGCAGGTATACCGAACATATTCTGTTCCATTCTATTAGAAAGTGAATGATGCAAAACTGTGAGCAAAATGTTAATTTGTTTTTTTCTTTGTAAAGTAACCAGAAAGTGATAAAGTCATAAGTGTGACTGGATGTATTGACCACATGTCTGAAATATATTTTAGATTTCATTTTCAATTGTTTCCAAGTTTGTATGTTTCACTTTCAGGATTGCACCTACATGACAGAGAATATTGAGAACAGCTGCACATATTTGTCATTCATGCAATATTATAAACAGCTGTTAGATGTTTTACTTTGCCTATGCATTCACTAGTGCGATTTACTCCCATGCCAACTCGCGTTCCAGCAGTTGCAATTTTTCTGAATATATGCTCATATTCATTGTATGATAGCTCTAAGGCAATAAGTCCAGTTCTAGCAAACTAAAAGGGTAATTTCATTTCTGCTAATTATGTGTTGCCATCGGCGCTCCATTGACGATGGCTTTTTATAGACGCGGTAACTCAGAGTTGATTGAACCAACTCCTGTTCTGAAACCAAAAACTGAAAGTTTCTTAACTAAGGTTTGTTTTTAATTTTTGACTCAGTTTGCATTTTTGATTTAGAGATTGTCCAACTTCCTTTGTGAAACAGCCCCTGATGCACTCTTGTGGGAGAGGATGTCAGCATTCTTGAACGTGTCAGACCATTGTTGAAGTGAAACAGCCTGTAACCAGACTACCTAACATCTGTGGTGTGGTGCATCAGGACCAGCATGATCTTTTTATAACGTGTTGACTTTAGAAAGAAGAAGAGAAGAAATGTGACATGGAGCAGATTGCTTTAAAGAAAAAACATTGACTTAATTAAATGCTGTAAAAGTAAGATTCTTAATTTGTATTTTGCAGAAGGGATATACACAATTTTGGGTAGAACTGAGTGTTTTTATGTGACTGATAGAGTTAAACTTTAACACACTTTTTGCTTTATCTCATCGTTTTTTTACGCACTGTATACTGGTTCTCCTCTAAGATGATTGTACATGTCAGAATATACCTTGTACTTGTTGCTTATCTTCATTACATCTGTGACCTCCTTATTTTCAATAAAAACAAAAGCAGGACACCAGAGGGGGGCTGCGGACAGAGACAGAGAGCAGCAGAGATGTGGCTGAGTTCTCTGTCCGTCCTCCGTGCTGATGAATGAAACTGACCGACTTTGTCTTTCTTCCTTATTGTGTCTATAATAAATGTTTAAGTCATTTAAACCTGACTATATATATATAGACAGACATATATATATATATATATATATATATATATATATATATATATATATATATATATATATATATATATATATATATATATATATATATATATATATATAGGTATGTACAATAATGTAATATAATTTGTTTCAGTAGGTGATAAAATGTTAGTTTTAACAAGGATTTATTTGTATGTCTTAATGTGAATAAAGTACTAAAGGAAGTACAAAAAAGAAGATGTTTAAAGTAAGTTGATAAAAGAGATAGGCTCTAAAGGAGCGGAAAAAAAACAGTTTTAAGGAGATGTATCATAGTATAACTGTATGTTGGTGAAAAAGAGCTTTCAGGGAAATAAAAAATAAATGGACAGTAAGCTGCTTCTACCTGGTGGTCACGCTAAAATATTGCAGATTGATAAAATTCTGTCTCCATCAACGGGGCCACAAAGTTAACTGTATGAATACAATAAAATGTTTCTTCCACAGAAGAAAGAGTTGGGGTCTTCTGGCAGACAAAGAAAAAGTCGTTTAAAGCACGTTTCCACTAGCAGGAGTCTCGGGTGGATTTTTCAGAGCCGAGCCGTTGTCTCGTTTACCAGGAACAACCCTGTAAAAATGGCCTACAGTAACCTTTACAAAGCAAATAAAGACCCTGTAGCAGGAGACGTACTGAGACTGGTGAACAGAAACCTCCCGTGGGAGTCAAGCAGTACAAAATAGTTTTATAACAAAATAAGTTTTCAACTTCTCATTCATTTTTCAAATTTAATTTCCAAGGACAAAATGGTTGTTTTTCTTTAATTATATATTTAAATTTTGTCACACATCAGAAGGAAGACCTTAATTACTCTACAACAAAGGACAATCAAACATGTTTTTAACTAATATGTATTATGTGTTTGGCCTTTACCAGCCCACGCTGCACAGACACCCTTTGATAAGTGTTTGTTGTGGTTCTTTTATTTTGTACTTGCAGTTAAAACCCATAATGTAGAGAAATGTCTACTAATGAGGAAGAACACTGTTTTGTCATTGGGTGTAAGTGAAGGTTTCTGTTGGTGACGCAGTTTGGTTGACTTCAGGGACCTGAATACCACCCCAGTACCTTCTGTTTGTGTGTGCGCATGGTGGTGTTTAAATAACTAAAGCCTGGGTTGCAGTGTATGAACACACACTAAGAAATGCTCTGTCCAAATATAGCGACCTTCTTCTTCAGTGGTATCAGTTGACAACTTGGTGCAAATTTTCTTCACATTCACACAGGCTGTTTTAAAAGTTTGCTTTTTATCAACCATTGTTTTAATGCTACCAGTATTCAAGTGTTTCCTATGTGCAGTTAAAACTTTTGAGATTTAGAATAATAATTCATTTAGTAAGACCGTCACCTACCTGATTATTTCTGCAGTTTGACAGTCACAGCAACATTTCTAATTTAATTTCCAATGAAAAATTGGTTGTTTTTCTTTAATTATATATTTAAATGTTGTCACAGCCAGAAGGAAGACCTTAATTACTCTACAACAAAGGACAATCCAACATGTTTTTGGCTAATATGTATTATGTGTTTGACTTTTACCAGCCCACGGTGCACAGACACCCTTTGATAAGTGTTTGTCGTGGTTCTTTTATTTTGTACTTGCAGTTAAAACCCATAATGTAGAGAAATGTCTGTGAGAGAAATATATTCACATATTACTAGTTTGAATTACTTATTCTACTAAGCAGTTTAAACATTGTCTGGACTTAATCTGACCCTAAGTGACCATGCTTTAAGTACAAGCCTGTTATTTGTCTTTTGACTGTGTAGCCTGTGTTAAATTTATGTCAAGGATAACAGATTTCTGTTTCTCACACTCTTAAAATTTATACCTTGACAAGCTACCCACTTTCCCCCTCCTTAAGTCTGATAAGCAGTAAGGGGGTCTTGCAGAAGTATTTTAAGTGAGACAAGCTCTGTCATTTAGGGAGCTGTGCAGCTGTAACTCATGTGATGTTCCGTGGTTCAGATCTTATAAAATCTGGTCTCTTCTTCATCACGGCAGAACTCTCCAAGTGAGACTTCTCTGCACGTCTGATCAACAAGCATCTTGTAAATAAACCTTTGTGTTAAACTTGAAACTGTTTGCTCTCTCATTGGATTCCAGAAAATTTCCACAACAATTTTGGTGTCAGAAGTGGGATCCTGGACGTGTCCGTCAGAGCCGGACCGTGGAGGCTGGCCACCTTTTCCCTATGGGTCCTCGGTCCGTTGTTCCGATTGACTGTGACGGGATCTGCTAAAATAGCAGCGGTGGATTGAATCCGGTGAGAAGTATTCCATTTTATTTCTGAATTGTGTTACGTTTTTATTCTTTTTATTTCTTTTGGGGTTCAAGAAAAAAAGGAATTGTTTAAACCTGTAAAGCCCGTGAGGTAAGGACGTCTATAGCCAAGACCAGGGAAGGTTAATACTGTGACCTCAAATAAACAAGACCGGTTTCAAGTCCTGTGAGTTGATGCGAGAACAGGTGAAAGTCCTGTGAGCTGAAACAAGATCAGGTAAAATAAATCTGTGAGCGTGTACAAGACCAGACTGAATCTGTGAGTATATGCAAGACCAGAAAATAGTAGCCCTGTGAGTCTGACTAAGACAAGATCAGGTAAATTAAATCTGTGACCGTATACAAGATCAGACTGAATCTGTGAGTATATGCAAGACCAGAAAATAGTAGCCCTGTGAGTCTGACTAAGACAAGAACAGGAAAAAAAATCTGTGAATTTGACAATTTTTTTGTTAAGTAAGACCAGATTAAAAAACCGTGAGTTTATTTGAGGAAGACCAGTGATAATTGTGCACAAAATGGGAAATATAAATGCGAAAAGTGAATACCGGTGTATATTCTCCTTTTAATGAAACTTATGAAAAAAAAATATTGTACAGAATGTTGTGACTTTGGGAATTATTGGTGTAAATATTATGGTTTTTTTGAAGGTGGTTCTCTGAGCAAGAACCAACTTCAACAAGTAAGAGATCGGTTGATTATAGAAAGAAAAAGCATGTAAAAAAAGAAGGTAAAAGTGATGTTCAATGTATGAAAAAGCATGTAAAAAAGAAGGTAAAAGTAAGTGATGATCAATGTATGAAAAAAGTATGGGAAAAATGAGAATGTTTGAGCAAGTGGGAAGCGGAGTATATAAAAAAAAAAAAGATATGTCTATATGTATGTATGTATGTGTATGTATATATATATATATATATATATATATATATATATATATATATATATATATATATATATATATATATATATATACGTGTATATATATATATATATATATATATACATATATATATATATATATACATATATATATATCTATATATCTATATATATATATATATATATATATATATATACACGTATATAAACAAAATAATTATTAAAGTAATTATTTAAAAATATTTAAAAAAAAACAAAACAAAAAAAAAAACACAGAGACAAACATGACAAGGAGAGCTGTGGGGGGCGTCCACCCTGCAAATGCCAGTTTCTCAATGCTTTTAATGCACCATAACCATATATAGATGAATATATATATACACAATAGAGAGCACTGGGATGTGTAAGGAGCGCCCACCATACATGTACCAGCTGCTCTTTTTAATGCACCCAAACACATTAACAAAGGAATGGAGGGAGGAAGGGGAAAGAAAAAAAAGTTTAAAAAAAAGTGTGTATGTATATATGTATATATATGTATATAGATATATGTAACAAAAAAAAAAAAAACATTTTGAGAGAACAAGGGTCCAGGTGGGGTGAGTGGCCCCCTGGTTGGAAGTGGTGTGGTGGCAGATAGCCGTCCGGGTGTGCCGGGATGTGTTGGTGGGCTCCTTTTCCCTGGCCTGGCGCGGCCTCTGGGCGTCGGCTGTGTTCTCCCCCTGTTCCTGTTCCTCCGCCTTGGCTCTGTATGTTGGCGACTGCAGGTGGTGGCTGTCTCGGTCCCCTGGGGCTGCTTGCTCTGCTCGTGTTTCCTCTATCTGCCTTCTGTCCCGTCTCACCGCCTAGCCCCCCCCCCCCCCCCCCCCCCCCCCACCCCCCTCATATGTATATATGAACATGCATGAGTACTTAAATACTTCGATGCATATTATTACATAGATAACTTTTTATATACTGTCCCCACACCCTCAAAAACTCAGGTATGTAGTAGAGAATAGAATGCTCCTTCCCCTTTCCTCTGTCTTCTTTTTTATTAACAACCTATTGTCTTGTGTCCACTTTAAACACCACATTACTACCCTTAATTCTTTTTTTTTTTTTTTTTTTTTTTACACACACCACAACATAGGCACCACACTGCACCACCACTGTCTCGTCTCTCTCTTTCTCTCTTTCTGTTTCCTTTCTGATCTGATCACATACTACACCCGGTGAGTTTGGCCTTCTCTGGTAGAATTTAGTTACTTATTTATTTATTTTTACTTTTTTTTTTTTTTTTCTCTTTCTTTTCTTTTTTTTTGTTTTTTTTTTTGTTTTGTACTTCGCTCTACTTAGGGATTAATAAAATAAATAATTAGACTGTCATTAGGGCCGGTGAAGGGTACACATTTGCACACTCACTTCACACACACACAAAAAAAACAAAAAAAAAAAAAAAATTGATTACAGAATAAAATGCATATATATATATTTCTTTGGGTCCTACCAATTTGGTATCAACCAATATTATATGTGCAAACAAGGGAAAAAAAGAAAAAAAAGGAGAGAAAGACAACAGGCGTGTGAAGCTGTGAGTGCATTGAAAGTGATTAATATAAGGAAATAATGACATGAAAAATCACCAACAGAGATTACGACTGGTCCTAATAAATTTTCTCCCTTAGTACCCCTCCGTCCTTCTCTCCAGGGTTCGTGGAGACTCCAGTTGATGTGTCTCTGGACTCCATACCTCCACCTCCCCCCTGGAACAAGATCTTGGTGCAGCAGCCGCTAACCCTCTCTCTCTCGCCCCCCTTACTACACTCCAAGACCTGGTGAAGCGTGAAGATGCCATAAAACAGCAAGAGAACTGCAGACCTTCATTAATGAAAACACCCTCACTTCTCACGAGATGCCAGGGTAACGATGCAAATCTTCTCACCTACACAATTTTCTGTCATTAGACGTCTTTTTGAAGAGTACAGACAACCTGTCAGTCCTGGTTGGAGAGAAACTCAGCAGGATGAGCCGCCTGAAAACCGCCACTACAGAGAGTGGGCTCAAGGACTGGTGGCAGCTGTCCGCACCGGGTTTCCGGTGCATTGCGATCTGTCGCGCGTCAGCGCCTGCAAACAGAAGATCTCCCTTCGACACTGCTGCTGATGACTTCAGTGGCATGCAGAGAGCAGCTGATTACCCAGGTCAGTTGATGACTTCATATGAAAATCTCTTGAAGCAAAATTTTCTTGCCAACCTGCAAAACTCCTGGCCGAACGAACTAAAGACTCTTGTGTAGCTTGTGAGGACCGTACTGTTCGTTTGGCTGAAGTTGTGAGATACGCTAAACATGAACAAAGCCGCATGGCGGAGAAGGAGTCAGCAGACAAACTGAAGGGTGAAACTCAACACTGCGCTCAACTTCACTTCCTCCAGCACATGGCAACTCAGCCATCACAACGGCCGGCGCCTCCCTTCCACACTGACAAGAAAGGGAAGAAGAAAAAAAAAATAAATAAATTAATTAATTAATTAATTAATTAATTAATTAAAAAAAACACACACGCTCATACATCACCCCGATGAAGAAATGTTCTGCATCTCCCATCCATAAATGTGACTGCTGTTAGAAAATTTGTTTTAATAATCTGTTGAATTTATTGCTACTTACTCTGTAATCCGTTCATCTGAATTGCCAGGTACAAAATTAAGCGGTAGATATCTTTACTCTGTGAGTGCCAGTGGATCAGAAACCAAAGAATTTTTTGGTCTTTTATTATTTATTCATCTTTTGTAAATAAACTTTTGTGTTAAACTTGAAACTGTTTACTCTCTCATTGGATTCCAGAAAATTTCCACCACAATGTCTACCAATGATGAAGAACACTGTTTTGCCATTGGGTGTAAGTGAAGGTTTCTATTGGTGATAGTTTGGTTGACTTCAGGGACCTGAATACCACCCCGGTACCATCTGTTTGTGTGCATGTATGGTGGTGTTTAAATATTTAAAGCCTGGGTTGCAGCGTATGAACACACACTAAGAAATGCTCTGTCCAAAGTAAGTTAGTAGTTAGCTACTAAAAAAAAAGCTACTAAACTATAATTAGAGTTTAGTAGCAAGGAATTAGCAGTCATCCAGGTCCTCATATCATTGAGATGGGTTTGTAATCCACATGGCTTACTGGTCTCATCTGGCTCCATGGATGGATGAAGCAGAGAATTATCTGCACAGCAGCAAAGTTTATCCCATAATAGTAAGTAATGGGAGCATGTACAGAGTATAAACCAAGTATTAGAATCCTGAGGATCACCAACCGTTTCTGGTGTATGTGAGAAAGATGCTTCATTAACATGAATACATTAAAATCTAAATAAGACATTAACCAAGATAATCCAGTTCCTTTAATGTCAATAACATGTTGAAGTCTCAGTTATAGAAGTCATGTCTTATTCTGAATCATTCTTGTGTATCAGAAGCATCAAAATCACTTTCTAAGTTTGCATTTTTTCTTCACCCCCCATCTTTGACAGCTGGAACTGGCTTTGACAGATTTTCTTACTGCTTCATTTGCACAGCAAACATTGAAGAGGTTTCTGAAATGCAACATGACAGCAACCCACTTCAACATCTTTGCATCTTAGTCACCGTTGACTGGGATTTATAATCCTTTCAGTTTTATGAGTTTAAAAACGGATGCAGAATTGACAAGAAAAAGTATATTTCACTCTTTTACCAACCATCAAACAGCTGAAGATACATTTCCAGCCGAGTTCATGAAATGCCTCATCTGCGAAGATGAACACATTCCCCTTCAAGATCCTTCATGGTCACAAAGTATTTCTTGGAGAATAAATACAAATATTTTTGGATTATCAAAGGACATGTTTTACACCCAGACTAACCAAACTCAGTTTCTTAAGAAAAATATGTACCTGTCAGAGATTAAAGTTCCTTTTAACAGTAAAAGGAACAATGTGATGGATATTTCAAGAGAGGGAGATGATTCCCTGAGCTCATGTTTGCCACATTTTTGTAAATATGAGTGGATTTTCAGACAAAAGTAGGAATCCTGACTTTAATGCAACTCTGCAGAAAAACTGCAGCACAAAATAAAATATATTATTGTTTAATTGTTTTTCTGTGACTGTTTGTTTTTAAACTTACTGAAAACATTTGTACAATTTTATCACATGTCAAACATGCTGGTTGGACAACTGAGCTGTTATTTTCACTAATGCAAGTGGCAGATTTGTAAGTAACGAGTTAACTAGAAGAACAAGTAACTAGACATTTGTAAGTCTAGTTAAATGTTTCATTACGAGTCCTCATCATAAAAGCTTGTGCTGATTTCCACCACTAGATGGCAGTAAATGATTTGAGGTAAAGGATGAGTCATTGCAGTCTTTTTCACTCTCACTCTCTTTTGGGCTTTAACTAATATAAACCTGTGTGTTACAAATAGACTGCCCTCATCGTAGTCCTCCAAACTAAAGGTCTTTGATTGCATTTGTTGAGTATAAAATGGGAAAAGGATAAAGTGTTATATATTTAGTGTTATATATTCTGTAATGCAGAGTTTGTATTTGTACACATTTCAATCCAAAACCTACATTGTAGGACATATGCTGTTTTATGGAAGAAAAAGGTCATATTTACTTACTTTTTATATCTCGCTTTTTGCACATTTCAGATGTGCTGCGTGGATCATCTACTCCCAGACCAATCTGGATTAACAATGGGAGGTCACTTAAATTCATATGCGAGTCAAAGCAGGTGAGCCGATACTTTTGGCCATATACTGTGTGTGTGTGTGTGTGTGTCTATAAGCCTATGCTGCAGGGGGGCACCAACATGATCCACTGAGTGGTGCCTTTCACCTCCTCTGTTTCTCTTTTCCTTCCCTGTCTCTTCTTCACCTCAACCCTCAGTTATTAGCAGTATCCCGTAAGCATAATTGTGGTCCATTGTTCTTGTAGTTTGTTGTGCTTGTCTGTCCCCTCTTTTTCTCTTCTGTGCATGACCTGCGGACCAGAGCCTCAGGAGCTGCTTGCTGACCTGCAGTCCCACCTCTGACCATCCAAGTGTTTGCCTTCACCTGTCTGTATGGATGTCTGTTGGATATTTGCTGACATCCCGACCTGCAGTCCTCATCCCCTTGGATCACCGTCTATCCATTTATCACCCATATACACAGAAGTCTTATCGGTCTACTGCTGATAGTTACTATTGTATCCTGTCTTGTACCTTTGAGGGTGTCTCTATGTCTCTATTCTTTCTTTATTTCTTGCTCTACCTGGCTGGCCTTCGGCAGGAGGGTCCTCCCTTATGAGCCAGGTCCTGCTCAAGGTTTCTTTCCTCTAAAGGGGAGTTTTTCCTTGCCACTGTTTGGCTTAAGGTTTTTCTTCCACTAGGGAAGTTTTTACCTGCCGTTGTTTATGTAATAATTGATCGGGGGTCATGTTCTGGGTCTCTGGAAAGCGCCTAGAGACAACTTGTGTTGTAATAGATGCTGTATAAATAAAATTGAATTGTATTGAACTGAATTGAATTAAATACACTCCTATGTGGAATAATCCGGATTTTCTGATAAACAGAAAACCATTAAACCTGTCATCATGGATCACTCAGGCATCACGCATCTTAAAGATATCTATGAAAACAACACTCTGGTTCCTTTCTCTCACCTCGTACAGAAGTATAACATTGGAGGAAATCAATTTCTAGAATATCTTCAAATTAAATCTATTGTTCAAACAAAAAATAATAGTAAAACACCCTACTTTATCCTTCCACCACTGGCATTAGAATTAACTCAAACTACTAGTCAACAGAAAATTTTATCCAAAATGTTAATTGCAACAAATAGCCCAACAATATCCATCCCGTCCATTAAATGGGAACAAGATTTAGAGATTACCTACAATGCTGACTTCTGGCCCCAAATTTGAAAAAATATATTTATGTCCACCTCTAATGCAAATCTACAACTTATACAATATAAAGTAATTCACAGAGTTCACTTTACAGGGGAGGAATGTTTAAAATGGGCTTCAAAAACACAAACATTTGTACACAGTGTACACTGTGTATATATATATATATATATATATATATATATATATATATATATATATATATATATATATATATATATATATATATATATATATATCTATATATATATATATATATATATATATATATATATAAATAAGTATAGTGTATAAGTGTAAGGTGCAGGACTGGCACACGGGAGGTCAGGGGTTCGATTCCCGGGGGGAACATGAGCTATGAACAGCACCTAGTACGGGTCCTTGGGCAAGACCCTTCACGCTACTACCGCCTACCTCATACCATAATGAGAGACAATGAAACTGATGACATGCCGTCTCAGACGCCGCCCGGTCAAACAAGGTCTGCGTCAGGTGCTGGGGAACCAGAGCACCTTGATGAGAAGTGGGCTACTGGAACAAGGCGGAAATGGGCGAGAGGCGAGAACAAGGCTCTGCTGGATGGCTACTACTCAAGTAACCCTAGTCAGAGGGGTTACATGCAGAGAATGCAGGCACAATGGTTACTTCGAAACCCACGGTCAAAGTTGACAACTAGTAGCTCAGTGTTCCAACATCTACTACAGGGCAAATGCTATCACAACTTGAGATTGACGAGGTATGACACAAATGCAAGGTGAATACCTGCATGGGGAACCAGGCCGCCAGGTCAGAGGGGAGGTTACACAACATGTCCCTCCAGAGATTGGGTACCAAGCCCCAATAACGCTGAGCGAGGCAGCGAAGGACCTGAAAGATAAGATCATGGCGAGAATGGACACAAGGCAACCCCGGCAGCGATTACCAAGACCAAGTGAAGCACCATCTGAAAGTCACCTGGACAATGTGAATGCAGCACTGACAGCGATCCCTATCACAAAAATCACCGAGACAAATGAGCTGATATATACTTCAGCAGCAGTGATCCTGGAGATGCTTCGCTATAAGACCAACCATGGGAACCATGAGAAACATGACCCACCATGGAAACAAAGGTTGCAGGTAAAAATCAAGGCGGCACGGAGAGAAGTGAGTCAATTGACAGGAGCCCAGAGAGGTGCAATGAAAAGACCAGTACCCATACCTGAAGCACTCGAAACTGCCAAACAAAGGTTCCAAGCCTTGGCTAGCCGCCTAAAGTGATACAATAGAGACAATGAAGCCAGACGAATAAACAGGCTGTTCGCAACTCAACCTGCGAAAGTGTATGCTCAATGGCAGGGTAATAACAACAGAGCAGACCCACCAAGGCTGGAAACTGAGAGGTACTGGAAGAGCATATGGGAGAAGGATGCAGCACATAACAGCAGTGCTCAATGGCTAGTCTCCCTAAGAGAGGAGCACAGCAACCTCCCTGAGCAGAAACCAGTCACCATCACAGTGGCAGACATCCAAGAAAGAGTCTCAGGTATGAAAAACTGGACAGCACCGGGCCCAGACATGATCCAGGCCTACTGGCTAAAGAAACTCACAGCACTCCATGAGCGCCTGGCAGCACAAATGAACCAGCTGCTAAGAGATGGGACTCACCCAGAATGGCTAACCGAAGGGCGAACGATCCTGATCCTGAAGGATCCCACAAAGGGTGCAGCCCCATCTAACTACCGACCAATAACCTGCCTCTCCACAACATGGAAGCTCCTGTCAGGCATCATTGCGACTAAGATAAGCAGGCACATGGAGCAATACATGAGCAAAGCACAGAAGGGCATAGGCAGAGACACCAGAGGAGCCAAACACCAACTCCTGGTTGACAGAACAGTCGCCCAAGACTGCAAGTCCCGAAATACCAACCTGTGCACTGCCTGGATTGATTACAAGAAAGCCTACGACTCGATGCCACACACATGGATCACTGAGTGCTTGGAGATGTACAAGATCAACAGCACTCTAAGGGCCTTCATTGCAAACTCGATGGGCCTGTGGAAAACCACTCTCGAGGCAAATGGCAAGCCACTTGCCCAAGTGTCCATCAGATGTGGCATATACCAAGGAGATGCGCTGTCCCCACTGCTGTTCTGCATAGGTCTGAACCCCCTAAGCCAAATAATCAACAAGACTGGCTACGGATACCGCCTCAGGAATGGAGCTACGATCAGTCACCTCCTCTACATGGATGACATCAAGCTGTACGCTAAGAGCGAGCGGGACATAGACTCCCTGATCCACACCACCAGGATCTACAGCAACAACATCGGGATGTCATTCGGGCTTGAGAAATGTAGGAGGATGGTGACAAAAAGAGGCAAGGTAGTCCACACAGAAGGGGTCTCAGTCCCAGAAGGAACAATAGCAGACATTGAGGACAGTTACAAGTACCTTGGAATACCACAGGCAAATGGTAACCTCGAAGGGGCTACAAGGAAAATGGCAACAGCCAAATACCTCCAGCGAGTAAGGCAGGTCCTAAGAAGCCAGCTCAATGGCAAGAACAAGTCCCTGGCAATAAACAGCTACGCCCTGCCAGTGATCAGATACCCTGCAGGAATAATAAGGTGGCCAAAGGAAGAGATACAGACCACAGATGTTAAGACAAGGAAGCTCCTCACCATGCATGGTGGGTTCCACCCCAAATCCAGCACACTGAGACTGTACGCAAGCCGTAAGGAAGGAGGCCGAGGACTAGTGAGTGTGAAAGCCACTATCCGGGACGAAACTGCCAAGCTCCATGAGTACATCAAGGACAAGGCCCAAACGGATGACGTACTCAGTGAATGCCTCAGACAATGGCAAGGTGAAGAGGTGCTGGAGGAGGAAGCATCATGGGAGGACAAGCCCCTACACGGGATGTACCATCGAACCATAACTGAAGTGGCTGATCTCAAGAAGTCCTACCAATGGCTAGAGAGAGCTGGCCTACAGGACAGCACAGAGGCACTCGTCCTGGCTGCACAGGAGCAGGCTCTGAACACCAGAGCAATAGAGGCCCAGATATACCACACCAGACAAGACCCAAGGTGTAGGTTGTGCAAAGAAGCACCGGAAACAATCCAGCACATAACTGCAGGGTGTAAGATGCTGGCAGGGAAAGCATACATGGAACGCCATAACCAAGTAGCGGGCATAGTCTACAGAAACATCTGTGTGGAGTATGGGCTGGAAACCCCAAGGTCAAAATGGGAAACACCTCCCAAGGTGGTGGAAAATGACAGAGCAAAGCTCCTGTGGGACTTCCAGATACAGACAGACAGGATGGTGGTGGCAAACCAACCAGACATCGTGGTGGTAGACAAAGGGCAGAGGAAAGCCGTGGTGGTGGATGTGGCAATACCAAGTGATGGTAACATCAGGCGAAAGGAACACGAGAAGCTTGAGAAATACCAAGGGCTTAGAGAGGAGCTGGAGAAGGCCTGGAAGGTGAAGGTGACAGTAGTGCCCGTGGTGATCGGAGCACTCGGGGCAGTAACCCCCAAACTGTATATATATATATATATATATATATATATATATATATATATATATATATATATATATATATATATATATATATATATATACACATACATACATGCATATATATATACACATACATACATACATATATATATATACACATACATACATACATATATATATATATCCATCCATCTTCTTATCGCTTATCCGGGGCCGGGTCGTGGGGGCAGAAGTCTAAGCAGGGATGCCCAGACCTCCCTCACCCCAGGCACTTCCTCCAGCTCTTCCGGGGGAATCCCGGAAGAGCTGGAGGAACCTGACAGCATCCTGACGGCATCCTTTACTTCCGGTGACCCTCCGACCACAACTTTGAGCTGCCGCGGTAACAGTGGAGGCAGAGAACATGGTCCACTCTGACTCAATTGAAGAGTACAGACAACCTGTCAGTCCTGGTTGGAGAGAAACTCAGCAGGTTGAGCCGCCTGAAAACCGCCACTGCAGAGAGTGGGCTCAAGGACTGGTGGCAGCTGTCCGCACCGGGTTTCCGGTGCATTGCGATCTGTCGCGCGTCAGCGCCTGCAAACAGAAGATCTCCCTTCGACACTGCTGCTGATGACTTCAGTGGCATGCAGAGAGCAGCTGATTACCCAGGTCAGTTGATGACTTCATATGAAAATCTCTTGAAGCAAAATTTTCTTGCCAACCTGCAAAACTCCTGGCCGAACGAACTAAAGACTCTTGTGTAGCTTGTGAGGACCGTACTGTTCGTTTGGCTGAAGTTGTGAGATACGCTAAACATGAACAAAGCCGCATGGCGGAGAAGGAGTCAGCAGACAAACTGAAGGGTGAAACTCAACACTGCGCTCAACTTCACTTCCTCCAGCACATGGCAACTCAGCCATCACAACGGCCGGCGCCTCCCTTCCACACTGACAAGAAAGGGAAGAAGAAAAAAAAAAAAAAAAATTAATTAATTAATTAATTAATTAATTAATTAAAAAAAACACACACACGCTCATACATCACCCCGATGAAGAAATGTTCTGCATCTCCCCTCCATAAATGTGACTGCTGTTAGAAAATTTGTTTTAATAATCTGTTGAATTTATTGCTACTTACTCTGTAATCCGTTCATCTAAATTGCCAGGTACAAAATTAAGCGGTAGATATCTTTACTCTGTGAGTGCCAGTGGATCAGAAACCAAAGAATTTTTTTCTGTCCCTCTGACATCCACAACTGACTCCCAGTCACCGTTCAATTTTTAATCTCTGAACGCTGCCCCTTTAACCTGCTTGGGCGTGACCTCATGCTCACCTTGGGCATTGACCTACGTTCAACTCCCGAAGGGATGATGGTCAGTCAAAATTCCCATCATGTCCATCAGCTGGTTAAAGATGCCACCACCCCCCTCCCCCTTCAGGCTTATCAGTGGTGGATCATCTATGAGTCTTCTCTAGAACTGTGTGACCTGGCAAAGCAGAGAATGTTTCCCTCTGATGTTCACATGATGAAACCAGAAAACCTGCACTGTACTGTGAATGTAACACATACCAAAGATCACACTTATGAAGAAAGGTTTTTTGCTATGTTGAATGATCAAATGACAACGGGTACCCTGTTTCAGTCTGACACGCGCTGCACAATGTCTGTTCTACTAACTTCCACTCAGTCTGAGTTTTTTCTGGTTCAGTTTCCCACACATATCTCTGGCCAAATCACCCTCTGACCAGTGGAGAGATCTGGGATCGTGGGTAAAAACATTCACCCAAGCAGAGGACTGGTATAAGCCTCCTGGAAGTTTAGCCAAAGTTTTTCACCCTCCCTAAAGGCTCATAAACTGGATGTCTCCAGTATGATTCACACCCTGAGAACAGTTGACATCTTTTCAGGGTGCTCAAATCTTTCTCCCTCACTCTCCCTTCTCTCAGCTTCAGCTGACATCCCTGAACTTAGTGGCATTCCAGACTCAGTCTGGGCCTTTCACAATTATGATGCAGGACTCATAAAAAACTGTGAGCCTCTTGTTGTTACACCCAAATCTCATTTCAGGCCCCTGAGAGCCCAATACTCCCTGAAGCCTGAAGCCATTGCAGGCATCACCACTGTTTTTAACTTCTTCCTGGAAGCAGGTATAACTGTCCCCTGTGATGATTCTCCTGTTAACACTCAAATTTTGCCTGTAAAGAAATACCGACCTCCTCCTGCAGCTGAGGAATGTCGCTTTGTTCAAGATCTAATTCCAGTTAATGCTGCTAATCCTTCAGTACGTTGATTATTTGATGATTTGTGCTCCTTTTAGAGGACAGTGTGTGCATTACACTGTTTTGTCAGGAAGAAGTTACTTTCCTGGGCCATGTTGTAAGTGCGCAAGGTAAAGGCCTCTCCTCCAAACATTTAACAGCAATCCAACAGGCGCCGAGACCGGAGACTGTCAAACAACTCCTGTCTTTCATCGGATTGTGCTCCTACTGCAGAATGTTTGTTCCAAATTTTTCTGAATTAACCAAACCCCTATGCGAGTTAACTCCATCCAAACTTATGCACTCCAAAATCCAATGGTCAGATGACACTGAATGTTCTTGTGCAGCCCTAAAACTTGCAAAAAACTTCCAATCTCCTCTGACCCTGATGGTCCCCCATGAAGTTTCCCTCATCCTGGCGGAACACAGGTCTTCATACTTTTCACTTCCTAGATTCCTCAGGTATCACACCTGCCTGCTCGAGCTGCCCAATGTCACTGTTAAAAGGTGTTCAGTTTTAAATCTTGCCATACTACTTCCTACTCCAGAAGACGGAACCCCACATGACTGTGTTGTTGAACTCTCTGACATGTTCACCACGACCTGACATGACTGACCAACCGTTGCAGAACCCTGACTTTGTTTTTTTTTGTTGATGGGTCTGCCTCACATGACCCTGACAGCGGACCTGTAGAGCTGCATATGCTGTGTGCATGCGTTTAGATGTAGTACATGAATTCAGTGCCCTCTGGCGCCACCGTGGTTTCCTGAAATCTGATGGAAAACCCATCATTCGTCATCATTTGGTCTCTGATTTATTAGAGGCTCTTGTTCTTCCAAATCAGATTGCTGTGTGCAAATGTGCAGCTCACACTAACTCTTTTGATTTTATATCCACAGGAAACGCGTGAGCGGACGCGTCTGCGAAGGCTGCAGCTCTTCTTCCCCCCTCTCTGTCTCTTTGTGCTTCATCCATTGGTTCGGTCGAAGTTCCATCTTCTCTTTCTGCATTACAGACGTTGGCCTCCCCGTCCAATATTCGCCTTTGGAAACAGGCTGATGCGAAACACATGCCTGATGGGTGGATGGGACCTAACGATAAACCTTGTTTGCCTTCTGCCCTATTTCCTCATTACGCAAAGTTGACACATTGGTTGGACCATGTCTCAAAAAGCGGGATGATTGAAACCATTTCACAGCATTGGTTCACTAAAGGATTTAATGTTTATGCACAAAAATTTTGTCAAGCATGCATGGTTTGTGCCTCCCACAATCCAGGCAGAAATGCACTAAACGCCCAACAGGCTGTCCATCCACCTCCAACTGGTCCATTTGAACATGTAATGATGGATTTTATTGAGCTCTCTCCATCAGAAGGCAAAAAATATTGTCTAGTCATGGTAGACATGTGGTCTAAATGGGTCGAGGCTTTCCCGGCTTCCAAAGCAGATGCTTCAGCCGTGGCACGAGCTCTGCTCAGTGAAATCATTCCTAGATGGGGCATACCATGACGTTTATCTAGCGATAATGGTGCTCATTTTGCTAATGAAGCTGTGATACAAATCTCCCTCCATTTAGGCATTGACGTGAGAAAACACTGTGCTTCCCATCCGGCCAGTGGCGGAGCTGTGGAGCGGGAAAATAGAACTTTAAAGAACAAACTAGCTAAGTGCTGTGAAGAAACTGGAAGAAACTTTCTTGGCCTAAAGCTGTCCCTCTTGTGTTAATGTACATGCGTATGCGCAAAAGAGGAAGGACAGGTTTAGGTCCATTTGAAATTCTGTTTGCAGCTCCACCAGCCACTGCAGGAAGGTCCAACATCCTGAGGAAACACCTGTTCCTGACCAGCGAACTGACCTGTCCGACTGCACCGATAACAAGCAAGATCAGTAAGGAGTGAAATAGCGTCCTTCTGCTTCAAAGAGCAAACCGCTCCAGCATCAGTGAAGAGTGAAATCAGTGCCTCACCGCTACAGAAAGCATACCGCTCCATCTGTAACACTCTCAATAGATGAACTATATTATCCCTGTTATGAATCTTCTTGTGACTCTGACTGTGATACAACAGTTTAAGCTGTTTTTTGCTCTACGAGCAACTTTGGTATGATGAATTATCTTAAACTGGTGTGTGGTGTGATAATTTTTGATGTTTATGTAAGTTGCCTATTTGCTCTTTTACTGACTTATTTTAAGTTCTTCATTTTATTGTTTTTATTATTCTTTTGGATGCATTTTGTTTTGTAAACTATCTTATATTTCTCTTTGCTATGGTTGGTCCTTTGGACCAAGAGGAGGGAATGTGAGAGAAATATTATATTCAGATAGTACTAGTTTGAATCACTTATCCCACTAAGCAGTTTAAACATTGTCTGAACTTAATCTGACCCTAAGTAAGCATGTTTTAAGTACAAGCTTTGTATTTTGACTGTGTAGCCTGTGTTAAATTTATGTCAAGGATAAAAGACTTTCTGTTTCTCACACTCTTAAAATTTATACCTTGACAAGGTACCCACTTCCCCCTCCTTAAGTCTGATAAGCAGTAAGGGGGTCTTGCTGAAGTATTTCATGTGAGACAAGCTCTGCCATTTAGGGAGCTAAACAGCTGTAACTCATGTGACATTGCCTGGTTCAGATCTTATAAAAACTGGTCTCTTCTTCATCACGGCAGAACTCTCCAAGTGAGACTTCTCTGCATGTCTGATCAACGTGTATCTTGTAAATAAACTTTTGTGTTAAACTTGAAACTGTTTACTCTCTCATTGGATTCCAGAAAATTTCCACCACAATGTCTACCAATGATGAAGAACACTGTTTTGCCATTGGGTGTAAGTGAAGGTTTCTATTGGTGACATAGTTTGGTTGACTTCAGGGACCTGAATACCACCCCGGTACCATCTGTTTGTGTGCATGTATGGTGGTGTTTAAATATTTAAAGCCTGGGTTGCAGCGTATGAACACACACTAAGAAATGCTCTGTCCAAAGTAAGTTAGTAGTTAGCTACTAAAAAAAAGCTACTAAACTATAATTAGAGTTTAGTAGCAAGGAATTAGCAGTCATCCAGGTCCTCATATCATTGAGATGGGTTTGTAATCCACATGGCTTACTGGTCTCATCTGGCTCCATGGATGGATGAAGCAGAGAATTATCTGCACAGCAGCAAAGTTTATCCCATAATAGTAAGTAATGGGAGCATGTACAGAGTATAAACCAAGTATTAGAATCCTGAGGATCACCAACTGATAAACAGAAAACCATTAAACCTGTCATCATGGATCACTCAGGCATCACGCATCTTAAAGATATCTATGAAAACAACACTCTGGTTCCTTTCTCTCACCTCGTACAGAAGTATAACATTGGAGGAAATCAATTTCTAGAATATCTTCAAATTAAATCTATTGTTCAAACAAAAAATAATAGTAAAACACCCTACTTTATCCTTCCACCACTGGCATTAGAATTAACTCAAATTACTAGTCAACAGAAAATTTTATCCAAAATGTTAATTGCAACAAATAGCCCAACAATATCCATCCCGTCCATTAAATGGGAACAAGATTTAGAGATTACCTACAATGCTGACTTCTGGCCCCAAATTTGAAAAAATATATTTATGTCCACCTCTAATGCAAATCTACGACTTATACAATATAAAGTAATTCACAGAGTTCACTTTACAGGGGAAAGAATGTTTAAAATGGGCTTCAAAAACACAAACATTTGTACACAGTGTACACTGTGTATATATATATATATATATATATATATATATATATATATATATATATATAGGTATGACACAAATGCAAGGTGAATACCTGCATGGGGAACCAGGCCGCCAGGTCAGAGGGGAGGTTACACAACATGTCCCTCCAGAGATTGGGTACCAAGCCCCAATAACGCTGAGCGAGGCAGCGAAGGACCTGAAAGATAAGATCATGGCGAGAATGGACACAAGGCAACCCCGGCAGCGATTACCAAGACCAAGTGAAGCACCATCTGAAAGTCACCTGGACAATGTGAATGCAGCACTGACAGCGATCCCTATCACAAAAATCACCGAGACAAATGAGCTGATATATACTTCAGCAGCAGTGATCCTGGAGATGCTTCGCTATAAGACCAACCATGGGAACCATGAGAAACATGACCCACCATGGAAACAAAGGTTGCAGGTAAAAATCAAGGCGGCACGGAGAGAAGTGAGTCAATTGACAGGAGCCCAGAGAGGTGCAATGAAAAGACCAGTACCCATACCTAAAGCACTCGAAACTGCCAAACAAAGGTTCCAAGCCTTGGCTAGCCGCCTAAAGTGATACAATAGAGACAATGAAGCCAGACGAATAAACAGGCTGTTCGCAACTCAACCTGCGAAAGTGTATGCTCAATGGCAGGGTAATAACAACAGAGCAGACCCACCAAGGCTGGAAACTGAGAGGTACTGGAAGAGTATATGGGAGAAGAATGCAGCACATAACAGCAGTGCTCAATGGCTAGTCTCCCTAAGAGAGGAGCACAGCAACCTCCCTGAGCAGAAACCAGTCACCATCACAGTGGCAGACATCCAAGAAAGAGTCTCAGGTATAAAAAAACTGGGCAGCACCGGGCCCAGACATGATCCAGGCCTACTGGCTAAAGAAACTCACAGCACTCCATGAGCACCTGGCAGCACAAATGAACCAGCTGCTAAGAGATGGGACTCACCCAGAATGGCTAACCGAAGGGCGAACGATCCTGATCCTGAAGGATCCCACAAAGGGTGCAGCCCCATCTAACTACCGACCAATAACCTGCCTCTCCACAACATGGAAGCTCCTGTCAGGCATCATTGCGACTAAGATAAGCAGGCACATGGAGCAATACATGAGCAAAGCACAGAAGGGCATAGGCAGAGATACCAGAGGAGCCAAACACCAACTCCAGGTTGACAGAACAGTCGCCCAAGACTGCAAGTCCCGAAATACCAATCTGTGCACTGCCTGGATTGATTACAAGAAAGCCTATGACTCGATGCCACACACATGGATCACTGAGTGCTTGGAGATGTACAGGATCAACAACACTCAGGGCCTTCATTGCAAACTCGATGAGCCTGTGGAAAACCACTCTCGAGGCAAATGGCAAGCCACTTGCACAAGTGTCCATCAGATGTGGCATATACCAAGGAGATGCGCTGTCCCCACTGCTTTTCTGCATAGGTCTGAACCCCCTAAGCCAAATAATCAACAAGACTGGCAACGGATACCGCCTCAGGAATGGAGCTACGATCAGTCAGCTCCTCTACATGGATGACATCAAGCTGTACGCTAAGAGCAAGCGGGACACAAACTCCCTGATCCACACCACCAGGATCTACAGCAACAACATCGGGATGTCATTCTGGCTTGAGCAATATAGGAGGATGGTGACAAAAAGAGGCATGGTAGTCCACACAGAAGGGGTCTCAGTCCCAGAAGGAACAATAGCAGACATTGAGGACAGTTACAAGTACCTTGGAATACCACAGGCAAATGGTAACCTTGAAGGGGCTACAAGGAAAATGGCAACAGCCAAATACCTCCAGCGAGTAAGGCAGGTCCTAAGAAGCCAGCTCAGTGGCAAGAACAAGTCCCGAGCAATAAACAGCTACGCCCTGCCAGTGATGAGATACCCTGCAGGAATAATAAGGTGGCCAAAAGAAGAGATACAGACAAAGATGTTAAGACAAGGAAGCTCCTCACCATGCATGGTGGGTTCCATCCCAAATCCAGCACTCTGAGACTGTACGCAAGCCGTAAGGAAGGAGGCCGAGGACTAGTGAGTGTGAATGCCACTATCCGGGACGAAACTGCCAAGCTCCATGAGTACATCAAGGACAAGGCCCAAACGTATGACGTACTCAGTGAATGCCTCAGACAATGGCAAGGTGAAGAGGTGCTGGAGGAGGAAGCATCATGGGAGGACAAGCCCCAACACGGGATGTACCATCGAACCATAACTGAAGTGGCTGATCTCAAGAAGTCCTACCAATGGCTAGAGAGAGCTGGCCTACAGGACAGCACAGAGGCACTAATTCTGGCTGCACAGGAGCAAGCTCTGAACACCAGAGCAATAGAGGCCCAGATATACCACACCAGACAAGACCCAAGGTGTAGGTTGTGCAAAGAAGCACCGGAAACAATCCAGCACATAACTGCAGGGTGTAAGATGCTGGCAGGGAAAGCATACATGGAACGCCATAACCAAGTAGCGAGCATACTCTACAGAAACATCTGTGTGGAGTATGGGCTGGAAACCCCAAGGTCAAAATGGGAAACACCTCCCAAGGTGGTGGAAAATGACAGAGGAAACCTCCTGTGGGACTTCCAGATACAGACAGACAGGATGGTGATGGCAAAGCAACCAGACATCGTGGTGGTAGACAAAGGGCAGAGGAAAGCCGTGGTGGTGGATGTGGCAATACCAAGTGATGGTAACATCAGGCGAAAGGAACACGAGAAGCTTGAGAAATACCAAGGCCTTAGAGAAGGCCTGGAAGGTGAAGGTGACAGTAGTGCCTGTGGTGATCGGAGCACTCGGGGCAGTAACCCCCAAACTGGAAGAGTGGCTGCAGCAGATTCCCAGAACAACCTCAGACATCTCAGTCCAGAAAAGTGCAGTGTTAGAGCAGCAAAGATAGTGCGCAGAACCCTAAAGCTCCCTGGCCTCTGGTAGAGGACCCGAGCTTAGAAGGGACACCACCCACGGAGGGTGAGGAACAAGTTTTTTATATATATATATATATATATATATATATATATATATATATACACATATATTTATATATATATATATATATATATATATATATATATATATATATATATATATATACACACACATATGCACATACATATATACACATACGCATATACACATACATATATACATATACATACATACATACATACATATATATACACATACACACATATATACATACATATATACACATTCATATACACATATACATATATACACATACACACATACATATATACACATACATACATATACATATACACATACACACATACATATAAACATACATATACACATATATACATACACATACATACATACATACATACATACATACATACATACATACATACATACATACATACATACATACATACATACATACATACATACATACATACATACATACATACATACATACATACATGCATACATACATATATTTATACACATAAATACACATACATATATACATATACACATATACATATATACACATATACATACATACACACATATACACATATACATATATACACATATACATACATACACACACATACATATATACATATACATACATACATACACACACATACATATATACATATACATACATACATATTTACACATACACACATATATACATACATATATACACATACACACATATATACATACACATATATACATACATACATATACATACATATACATACACATATATACATACATACATATACATACATATACATACATACTTATACATATATATATATATATATATATATATATATATATATATATATATATATATACACATACATACATACATATATATATACACATACATACATACATATATATATACACATACATACATACATATATATATACACATACATACATACATATATATATATACACATACATACATACATATATATATATATATATCCATCCATCTTCTTATCGCTTATCCGGGGCCGGGTCGTGGGGGCAGAAGTCTAAGCAGGGATGCCCAGACCTCCCTCACCCCAGGCACTTCCTCCAGCTCTTCCGGGGGAATCCCGGAAGAGCTGGAGGAACCTGACAGCATCCTGACGGCATCCTTTACTTCCGGTGTCCACCACCGGGTTCGGGAATTACCGCCACGACAGGAACCTGAGACCCTCCGACCACAACTTTGAGCTGCCGCGGTAACAGTGGAGGCAGAGAACATGGTCCACTCTGACTCAATGTCCCCAGCCTCCCTCAGAATCCGGGAAAGGCTCTCCCAGAGGTGTGAGTTGAATACCTCCCAGACCTTCACAATATGTTTGGGCCTGCCCGGTCTGTCCCGCTTCCTCCTCTGCCAGCGCATCCAATTCACCACCAGGTGGTGAACAGTGGACAGCTCAGCCCCTCTCTTCACCCGAGTGTCCAAGACATGCAGCCGGAGGTCAGATGAAACGACAACAAAGTCGATCATTGACCTCCTGCCTAAGGTGTCCTGGTGCCACGTGCACTGATGAACACCCTTATGCTCAAACATGGTGTTCGTTATGGACAGACTGTGACTAGCACAGAAGTCCAATAACAGAACACCACTCGGGTTCAGCTTGGGGAGGCCGTTCCTCCCAATCACCCCTCTCCAGGTTTTACTGTCATTGCCCACATGGGCATTGAAGTCCCCAAGTAGAACAATGGAGTCCCCAGTTGGAGCACTATCAAGTACCCCTTCCACAGACTCTAAAAAGGCCAGGTGTTTCGCCAATGGACCTCTGATGACATCACTGTAGCTTCTAAACACCTTCCAAAGCCTGAAAAAGGAGGAGAAACGATGGCGAAAGAACTAGAAACTTTCATCAATGAATATGCACCTACTTCTCATGAGATGGCAAGGGTAATGATGCAAATCTTCTCACCTACACAATTTTCTGTCATTAGACGTCTTTTTGAAGAGTACAGACAACCTGTCAGTGCTGCCTGGAGAGAAACTCAGCAGAATGAGCCGCCTGAAAACCGCAACTACAGAGAGTGGGCTCAAGGACTGGTGGCAAGCGGTCCGCACCGGATTTCCGGTGCATTGTGATCTGCCGCGCATCAGCGTCTGCAAACAACGAGACGGGGAACCTGTCGAGGACTTACTCGACTCCACTCTATTTATGATGACTTCAGCGGCATGCAGAGACCAGCTGATTACCCAGGTCAGTTTATGACTTCATATGAAAATCTTTTGAAGCAACATTTTCTTGCCAACCTGCAAAAACCCCTGGCCGACCGAACTAAAGACTCTTGTATAGCTTGTCAGGACGGCACTGTTCGTTTGGCTGAAGTTGTGAGATACGCTAAACATGAACAAAGCCGCATGGCGGAGAAGGAGTCAGCAGAGAAACAGCGAAAGTGTGAAACAAAACACCGTGCTCAACTTCAGCTTCTGCAGCACATGGCAACTCAGCCATCACAACGGCTGGCGCCTTGCGTTTTTGACCCCTCCCCTAACAGGGATGCTTGCTTTTATTGAAGAGAGAATGGACATTGGGTACGTGACTGTCCAGTAAAGGCCCGTCAGCGCAGAGGACACGGAGATGGACGCAGGGGAGGCAGAGAGCATTTCTGAGGCCGTGGGCGTGGCCACTAAAACCAGAGCCCTTCCTTTCATCATCATGACCAGCTGTTGCTCCGCCGCCTGCAGACGGTTCAGAATGCAGCAGCTCGTCTGCTGACTAACAAGAAACGTCGTGATCATATCACTCCTGTCCTGGCCACCCTGCACTGGCTTCCAGTCCAGTACAGGATCCATTTTAAGATTTTATTACTGGTTTTTAAGAGTTTAAACGGTACGGCACCGTCTTATTTATCTGAGCTTTTAAACCTCCATGTTCCGGTCAGAGCTCTGAGGTCCACCAATCAGTTACTTTTAACTATTCCTCGATCTAAACTTAAAAGCAGAGGGGACCGATCCTTTTCCTTCACTGCCCCCAAATTATGGAACAGACTACCTTTTAATATCAGATCTGCTGAGACCACTGAACGTTTTAAAACCCTGTTAAAAACACACCTCTATGCATTGGCGTTCCCACCATCCTGAGCATGACATCTTGGTTTCTTGTGTATGAGTACTTGTATGATTGTAGTTTATTACCTTTGTTTTAATTGTTTTTAATTATATGTATTACTTTTATTGTACTGTTTTATGTTTTATTTTAAATCTGCACTTTCCTGTTCTTATGCTGTACAGCACTTTGGCTAAACTGAGGTTTTTTAAATAGTGCTTTATAAATAAACTTGAATTGAATTGAAATTGAATTGAATCATCAACTTAGCTGAAGCAAATCAGCTGTTGGTCCACCACAGCCCTTGACGGATAAGAACACATACACACTCATACATCACCCTGATGAAGAAAGTATTCTGCATCTCCCCTCCATGTCCAGAACTGTTTCCGGTAAATCGATTCCGTTTATCGCTGACTCTGGCGCTACTTACTCTGTAATCCGTTCATTTGAATTGCCAGGTACAAAATTAAGCGGTAGATATTTTTACTCTGTGAGTGCCAGTGGATCAGAAACCAAAGAAAATGTTTCTGTCCCTCTGACATGCACAGCTGACTCCCAGTCAAACATTCATTTTTAATCTCTGAATGCTTTGCCTTTAACCTGCTTGGGCGTGACCTCATGCTCACCTTGGGCATTGAACTACGTTCAACTCCCAAAGGGATGATGGTCAGTCAAAATTCCAATCATGTCCATCAGCTGGTTAAGGATGCCACCACCCCCCTCCCACTTCAGGTTTATCAATGGTGGGTCACCTATGAGTCTTCTCTAGAACTGTGTGACCTGGCAAAACAGAGAATGTTTTCTTCTGGTGTTGACATGATGAAACCAGAAGACCTGCATTGTACGTTGAATGTAACACATACCAAAGACCACACTTATGAAGAAAGGTTTTTTGCTGTGTTGAATGATCAAATGACAATGGGTACCCTCTTTTGGTCTGACACACACTGTGCAATGTCTGTCTTACTAACTCCCACTCAGTCTGAGTTTTTTCTAGTTCAAAATAGTTTCCCACACATCTCTCTGGCCAAATCACCCTCTGACCAGTGGACAGATCTGGGCTTGTGGGTCATGGCCTGTACCCAAGCGGAGGACTGGTATAAACCTCCTGGAAGTTTGGTTTGTTTTTCACCCTCCCTAAAGGCTCATAAACTGGATGTCTCCAGTATGATTCAGACCTTGAGAACAGTTGACATCTATTTCAAAGCGCTCAAATCTTTCTCCCTCACCCTCCCTTCTGTCAGCTACAGCTGACATCCCTGAACTTAGTGGTGTTCCAGACTCAGTCTGGGCCTCTCACAAGTATGATGTAGGACTCATAAAAAACTGTGAGCCTCTTGTTGTTACACCCAAATCTTATTTCAGGCCCCTGAGAGCCCAATACTCCCTGAAGCCTGAAGCCATTGCAGGCATCACCCCTGTTTTTAACTCCTTCCTGGAAGCAGGTATAATTGTCCCCTGTGATGATTCCCCTGTTAACACTCCCATCTTGCCTGTAAAGGAATAAAGACCTCCTCCTGCAGCTGAGGAATGGCGCTTTGTTCAAGATCTAACCCCATTTAACGCTGCTGTCCATGCCCAAGCCCCTTCAGTCCCAAACCCCTACACTCTTTTGTCAAATGTTCCTCCGGACTCTAAGTGGTTTTCTGTTCTTGATCTCTCCAATGCATTTTTTTCTGTGCCAGTTCACCCAGACTCTCAATTCTGGTTTGCTTTTCAGTTTAACGGGCGAGGATACACCTTCACCCGCATGCCACAAGGGTACTGTGAGTCACCAACCGTGTACAACAGAGCCCTTGCTGCTTCCCTCTGCTATTTTTCACCTCAGCCAGGCTCTGCCCTCCTTCAGTACGTTGATGATTTGATGATCTGTGCTCCCTCTAGAGGACACTGTGTGCATGACACTGTGGCTCTCTTGCACCATCTGGCTGCAGAAGGCCACAAATTTACCAAACATAAGATGCAACCCTCATGGACGCATGATAGTACATGATTTTGGTGCCCTTTGGCGCCACCGTGGTTTCCTGAAATCCGATGGAAAACCCATCCTTCATCATCATTTGGTCTCTGATTTATTAGAGGCTCTTCTTCTTCCGAAGCAGATGGCTGTGTGCAAATGTGCAGCTCACACTAACTCTTCTGATTTTATATCCACAGGAAACGCGCAAGTGGATGCGTCTGCGAAGGCTGCAGCTCTTCTCCCCCCCCCTCTGTCTCTTTGTGCTTCATCCATTGGTTCGGTCGAAGTTCCATCTTCTCTTTCTGCATTACAGACGTTGGCCTCCCCGTCCAATATTCGCCTTTGGAAACAGGCTGATGCGAAACACATGCCTGATGGGTGGATGGGACCTAACGATAAACCTTGTTTGCCTTCTGCCCTATTTCCTCATTACGCAAAGTTGTTGTACCCTGAGAACGGAGAGCTCTATTAGGAACGTACGGTACTATCAGGTCTTGCAAATATTGCGGCGCTAGGCCATTTTGGACTTTATATGCCAGTAATAAAATTTTGAATTGGATTCTAAATTTTACAGGGAGCCAATGGAGGGAAGCTAAAACCTTGTTGATTCCTGTCAGTACTCGCGCTGCTGCATTTTGGATCAGCTGGAGGCTGTTCAGAGAATTACTTGGACATCCAGCCAACAACACGTTACAGTAATCTAGTCTAGAAGATACGAACGCATGAATTAGTTTTTCGGCATCACTCTGCGAGAGGATGCTCCTAATCTTTGCGATATTACGGAGGTGGAAAAACGCAGTTTTACAAACCTGATTAATATGCTGTTTAAATGACAAATCCTGATCGAATATAACGCCAAGGTTTCGCACAGATTTACTGGAGGCCATCGCAAGACCATCTAATCCCTTCCTAAGCTGTTTGGGACCACAAACAACAACCTCTGTTTTATCAGAATTTAGTAGCAAAAAATTTCTGGACATTCAGTCCTTGATGTCCTTAAGACACATCTGAAGTTTGTCTAATGGTTCTGTTTCATCTGGCTTCATAGACAGATACAGCTGCGTATCATCAGCATAACAATGAAAATTAAAAATTAAAAATAGGTTCCGGATAATACTTCCCAAGGGCTGCATGTATAAACTGAACAGGATTGGCCCTAGCACTGAACCCTGCGGGACACCATAGCAGACCCTCGTCTGTACGGAAGAAACCTCATGAAGATGAACAAACTGGAATCTATCAGACAGATATGATTTAAACCAATCTAGAGCTGTCCCTTTAATCCCAACAACATACTCTAGCCTCTGCAGTAAAATGCTGTGATCTATAGTATCAAAAGCAGCGCTGAGGTCCAGCAGAACCAGTATGGACACTAACCCATTATCCTAGGCCATAAGAAGGTCATTCGAGACTCGAACCAGTGCTGTTTCTGTGCTATGATGCATTCTGAACCCTGACTGAAAAATTTCAAATAGATCATTTCTATACAAATGCTCACACAGCTGGCTTGCAACTACCCTTTCCAGAATTTTAGAGATAAATGGAAGGTTGGAAATTGGTCTATAGTTAGCTAAAATGTCTGGGTCAAGAGAGGGTTTTTTAAGTAATGGTTTGATTACTGCGACTTTTAAAGCCTGTGGTACATATCCTAAGACTAGGGACAAGTTGATCTGTTTCAGTATTGTCGGTCCAATAAGAGAGAAAACATTTTTGAGTCGTCGAGTAGGGATTGGGTCTAACAGACACGTGGATGATTTAGATCCATTGACGACTGAGGTCAGCTCAGAGAGATCAAATGGAACAAAACAGTCTAGAGTCAGGTCGGAGCAAAAGGGAGTCGCCGAGGTTGAAGAAATTCCCACAGCCACTGCCGGGAGGGCCTGGCCGATTTCCTCTCTAATTCTGACAATTTTATTGCTAAAGAAGCTCATAAAGTCTTCACTACTGAGAGCTGCAGGGATGCACGGCTCAACAGAGTTGTGGCTCTTTGTCAGCCTGGCTACAGTGCTGAACAGAAAACACGGGTTATTTTTATTATCCTCTATTAACGCTGAATAATAGGCTGTTCTTTTTTATACACTATTAGACTATCTTTCCATGCATAATAAATATCTACAGATCTACTAGAGTACCACTTTCTTTCCATTTTACGCACTTTCTGTTTTAACATACGAATATGTGAGTTAAACCAGGGAGTTAAGCTCCTATGGTTAGAGACCCTCTTTCTCAAAGGAGCAACTGCATCTAAACTGTGTGCAACACATCTGCAGTGCTACCAACAAGGAAATCAACGTCTGCTGAGGTAGAACCGAGGTCACAGCCCTCAACTGCTTCACTATGTTCCACTGTAAGAAGATGAAGAGCAATGGCCTCCCTAAATTTAGTGATAGCTTTATCGGATAGACACCTGCTAAAGTAATTCCTCCTATTATGCGTAACGTTGACAATGTTGAATTCAAACGTTATTAAATAGTGGTCGGATAGAAGGGAGTTTACATGTGACACTAACAGATTATCAAGTTCTACACCGTAGACGAGGACCAGATCAAGAGTATGATTAAGACAATGCGTCGGTTCTTTAACTTTTTGTAAAATCCCCATCGATTCTAGAAGAGAATCAAAAGCCAACTTAAGACTGTCGTTGTCAACATCCATATGAATGTTAAAGTCGCCCACTATGATGACTATGATCCAGATAAGCTCCAGCAGGAGGCCGGTAAACTACCACCAACAAGACTGGCTTCTCTGATTTCCAGCTCGGCAAGGCTGCAGCTCCCCTTGCTTGATAATCGTTGCTTGCCCTCTGCCCTTTTTCCTCATTATGCAAAATTGACACATGGGTTGGACCATGTCTCAAAAGGCGGGATGATGAATGCCATTTCACAGCATTGGTTCACTAAAGGATCGAACGCCCAACAGGCCGCCCATCCACCTCGAACTGGTCCATTTGAACATGTAATGATGGATTTTATTGAACTCTCTCCATCAGAATGAAAAAAATATTGTCTAGTCATAGTAGACATGTGGTCTAAATGGGTTGAGGCTTTCCCGACTTCCATAGCAGATGCTTCAGCCGTGGCACGAGCTCTGCTAAGTGAAATCATCCCTAGATGGGGCATACCACGATGTCTATCTAGCGATAATAGTGCTCATTTTGCTAATGAAGCTGTGTTACAAATCTCCCTCCATTTAGGCATTGATGTGAGAAAACACTGCGCTTCCCATCCGGCCAGTGGCGGAGCTGTGGAGCGGGAAAACTGAACTTTAAAGAACAAGTGCTGTAAAGAAACTGGCCTCTCTTGGCCTAAAGCTCTTCCTCTTGTGTTAATGTACATGCGCATGCACAAAAGAGAAAGGACAGGTTTAAGTCCATTTGAAATTCTGTTTGCAACTCCACCCAACACTGGACTGGGCCCCCCAAGGGCTCCACCTACAGAAACAGCTTTGTGTGAAAGTAACGTTCTATCCTATTGTTGTATAGCCAGCTGATGGTCAACTCCACTCCCTGAGTCCTGGTGATTTCGTTTTGGTCAAAAGCTTCAAAAGACGCAGGTGGAACCACCAGCGCTGGGTAGGCCCGTTCCAAATTCTCCTGACTACGCACACCGCCGTGAAGGTAGCCGAGAGAGCAACTTGGATACACGCCAGCCACTGCAGGAAGGTCCCACATCCAGAGGAAACACCTGTTCCTGACCAGCGGACTGACTTGTCCGACTGCTCCGATCACGAGCAAAATCAGTAAGTAGTGAAATAGCGTCCTGCTGCTTCAAAGAGCATACCGCTCCAGCATCAGTGAAGAGTGAAATCAGCACCTCACCGCTACAGAAAGCAGAGTGCATTATCTGCGGTGTTCACAATGAATAATCTACATTATCTAACTGGCCAAACGCCAATGAGACATCGCCCCTGGTGGTTTGCCCTTATCCTGCTCCCACTAGCCACCCTAGTCACGTTCCTTTTTTTCTTACTTGAGACTCATGTGCATGCCCCCATGCCCCTCGCCCCCTCATCTGTCAATACCACAAAGTCTCCTCTATCTCCTGCCTTCGACCTCATTGCGTCCACGTTTTCCCCTCCACTCTCCTCTCCTTATTGGCCCAGACGATCCATAACATCAGGTAAATGCGCATTCAGCAGCACCTGCATCTTCTGCCGAATGCAAAATCCCTGCAACCACAACCCCACTCCCACTCCCTTAGAAGGCTCCTATAAACAAAAATCATGAGAACTCTATACATGTTATAGCGCTACGGTATTTGCTTCTACTGTGTCTATACCCCTGAACTCAATCGCTTTATCAAATCTCCGGAGAGGCACCACTTATAAAAACTATCACTGGTATCTTTCCCATGAAGAGTTTGCTTCAAACTGGAACTCTGTGTTTGCCTACACCGGCTCCGATTGGAAACCTGCTAACTACATGACCACAACTGCTTCTCCACAATGGGCCTCTAGACTGCATATGTCTAAAACTCAGACTCATCTTGTACTTACTTTTAATACCTCACCTAATCCACTGTCCTCCAATCCTTCATGTCACAGTACATCCCAAGGCTGTTATCACCTTGGCTTATATGCTTATGTTCCTGGTCCTACACTTGATCCTAAAGCTCATATTTCTATTTGTGCTAACATTTCCACCCAGAATTCCTCTGCTGGTGTTCTGTCTGTGGGCCCTCGTTCAGATGTTTCTTCCACATTGATTATTTTTAATGTCGACCCCGACGTGGATGAATGTTTTGAAGTTATGTCTGGAATCTCAGGTCATACTAATAACTGGCTCCTGTTGACAGAACAAGTTGGACAAACCAGTCATGATGATTGTATTGTGTGTATGGGCCCTAGGCCCCTTTTTAGAGTGGTTCCTCCACCTCCCGATCTAAATTTTACTTGGTTGATTTGCTTATGAAGGACAATCCCTCTGTAGCCTGTTCTGACTGGGAAATTCCTTTTCCTGTTACCTCCATCCATCCATCCATCTTCTTCCGCTTATCCAGGGCCGGGTCGCGGGGCCAGAAGTCTAAGCAGGGATGCCCAGACCTCCCTCACCCCAGACACTTCCTCCAGCTCTTCCGGGGGAATCCCGAGGCGTTCCCAAGCCAGCCGAGAGACATAGTCCCTCCAGCGTGTTCTGGGTCTTCCCCAGGGTCTCCTCCCGGTGGGACATGCCTGGAACACGTCTCTAGGGAGGCGTCCAGGAGGCATCCTATACAGTTGCCCAAGCCACCTCAGTTGACTCCTCTCAATGTGAAGGAGCAGCGGCTCGACCCCGAGCTCCTCCCGAATGACTGAGCTTCTCACCCTATCTCTAAGGGAGCGCCCAGCCACCCTGCGGAGGAAACTCATTTCGGCCGCTTGTATCCGTGATCTTGTCCTTTCGGTCAATACCCAAAGTTCATGGCCATAGGTGAGGGTGGGAGCGTAGATTGACCGGTAAATTGAGAGCTTTGCCTTACGACTCAGCTCCTTCTTCACCACAACAGTTCGGTACAACGACTGCATAACTGCAGACGCTGCACCAATCCGTCTGTCGATCTCACGCTCCATCTTTCCCTCACTCATGAACAAGATCCCGAGATACTTAAACTCGTCCACTTGAGGCAGGACATCTCCACCTACCCGAGAGGGCAAGCCACCTTTTTCCGGTCGAGAACCATGGCCTCGGATTTAGAGGTGCTGATTTTCATCCCAGCCGCTTCGCACTCGGTTGCAAACCGTCCCAGCGTATGCTGTAGGTCACTGCCTCGATGAAGCCAACAAGACAACATCATCCGCAAAAAGCAGAGATGAAATCTTGTGGTTCCCAACCTGGACCCCCTCCGGTCCCTGGCTACGCCTAGAAATCCTGTCCATTAAAATTATGAACAGGATCGGTGACAGAGGGCAGCCCTGCCGGAGTCCAACATGCACTGGAAACAGGTCTGACTTATTGCCGGCAATGCGAACCAAACTCCTGCTCCGGTCGTACAGAGACCGAACAGCCCATAGCAAAGGGCCCCGGACCCCATACTCACGGAGCACCTCCCACAGGATACCACGAGGGACACGGTCAAATGCTTTCTCCAGATCCACAAAACACATGTAGACTGGTTGGGCATACTCCCATGAACCCTCCAGCACCCTGCGGAGAGTATAGAGCTGGTCCAGTGTTCCACGACCAAAACCGCCGAAACGACAAAAACCGCATTGTTCCTCCTGAATCCGAGGTTCGACTATCGGCCGAAGTCTCCTCTCCAGTATCCTGGAGTAGACTTTCCCAGGGAGGCTGAGAAGTGTGATCCCCCTATAGTTGGAACACAGTCTCCGGTCCCCCTTTTTAAACAGAGGGACCACCACCCCAGTTTGCCACTCCAGTGGTACTGTCCTCGTCCTCCATGCAATGTTGTAGATGCGTGTCAACCAAGACAGACCCACAACATCCAGACACTTGAGGTACTCAGGGCGAATCTCATCCACCCCTGGTGCCTTGCCACCAAGGAGTTTACGGACTACCTCAGTGACTTCAGCTTGGGTGATGGAAGAGTCCACCGTACAGTCCCCAGCCTCTTCCTCCTCAGCGGAAGGCATGTCGGTGGGATTGAGGAGATCCTCAAAGTATTCCTTCCACCATCCGACAATATCCCCAGTTGCGGTCAGCAGCCCTCCACCCACACCATAAATGGTGTTGGCAGGGTACTGCTTCCCCCTGCTGAGGCGCCGGACGGTTTGCCAGAATCTCTTCGGTGCCGACCGATAGTCCTCCTCCATGGCCTCCCCGAACTTCTCCCAGACTCGAGTTTTTGCTTCCCGGACCGCCTGAGCTGTGGCCTGCTTGGCCTGTCGGTACCTGTCGGCTGTGTCACGAGTCCGACGGGCCAACAAGGCCCGATAGGACTCCTTCTTCAACCTGACGGCATCCTTCACTTCCGGTGTCCACCACCGGGTTCGGGGATTACCGCCACAACAGGCACCTGAGACCCCCCGACCACAACTTTGAGCTGCCGCGGTAACAATGGAGGCAGAGAACATGGTCCACTCTGACTCAATGTCCCCAGCCTCCCTCAGAATCCGGGAAAAGCTCTCCCGGAGGTGTGAGTTGAATACCTCCCTGACCAAGGGCTCGGTCAGACGTTCCCAACAGACCCTCACAATACGTTTGGGCCTGCCCGGTCTGTCCCGCTTCCTCCTCTGCCAGCGCATCCAACTCACCACCAGGTGGTGATCAGTTGACAGCTCAGCCCCTCTCTTCACCCGAGTCTCCAAGACATGCGGCAGGAGGTCAGATGAAACGACAACAAAGTCGATCATTGACCTCCTGCCTAAGGTGTCCTGGTGCTACGTGCACTGATGAACACCCTTATGCTCAAACATGGTGTTTGTTATGGACAGACTGTGACTAGCACAGAAGTCCAATAACAGAACACCACTCGGGTTCAGATCGGGAAGGCCGTTCCTCCCAATCACCCCTCTCCAGGTTTTACTGTCATTGCCCACGTGGGCATTGAAGTCCCCCAGTAGAACAATGGAGTCCCCAGTTGGAGCACTATCACGTACCCCTTCCACAGACTCCAAAAAGGCCAGGTACTCTGTACTGCTGTTCGGCCCGTAGACACAAACAACAGTAAGGAACCTTTCCCCGACCCGAAGGCGCAAGGAAGCAACCCTCTCGTTCACCGGGGTAAACTCCAACACATTGCGGCTGAGCTGGGGCGCTATAAGCAGGCCCACACCAGCCCGTCGCCGCTCACCGTGGGCAACTCCAGAATAGTGGAGTGTCCAGCCCCTCTGAAGGAGCTGGGTTCCAGAGCCCAGGCTGTGCGTAGAGGTGAGCCCAACTATCTCTAGTCGGTATCTCTTAACCTCCTGCACAAGCTCCGGCTCCTTCCCCCCAGCGAGGTGACATTCCATGTCCCCATTGCTAGGGTTTTGGTCCAGGGATTGAGCCGCCGAGGCACCCCGCCGCGACCGCTGCCCAAACCACATTGCACCGACCCCTCATGCTTCTTCCTGCGGGTGGTGAGCCTACGGGAAGGCGGGCCCACGTCGCCATTTCGGGCTGAGCCCGGCCGAGTCCCATGGGCAAAGACCCGGCCACCAGGCGCTTGCCTTCGAGCTCCAACCCCAGGCCTGGCTCCAGGGTGGGGCCCCGGTGACGCCAATCCGGGCGACGTAACGATCCTTGTTGGTATGTTCTGCATGAGGGATCTGTGAATCTTCCTGTTACCTCTAAGAAGGTAACTCCCCCTCTGTTTGATTTTGCTGTTGCTATTATGAACTTCTCGTGTTTCAGTAGCTCCACTCCTGGTAGAGTCCCATTTGGTAGGCTAAATTCCTCTTATTGTAGCTCCACCTCCACGTTAGGAAGACCGAATTTAGCATGTGCTGACCTCTGGTGGTGGTGTGGAGGCAACATACTCAGGTCTGTTCTCCCTATGAATTGGACAGGTCTGTGTGCTCCAATCACCCTTATCTTGCCAGTGACTGTCACTTTCACTTGGCCATCTGACATTGTCTCCAATCCGCCTATTCGTACGAAGCACAGTTTGGGACTTGAATCAGATCCTACCTACATTGATGCAATCGGCGTGCCACATGGTGTACCGGATGAATATAAGTTGGTTGATCAAATTGCAGCGGGTTTTGAATATATTCTCTGCTGGTGGTGTACTATCAATAAAAATGCTGATAGAATTAATTACATCCACTATAATGTTCAGTGCTTGGCTAATTTTACCCGTGATGGTCTCTCTGCAGTCCACGAACAACTGCGTGCGACTTCTCTCAGGGCTTTCCAGAATAGGATGGCTGTGGACATGCTCCTCGCTGAACGCGGGGGTGTTTGTTCCATTTTTGGTGATCAGTGCTGCACGTTTATTCCTAACAACACTGCACCCTTGGGAAAACTCACTAGAGCCGTGGATGGCCTCCGCACACTATTCAATAAAATGAATTGTGAAAATGTATTTACAAATGAAATGTATTTATTGTGTAGCACCGAGGGTTTGAGGGTAACGTAATTTCGATTCTCTGTATGTGTCTCACATGTGGTAGAATTGACAACAAACTTGACTCTGACTCTGACTCTGAAGGAACATTCTGGAGTCGACACGTCCATGTGGGACTCCTGGCTGTCTGTTTTTGGTAAATATAGAGCTTTAGTTGCTTCTATTCCTCTGTCTGTAGCTGTTTTCACCTCCATTCTTGTTCTTTGTGGGTGCTGTTGCATACCATGCATCAGAGCCCTTTTGGTTAAACTTATTAATAAAGCTTTTGCTTCGCACGTGCCTCAACTGATGTATACATCCCTTCCCCGGGACTTTGATGGGTCTATTTCCCCAGCTGATCTGGAATGTGGTGCTGCTTCATGCCCCTCTTCTGAATCTTCTTGTGACTCTGACTGTGATACGATAGTTTAAGCTGTTTTTTTTTTTTTTTTTTGGTTGTTTGTTTTTTTATGAGCAACTTCTGTATGATGAGTTATCTTAAACCAGTGTACGGTGTGATGATTTTGATGTTTATGTAACTTGCTTGTTTCCCTTCTGCTGCCTTATTTTTACATTTTTATTCTTTTTCTTTTTATATGCATTTTGTTTTGTACACTTTCTTTTGTTTCTGTTCGCTATGGTTGGTCCCTTGGACCAAGAGGAGGGAATGTGAGAGAAATGTTATATTCACATAGTACTAGTTTGAATCACTTATTCCACTTAGCAGTTTAAACATTGTCTGAACTTAATCCGACCCTAAGTGAGTATTATTTAAGTACGAGCCTGTCTTTTGACTGTGTAGCCCGATAATTTTATGACAGAGAGAACAGAGTCCCCTGTTTCCCATTTATGACAGAGACAACAGACTTTTCTGTTTCCTATGCTCTTAGATTTAACACCTTGATAAGGCATCTGCCTTTCTCTTCTTTAAGTCTGATAAGCAGTAAGGGGGTCTTGCAGGAGTGTTTCCTGTGAGACAATGTGCTCTGTCTTTTAGGGGGCCATATAGTTGTGACCCATGTGACGTTTCCTGGTTCAGAACATATAAATACTTCTCTCCTCTTCTCCATGGCAGAACTCTCAACTGAGACTTCTCTGCACGTCTGATCAACGTGTATTTTTTCAAATTAACCTTTGTGTTAAACTTGAAACTGTTTGCTTTCTCATTGGATTGCAGTAAATTTCTGCCACAATAATATTTTTTCTGTCGGCCCTTGGCCTGGCGAGAAGTCTGATTAGCCCGAGTATATGCCTGTGACAGACAGTCATGCAGCGTCTGAACATACTCACTATATTCGCTTGGCTCATGCATCGTCTGAAACCTGAGGATCAGGTCCACAGGGAGTCTGGGATGCCTGCCAAACATAAGGTATTATGGCGTGTACCCAGTAGAGTCGTGTCGTGTACAATTGTAGGCATGTGTCATTGCATCCAGATGCTCATGCCACCTTGGTTTAAGGTGAGGTTCTAAGATCCCAAGCATGTCCATGAGAGTGCGGTTGAATCTCTCTGTAACACCGTTGCCCTGGGGCTGGTAGGGGGTTGTGTGATTTTTGATGATGCCTGTACACCTACACAGCTCCTTCACCACAGCACTTTCAAAATTGCGTGCTTGATCTGTGTGCAATTTAGCCGGGAACCCAAACCGACAGAAGAAATTTCTCCACAGCACTCTGGCCACCGTGGTAGCCTTTTGATCTTTGGTGGGATATGCCTGTGCGTAGCGTGAGAAGTTGTCTGTGACGATGAGGACATTTTCTATGCCAGCCCTGGCAGGAACTAACCCCAGGGGGTAGTCACCATAACTCGCGGGTCCCAGGGGTCTGGCCTGCCCAGCTTGTGTTGGCACCGGGTTCCTAATGGGCTGCTGCACAGCTTGAGGAGCTGAGAAACCAAAACACGGGGGGTTCTGGGGTAGGGGAGAGGCTGTAATTCCATGCATACTGACCTGGGGCACAGGGTGTGTTGCACTTACAGTCACAGGGGAGACTATTGGGGACACATGAGCAGAAACTGCACCACAATCTGTATAGGGTGAGAAGATGGGGGTGGGTGGAGTGTACCGAGTACATGGTCCGAGTCCTGCGTCCTGCCGAACTGGGGTTTGATAATGCACTGGCTGGGTAAAGGGGAACTGGGGGGTTAGCATTGATCTCACCGAAGGCTGTTGGTAGCCGACGCTAGCCGCTGCACCTTCACCCAGGGGGATGAGTGTCAACATTGGGGAGCAGTCACTGTGGCTTATTACCTGCTCTGGAATGAGTAAGGGGTCTGGTATTGCTGCCGGAAGGCCTTCCTCCATGGCGTCGTTAGAGCATCTAACAACAGCTTTGCTGTTTCGGTCTTAAAACACCACGGGTCCGGGTCACGGCACCAAAGATGTAACCCAAGCTGTGCGAGACCCGTGCCTCCCTGTACACTCCGATGACTCTGTGTTGTGTTTTTGTTGGTGTAGTTGTTTGTCCGGAATGTACTGACGAGGCAAGAGTCAAACACACGGTGCTCAAGGGCGTGGCTCAGACCGCACCATTTATTGGTCAGCCGACAGCTCCACAGGCATTACCTTCCAAACCGCAAACAAACACTCTCGTTAATTTACATAATTCACAATGCTCACAACCATTAACAGTGCTTCCAAAACCCGTAAAAACATAAAACGTCACTCACAAAACTTTTAGACCAATGAAATCCGTGTCAATGATAAAACTGATATACTTATATCACACAATGAAACAAACTACAGAAAACATTACAGGTGCCCAATAAACATCCCGAGAAATAAATAAACCTCGTCTTGGCTACTTTTACATAAGTTATTGAACAGCTATGGCGCGAGCGCCATTCACAGTGCTTACCTACCAAATTGCAAACAAACACTGATTAGACGCACGCTACCCACAGCATATATATGCATATATGCATATATATGGATAAATACATACAGATGTGTTGCACTCAGCTTTAGATGCAGTTGCTCCTTTGAGAACGAGGGTCTCTAATCATGGGAGCTTAACTGGTATAACTTGCATATCTAACTTGTGTGTATATGCTACTATAGGCCTATGCTGCAGGGGGACACCAACATGATCCACTGAGTGGTGCCCTTCATCTCCTCTGTTTCTCTTTGCCTTCACTGTCCCTTCTTCACCTCAATCCTCGGTTAATAAATTACAGTATCCCATAAACATATTTGTGGTCCATCGTTCTTGTAGTTTGTTGTGCTTGTCTGTCCCCTCTTTTTCTCTTCTGTACATGTTTTGCAGACCAGAGCATCTGTTGACCAGATATACTTCTGTGTAAACAGCAGTAACAGTTCTTCCCCTTTGCAAAGGCTGAGAAAAAGGCATGCTGCCTCTTGTGTGGTTCATATCTACCCTCGGTGGAGTAAAGGGAAAACTCCAATATGTGGTGACACTAAAATGTATCTAAATATTCAAACCAAGTCATGAATGTGTGCTTTAATCATCTCTAAATAGTTTGACTACATATTTCAAACTGCAGAAAATGGGTATTTCTAAGCAAATGTCAGTCCAAAACATAAAGGAGGACACTCTTTATCTGAACATCCATCTATGTTGGCTCAGTTAATCACATGTTTCCTTCAGGCAAAAGTCCTAACAAACTTTATATCTAGTGTCATATATTCCTCAGGGGCAAAGATTACTGAGTTAATCTTTCCCTTATGACATAAATAAGTAAAAGGTGTCTTAGGACACTCAATAGTGTTGAGAAGGAGCAGGACAACTCCCTTGTTAGTTTCAGATTTGGAAAAACACATACAAAAACATATTGATCATTGACTAATGAAAATCAGACATTGATACAGAACTGTTGTTCAACAGAATCATTACAAAATAAAATAATGAAACTGACCTGGACAGCACTGATGGGACTATGAAATTTTATATTTTGTTGCACAACAATGTAGTCAAGTGTTTTCTGTAAGTAGTGCCATAAACCACGTGGTTTATGAGCATCTTAAAACATCTGAGTTTATTTACGTGAAAATGTATATACATGCATATGTAATGAAATGAATATGGTTTTTTTTTGATGAAGTTACTTTGTTTATATGTCATGGCAATAACTTTGAACACTTTTGAAGCTCAAATTGTTTTTTTTTTTTTTTTTTACTTTATTAACAGAGTAGTAAAAGAGTTTACAGACACAGACTAATATTAATATTTAATGTTTTGTAGATCTTTTGGTCATTTTTTGACAGTATTAGAAGAGGAGCTGGGTGGAGAGAGAAATGAGCAGATCTGCAGCAATGAAACCTTATTTAAAATAAACGTTAAAATAAATGTTTTAAGATCTAACAAGACCATAAGAAACACATGCAAAAATAAATCAAACCTGTTAGTTTGATATATCAGCACAAAAAAAATAATCTGGCTGTGAAAATATTTTCAAAATATGTTAAATAAAACCTCCTTAAGTAGCAGCACATGATATTTTACACCATCTCTCTGTGTATTTACACAACAAACAACAAAAATACATGAGCAATGAATGTGATGATTTAAAATTTTTAAATCATCGGCAACTACTAATTATTTTATTCAGCCTGAATCTCTTTGCCCTGGTAATTGAAGTTACAACAGTTGAGTTTTATTTCTGTGAATAAGAGATAATTGTCTTTTGTCAGCCCTCATGTTGGATCAGATGTTGATGCAGACTTAAATATTTTATACATATATACATACATATATATATATATATATATATATATATATATATATATATAGACAGAGAGATTAATTCATTAATAGCTTTAAAATAAGTTAAATATAAGGAAAATGGTGATATTTTTGCTTTCCAGTTAGTTACCTTACAAAAAAAAGATAAGAAAAGCAGTGCATACTAAACTGTCTATAAAAAGAAAAAGAAAACATTTATATACAGTATATCTTATAAAAATAGAGCTACATATGAATCACATCGACAGTGCTTTGTAAACATGTACTTAAGCCATAACTGAGTGATAAATTAATTTAGATTCTGGATTTAGGTGTGTAGGAAGATTTAATAATCCAATGTTGCTGCCTTCACAGCTATATGTAACTATCATGAGCACCACTGAAAGTTAAAAAAAAAAACACAGTAAGAAATTAAAATGCACAACAAATACAAATAAACATGATATTAGTTTAATAACAACTGTGAGCCTGTGTTTTTACAGCTTCCAGTCAACAGAAATGCTGTTTGTCAAATTTTCATTTTTCTACACAAACTATAAGTTAGTGTTACTAAAACAAATCTACAGCATTTTAAATTGTACACATTAGCCGTCTGAAGGTCCTCAGATTTGATCTAAGTGCTGTTAACCTCAGTCTTCATCAGAATTCCCTCCTGAGGTTTAAAACTAAGATCACTGCGACTGCCGTCAACTACAGATAAACCAAGTGTTCCTCAGTTCTTGGTGCACAGACACTTTCTCTAGTTTTAAGATTAGATTTAAATGATACGTTATGGAGAACGTTTGAAGTTAAGGACTGGCTTAGATGATCCACAGGTATCCCTTTATTTTTCCAGGCCTAGGAGATGTTTGATGATGCTATTGTTAATAAATCCAGCCACTCTGGCAGCCTGGCTTTTGGTGCAGTTGCCTCCCAATCAAAAGGTCCCTGGTTCAATTCCCATCTGTGTCAGCATCTCCCTACAACTGCAGTGTTAAGTCAGGAAGAGAATCTGATGTAAAATATTTGCCAAAATTGTGTGCAGGCCATGAAGCTCCGCTGTGGCAACCCCTCAGTCAAGGGAGGGACATTGTTCCATTATTTCTGTCTGCAAACCTGCACTTGTTCTGCTTGTCAAATGCATGTTTCTTATACTGAGAATTTATTTGTTTTACTTAGTTTGGACAATCTAATTTCTTGGATGTCAATATTGGTTAATATATCTCGTATCCAGGAGACATTGTGAAATGAGAGTATCATCTGGATGGAAGGTAAAACTCTTCAGTGACAAAAGAAAATATAGTCCAGTGGTGTGATTTCAAGGATTTAAGAGTTTCCATCACCTGGATGACGGAGCGTCTACAACACTGATTCTGCCAAGGTAACACAACAGTTTTAAAACAGGAAAGCTCTCCATTCAATTTAAATCCAATTTAGCAGACATTTAATGTACTGTAAGTAAAACGTTCATAAAACGTGGTGAAATAAACTTCATCTGAGATGGCTGCATTAAAAACCTGAAACCAAAGAGAGGACAGAGCACATGGTGATTTCTGTGTCTAAAAGGTTTTTGTCATTTTAATGTGGTGACACTAAAATGTTTCTAAATATTCAAACCAAGTCATGAATATGCGCTTTAAACGCCTCTATAGTTTGATTAGATATGCAGAAAACACGAATTTCTAAGCAAATGTCAGTCCAAAACATAAAGGAGGACACTCTTTATCTGAACATCCATCTATGTTGGCTCAGTTATTATCATGTTTCCTTCAGGCAAAAGTCCTAACAAACTTTATATCTAGTGTCATATTATCCTCAGGGGCAAAGATTACTGAGTTAATATTTCCCTTATGACATAGATAAGTAAAAGGTGTCTTAGGACACTCAATAGAAGGAGCAGGACAACTCCCTTGTTAGTTTTAGACTTGCAAAAACACATACAAAAACATACTGATCATTGACTAATGACAATCAGACATTGATACAGAACTGTATATATATATATATATATATATATATATATATATATATATATATATATATATATATATATATATATACATATATATACATATACATTTATATATACATATACATATATATGTATACATATATATACATATATATATATATACATAGATATGTATATATATATATATACATATACATATATATATATATATATATATATATATATATTATATATATATATATATATATATATATATATATATATATATGTATATTTATGAGAAAAAAAAACTGTCTTAAGTTCTGTATTATGAAATGGAATGCCAATCAACAATGAATTGTTGATTCCCAATGTATGTAGACCTGCATTAAACAAAGTCAGATTTTATGCCTCTGCCAGAGGACCTCCACAAACTGCGAAGAGCCAGAGCCCCGGCCCCCATCAGGTACACCTTCTACAGAGGTACCATCAAGAGCATCCTGACCAGCTGCATCACTGTGTGGTACGGAGCTGCACCGCATCCTGACGCAAGTCAGTATAATTGAATTGAATTGAATTGAATTGAATTGAATTGAATTGAATTGAATTGAATTGAATTGAATTGAATTGAATTGAATTGAATTGAATTGAATTGAATTGAATTGAATTGAATTGAATTGAATTGAACTGAATGTGGGTTTTATGTAGTAATCTCATACTTTCACTTTTGATTTCAGATACTCATAAACCACCTGGTTTATAGCACTCCAGCAGCCATGCCTTAACGAAACCTGATATCTTGATATTGTAAATTTATTTGAAGGATCCAGATTTTATTATCATATATTCTGTGCAATGCAGGACATTTTTAACACTGTTGGGAAGAATTACAAATACAGAATCAGAATCTCAATACTATATTTATCCACAAGCAAAATTCTATTTGTAACAGTGCTCCATGTAACCAAAACTTTAGGATACATAAAATAAATAAATGCAAAAAAATAATCTTTTGCCTGCCAGTGAAACATTATTTATTATTTTATATCGATAAGGCTTTTCTAACAGAAGAAACTAATAGACTTCCTATAAACCACATGGTTCATTTCTATAAATTGTTTCACATACTTTCTCACATATCAAAAAAATAGAGAATATATGTTACAACTACATGTTAGCTCACTGCCAACATGTAATTGTAACATGTGATGAGAGGATGAAGGCATACATTTAAAAAAAAAAACCACACCAATCAAAGCCAGTCAAAACTCATACTTAAGATGAATTATAAGACCAATGTGTTTGAATCAAGAATAATAAAAAAGGGGCATGATTACACCTGTCCATAGTTAAAAACCCGACCACAAAGTTAGATTTTAAAAGGTGATGCACAACTTTGTTGCTTCAGTAGTTTCTGCAGAACTTTATGCAGGAAGGTGTTTGAATGTGTACACAGACTCGACATTTGCTTACAGTGTGAGTCACATCAGTGGCAGAATGTGGCAAGGTTTTGTTAGTGCAGATGGCACACCTGTTACCTACGGTGCTGATACTTCATATCTTTTAGATATCATCCACCTTCTAGTCGCCTTAGCTGTTATGAAATGCCCATCATTATGAAATGACTCAAAAAAGTGCTCCTTGACACCCAAGGGAAATAATGACACAGACACAGAAACTAAACACTAAGCCACTGCCACAGGCATAGGACCTATGTTGTTTGGTGAAGATTGTGCACCTCTTACCACCAATGGATGAAATATTTGGCTAGTCAAATAACCGAGCATTCTTTTACAGTATGCTACAAATGCAAAGAATCAACCTGTGGTTTTTGCCTTTTCTGGGACTCAAGGCCGATAGAAGAAACTAGTACATACCCGGTGGAATGTACAATAAATGTGGCTGCTGGATACATGGAGCAATGGATGAGTGACACTTCAATCTGTCCAGACTCATTACCCGTAGGACTGTTAGTAATGATTCCCCCAGTCACACAAGTCTCAGAAAACACAATACATCCATTCTGCATAGCTGAGGGACATTGCATAGAGTATGCACTATATGCCATACAACAGACAAAAACATCCATAAAACATTTATTGATATAACATTAAGTGCAAAGATGCTGTGGGGCTCATGGACGGTCCATGCTGGACTCGATATCTACAACATCACCACTAAGGCAGATCCAATGATAGATTCAATGTAAGCAGGTGGTCAAAAATGGGAGATATCTGCATATAGATTCATTCTTCCCAAGTTTGAAAAAGCAAGATGGCGCCGCTGTGCAAGGCTGGCCGTCTCCCCGCCCGTTTATCGAGTGTGTCTGGACTTGTTTTTGTGGTTTTATTGTTTTTTGCGTGCCTCCAAGATTTGTCTGCTCTGATAGTTCACGATCGTCAAGTGCTTCTCAACATTAGAGATTTTGTGGAGACGCGGCCGAGCCTTGGCCCGGGACCTAAAGCAGGAGTTCCGTCGTTCCTGGCGTCTGTTCCGGCGTACCTCCGTCGTCCACCTCCAGCTACCTACTTGCAGAGAAAGCGCTTCAGAAGACGTGGGAAACGTGGAGGTGTACTGGTGAGACTAAGGGCATCTCTGAGATTTGGCTGTGGATCGGGCCCCTCTCTCAGACGATGGGTGATCTTCCGACCACTGCGCCTGCGATGGATCTGTCCTGTCCTCCCTGCGCCGTCAGCTGGCGGCCCGCCTGTCACCGGCCCCGCCTGTCACCGGCCCCGCCTGTCACCGGTCCCACCTGTCACCGGCCCCGCCTGTCATCGGCCCCACCTGTCGGCGGAGGAACCTGCTCCCCGGCGGGGCCTGACCCGGCGTCCCCGCAGAGCCGATCTTGCTAACCTTCGCCAACTCTCCAGAGCCCCGGAGTCTAACCAGGAGGATGTGGTGCTACGTTTGGCTCTAATCAACGTCAGATCACTGACTAATAAAACTTTGATCCTGAATGACTTCTTCGTCTCCCGGGAGCTGGATTTTCTGTTCATCACGGAGACGTGGCTTCGAGCTGGTGAGTCCGCTCCGTTCTCCGAACTTCTCCCTCCGGACTGCTTATTCTTCAACTCTCCCCGGACATCTGGCCGAGGTGGTGGACTGGCTTCAGTCTTCAAATCCAGCTTCAACTGCCGACGCGTTTCTCCTGACACATTCTCCAGTTTTGAGCTACAGACTTTTGTCATAAACCCGGACTCTCCCATTATGTGTGTTTTAGTTTATCGACCACCAAAATTTACTAAGGACTTCATTCAGGACTTTGCAGACCTGGTGGCAAGCATAACTGTGGACTTTGATCGTTTTTTAATTGTCGGTGATTTTAATATTCATGTTTGTTGTGAGTCCAAACCTTTGGCCCGGGAGTTTTTAACTCTTATTGACTCCTTTAATCTCACCCAGTCTGTGACAGGTGCGACTCACCAAAAAGGGCACGTTTTAGACCTTGTTTTATCCTTCGGTGTAAATTTAAATGTTACTGACATCGTTGATGCTGGTATTTCTGACCACTTTGCTGTTTTTTTTTCTGTTGCGATTCCGGGTCCGAATGTCAGGCGACGCACAGCGGAGCGCTATGCGCGCACTATAACCGCTTCCACGGCTGCGCAGTTCGCTGCAGCCTTCGGCAGCTCGTTGGGGTCCTTCAGGGACTGTTTGGTCAATCTAAGTCCCGATGAATGCCTAACCGTTTTTAATGCGATCTGCACCGATATCCTGGACATGGTGGCTCCGGTCAGGAGGAAGCGATCCAAACCAGTGACAGAGCCGTGGTTGAATGAGACCACCCGGACCCTGCGACGGGCCTGCAGACGCGCTGAGCGGAAATATAAAAAAGATCATCTTCACATTTCCTTTGAAATTTTTAAAACGAGTTTATTAGAATACCAGAGAGCTGTTAAATCTGCTAAAACACACTTTTTATCTAACCTTATATCAAGCAATTCTGATAAGCCTCAGTTTCTTTTTAAAGTTCTTAATTCTCTTTTACATCCTGGGGACCCAGATGGTATTGTGCCATCACAGATACTGTGCAATAGATTTCTGGAGTATTTTATAAACAAGATCTCCTCTACTCGACCGCCTTTGCCTTTATCCTTGTCCTTGGCAGATCCTGTATCTGCAACCGTTTGCAATGTTGTTTTTGAGACTTTTGAGCCTGTGTCCCTATCTTCTTTGACTGAAATTGTCAAACACCTCAAGCCTTCCAACTGTCCTAAGGACAGTGTCCCGGCTCGGCTCTTTAAGAATGTTTTTAACAGCATAGGGCTGTGTGTTGTTGGTTTGATTAATTCATCTTTGAACTCCGGTTGTGTTCCAGCTGCTTTCAAACATGCTGTGGTGCAGCCGCTCCTTAAAAAGCCTAATCTAGACACTTCAGTTCTTGCGAATTACAGGCCAATTTCAAAGCTCCCGTTTTTATCTAAAATTTTAGAGAAAACTGTTTTTAACCAATTACAATCTCATCTTGATCTTAATGATACTTTAGAGAAATTCCAGTCTGGTTTTAAACGATTTCATAGCACCGAAACTGCTCTCCTTAGAGTTTTTAATGACCTGCTCCTGTCCGCGGACCACGGCAACCCGACTGTTCTGGTTCTACTGGATCTCACTGCTGCCTTTGATACAGTAGATCACCAAATCTTGCTATCGCGGCTTGAGAACTACGTAGGCATTAAAGGCACCGTTCTACATTGGTTCCGGTCTTATTTAGAAAGCAGGAGTTTCTCTGTTTGTTTGGGCCAGTTTTTCTCGTCTGCATCCCCTCTTAATCGTGGGGTGCCTCAAGGTTCCATATTGGGTCCAATTCTTTTTTCTTTGTATATGCTTCCCTTGGGCTCCATTTTTCGGAAACACAAAATTGCTTTCCACTGTTTTGCCGATGACCTACAAATTTACCTGCCCATAGAGTCTAAGTGCAAAAAGTCAATTGAACCTCTCCTCATCTGTCTCGAGGAAGTCCAGTCTTGGTTGCAGAGTAACTTTCTCAATCTAAACAAAAATAAAACAGAAATAATAGTCTTCGGTCAGCCAAACATTTTAGATGGGCATGACAGTGTGATTGGTCCCTTATCTGTGTACTGTAAACAATCTGTAAGGAATCTTGGTGTGATTTTTGATTCTGGTTTTAAGTTTGACAAACAGATCGGTTCAGTGGTCAAAGCTAGCTTTTTCCATCTACGGCTTTTAAGTAAGGTAAAACCATACCTTCCTTTGAAAGACCTGGAGAGAGCTATTCATTCTTTTATCACCTGCCGGCTAGATTACTGTAATTCCCTCTACTCTGGGATTGACCAGCTGTTGCTCCGCCGCCTGCAGACGGTTCAGAATGCAGCAGCTCGTCTGCTGACTAACAAGAAACGTCGTGATCATATCACTCCTGTCCTGGCCACCCTGCACTGGCTTCCAGTCCAGTACAGGATCCATTTTAAGATTTTATTACTGGTTTTTAAGAGTTTAAACGGTACGGCACCGTCTTATTTATCTGAGCTTTTAAACCTCCATGTTCCGGTCAGAGCTCTGAGGTCCACCAATCAGTTACTTTTAACTATTCCTCGATCTAAACTTAAAAGCAGAGGGGATCGATCCTTTTCCTTCACTGCCCCCAAATTATGGAACAGACTACCTTTTAATATCAGATCTGCTGAGACCACTGAACGTTTTAAAACCCTGTTAAAAACACACCTCTATGCACTGGCGTTCCCACCATCCTGAGCATGACATCTTGGCTTCTTGTGTATGAGTACTTGTATGATTCTAGTTTATTACCTTTGTTTTGATTGTTTTTAATTATATGTATTACTTTTATTGTACTGTTTTATGTTTTATTTTAAATCTGCACTAGTATGGATATTTTTTTGTTTTATTGGTTAGTCTGGAATTTTCCTGTTCTTATGCTGTACAGCACTTTGGCTAAACTGAGGTTTTTTTAAATAGTGCTTTATAAATAAACTTGAATTGAATTGAATATGGCAAAATAGAACAAACAGTGTATGGGTCTACTAATAATGAAGCAGGAATACTCTGGCTATGCGATGATGACTAGCAGGTAAAAGTGACCTTACCAAAGAAATGAAGAGGTCTACAGTATATGTACCAGTTGTGGTGACCAGACCAATGACAGTGTTTTGTTATGACCCTCGCAGAGGCAGCGAGTCTAGTGACGAGATAGACAGGCACACAGGAAATTAAGCAGCGGGCAAAAAATGAGCATATTATGGTCATCCCTTCTTTTTGTCTCCTGTTATGCATTTGACTGTTTGTGAGTAGCAAAAAATGTGCATTACCGTAATAACTTGGTAAGCAGTGTCCTGTCTTTGGTGAAAGGTTTTTGTGTGGCGTGGTTTTAGGTGGTTTCACCCAAAAAACCTGCTAATGGAAGTGAACCTAGTGTCATTACCCATGTAAGTGTTAGAAGTCTCTCAGTAGTACAATCAATGGAGTCCCCTTTAGGAGCACTTTATCCGGCAAACCCCTGATTCAAGGAGAGCGTTCCAGATCCACAGGTATATGTTGGCCTTCATTTGAAGTTAATTTTCTTCAGGTGCTCTTGTGCTTCATGTATGGAAGGACATGTGTTTGAAGGACTTTTATGTCTTGCTTGGGCCAGTGTATAAAGGCCAATGCGGTAATACTGAAGATCCAGAAGAAAGTTAACCCAAAGATAGAAAATTTTAGGAAGAATCCAGAGTTCACTCTAAAACGCTGTTGTCTTTATGTATATCAGATTTAGAAATTACTTTATTTTTCAGGTTTGTTCAAACAAACAATTTGGCCTGTCCTAATACGTGAATATTTAGTTATACATATGTCATTCCTAAGTCAATAAAGGAAATCAAATTGAAATGTTCCAGTTTAAAATTCCTACCAGTAAACTTGAAAAACATGTAGAAGATGAAACAAAGCAACTTTCTTCATCAAATACAATTTTTTTTTATTGTTTTGTTTGCTGTTTTAAAATCGGATTTAACATTCAACAAACTGTCATGAATTCATCAAAGAAGATACATTTTAACAGCTTGAAAGTATTAAACACATTTTCATCATAAAAATTTGCATTAATCTGGATTCCTTCCTTTGCTGCTGCTGTCAGAGACTGATTCTGACTGACTCTCAAAAATGCTAACAGTTATACTGAGCTAAAGCATCCTGTATTTGGAGGATGGCCTCACTGTTTTTATCACAGATCAGCAGTCCTGGTACAGTCTCGTGGAAGAGAACATCAACATCCAGGACCACATTCTTGAAGGTCTCAGACCACCTTCTCCCAGCAGTTGAGTAGTGGACATCTCGAGTGTGATGCATCAGAACCAGAATGATCTTCTTATCATCCGCTGACACCAGAACAAAGAAAATGAGATGAACACGGGGTTTAAGCTTTTGATAGCATTAAAATCCCCCCCCAAATTTTTTTTTTTTTTTTTAATTTTAGCTGCTTAAATATCACTTGGAAGAAACTTCATGTCTCTGTCTATGTGTAAAATGTAGCCAAGCGTAAAACCGACTTAAAAAATGTGACAGAAATGGAGGTTAAATCTTCTGACATCAGGCAAAACTCATCCATCTATTAAATTTGAATTTTTCCTACGTTTTGTTTTTGTCTTTGGATTTTTAAAACGTGTCTTATTAGTCTTTTTCTGTGTGATGTCCACATACAAGGCTACTGCACTACAATGTTAACATTGTTATATCGTCTTTTTGATAAGATGATTTGCAACTGCATGTGTAAAAAGATGTTGATTTTATGAACATGCAAATTTAAACACAAGTCGAAATTAAAATAATCTGTGTTGTTCAAACCAGCTGAAACACAGTACCTGACACCTCCATGATGGCTTCCTCCACACCTGACCCAACAGAAGAGGTGATTGGACAGATGAGAATGATGAGATCACTTTCCTGATGACTTGTGTACGTCACATGAAGCCCATTTGTCACTTGTCTCAGTAGATCTTCATCTGCTCCAAATGTTTCACCTGCAGTGACTTTGTGGACCTTAACTGTAATTAAATGCAAGAAAGTATAGAACAAAAAATGCAGAAAAACAATACATCAAAACTACTTACCAATAGAAGGATCTCATATTAGTGAAGAACCTTGTCTACAAACATCTACAAAACTAGACGACAACTTGAGGTTTCCTCGAAAAAAATAAAATCATATTACGTCATATTTAGCAAAGTTAAAGTCATCTGATGTTATTTGAATAAAATCAAAAACTCTAAGGAAATCTAAAAGTCCATAATCCATAATCCATCTATAATCACATCCATAATCTTCCTTCAAATATTCCAATTTAAAAGTCCTACAATCAAATTGAAAAAGTTGTAGAAGTTGAGGCCATTTGTTAATAACTTTACTTTGTATTTTGTTGGTATCAAAAGTCATTTAAAACTTTAAAGAAATGAAATCATCACAAATAAATAAATGATAATACATTTTAACAGTTTTCAAGCATTAAACATGCATTGAACACCAAAATGTGCATTAATCTGGATTCCTACCTTTGCTGCTGCTTTCAGAGACTGATTTTGACTGGCTCTCAAAACTGCCAACACTCTTATTATACTGAGCTAAAGCATCCTGTATTTGGAGGATGGCCTCACTGTTTTTATCACAGATCAGCAGTCCTGGTATAGTCTCGTGGAAGAGAAGATCAACATCCAAGACCACATTCTTGAAGGTCTCAGACCATCTTCTCCCAGCAGTTGAGTAGTGGACATCTCGAGTGTGATGCATCAGAACCAGAATGATCTTCTTATCATCTGCTGACAGCAGAACAAAGAAAATGAGACGAACACGGGGTTTAAGCTTTTGATAGCATAACAATCCAATTATTTTTATTTTTTTTTTTATTTTAGCTGCTTAAATATCAGTTGGAACAAACTTCATGTCTGTGTCTATGTGTAAAAATGTAGCCAAGTGTAAAACCGACTTAAAAAATATGACAGAAATGGAGGTTAAATCTTCTGACATCAGGCAAAACTCATCCGTCTATTAAATTTGAATTTTTCCTACGTTTTGTTTTTGTCTTTGGATTTTTAAAATGTGTCTTATTAGTCTTTTTCTGTGTGATGTCCACATACAAGACTACTGCACTACATTGTTAACATTGTTATATGGTTTTTTTGATAAGATGATTGGAAACTGCATGTGTAAAAGGATGCTGATTTTATAAACATGCAAATTTAAACACAAGTCCAAATTAAAATAATCTGTGTTGTTCAAACCAGCTGAAACACATTACCTGACACCTCCATGATGCCTTCCTCCACACCTGACCCAACAGAAGAGGTGATTGGACAGATGAGAATGATGACATCACTTTCCTGATGACTTGTGTACGTCACATGAAGCCCATTTGTCACTTGTCTCAGTAGACCTTCATCTGCCCCAAATGTTTCACCTGCAGTGACTTTGTGGACTTTAACTGTAATTAAATGAAAGAAAGTATAGAACAAAAAATGCAGAAAAACAATACATCAAAACTACTTACCAATAGAAGGATCTCATATTAGTGAAGAACCTTGTCTACAAACATCTACAAAACTAGACGACAACTTGAGGTTTCCTCGAAAAAAATAAAATCATATTACGTCATATTTAGCAAAGTTAAAGTCATCTGATGTTATTTGAATAAAATCAAAAACTCTAAGGAAATCTAAAAGTCCATAATCCATAATCCATCTATAATCACATCCATAATCTTCCTTCAAATATTCCAATTTAAAAGTCCTACAATCAAATTGAAAAAGTTGTAGAAGTTGAGGCCATTTGTTAATAACTTTACTTTGTATTTTGTTGGTATCAAAAGTCATTTAAAACTTTAAAGAAATGAAATCATCACAAATAAATAAATGATAATACATTTTAACAGTTTTCAAGCATTAAACATGCATTGAACACCAAAATGTGCATTAATCTGGATTCCTACCTTTGCTGCTGCTTTCAGAGACTGATTTTGACTGGCTCTCAAAACTGCCAACACTCTTATTATACTGAGCTAAAGCATCCTGTATTTGGAGGATGGCCTCACTGTTTTTATCACAGATCAGCAGTCCTGGTATAGTCTCGTGGAAGAGAAGATCAACATCCAAGACCACATTCTTGAAGGTCTCAGACCATCTTCTCCCAGCAGTTGAGTAGTGGACATCTCGAGTGTGATGCATCAGAACCAGAATGATCTTCTTATCATCTGCTGACAGCAGAACAAAGAAAATGAGACGAACACGGGGTTTAAGCTTTTGATAGCATAACAATCCAATTATTTTTATTTTTTTTTTTTATTTTAGCTGCTTAAATATCAGTTGGGAGACAACCTCATGTCTCAGTCTATGTGTAAAAATGTAGCCAAGTGTAAAACCGACTTAAAGAATATGACAGAAATGGAGGTTAAATCTTCCGACATCAGGCAAAACTCATCAGTCTATTAAATTTGAATTTTTCCTACGTTTTGTTTTTGTTTTTGGATTTTTGAAATGTGTCTTATTAGTCTTTTTCTGTGTGATGTCCACATACAAGACTACTGCACTACAATGTTAACATTGTTATATATTTTTTTTGATAAGATGATTGGAAACTGCATGTGTAAAAGGATGCTGATTTTATAAACATGCAAATTTAAACACAAGTCCAAATTAAAATAATCTGTGTTGTTCAAACCAGCTGAAACACATTACCTGACACCTCCATGATGCCTTCCTCCACACCTGACCCAACAGAAGAGGTGATTGGACAGATGAGAATGATGACATCACTTTCCTGATGACTTGTGTACGTCACATGAAGCCCATTTGTCACTTGTCTCAGTAGACCTTCATCTGCCCCAAATGTTTCACCTGCAGTGACTTTGTGGACTTTAACTGTAATTAAATGAAAGAAAGTATAGAACAAAAAATGCAGAAAAACAATACATCAAAACTACTTACCAATAGAAGGATCTCATATTAGTGAAGAACCTCATCTACAAACATCTACAAAACTAGACGACAACTTGACATTTTATAAAAAAATAAAATATTATTACATCATATTTAGCAAAGTTAAAGTCATCTGATGTTAGTTTTATAAACACAAAAACTCTAAGGAAATCTAAAGGTCCATAATCACATTCATAATCTTACTTTAAATGTTCCAATTTAAAAGTCCTACAATCAAATTGAAAACGTTGTAGAAGTTGAGGCCATTCTTAAAAACTTTGTAATTTTTGGTATCAAAAGTAATTTTAACATTCAAGAAATGAAACAATCACAAATAAATAAAAGATAATACTTTTTAACAGTTTTCAAGCATTAAACATGTATTGAACACTAAAATGTGCATTAATCTGGATTCCTACCTTTGCTGCTGCTGTCAGAGATTGATTCTGACTGACTCTCAAAACTGCCAACACTCTTATTATACTGAGCAAAAGCATCCTGTATTTGGAGGATGGCCTCACTGTTTTTATCACAGATCAGCAGTCCTGGAACAGTCTCGTGGAAGAGAACATCAACATCCAGGACCACATTCTTGAAGGTCTCAGACCACCTTCTCCCAGCAGTTGAGTAGTGGACATCTCGAGTGGCATGCATCAGAACCAGAATGATCTTCTTAACATCCGCTAATAGACCTTCAAATATTAAAAATGAAGAATGAATAAATACAAGTTTAATGCTGCCAGAAGGTTGATGCTTTAGTTTCATTTCATTTTCTTTTTTCTGGTGACAGAAGATACATCCATGTGTACATTAACATGGTGGTTTCATGTGAAACATTTTTTCCTGTAGTTCTGCCCGTCCACACGTTAATACACCCTTTTATAACACGGGTATTAAAGGTAGGAACCCTTGGAGCTGTAGCGCTCTGGCGACTGGTGTGTACTACCCTCTTCTGGGTTACCTGGCTGCAGGTCATGCAGACGCTCAACCTTCCTTTTTCCTGGTCTTGCGCAGCCCTTTTCAGTCATGCAAGTATGTCGTTATCTTTTTATCATCATGCTGATCTTATTCTTTCTTCATCTCTGTTCAAATAATGTGAACATGTATGTGGCTGTGCAGATGTTGGACATCATAAGGTGTGTGTTGGCTCCCCCTCCTTCTTCTCTAGGTGTCCGAGCTAGTCCACGCAGCGTTTAGGGCTGCTGCTGATTTACAGGGACACATAACGCAGCTGCTTTGTGGACTGTTTTTTTTTTTGTTTGTTTGTTTCTTACTTTTACAGTAGTTGGTGTGTAGTTTTGTGAACGCGCTCAACTGTGTTTATGATTTAATTACATAGTGTAATCAGTATGATTTAAAGTGTTTCCTTTTGTATTTCAGGATTTATTGTATATTTTTTTTCTTTTTGGGCTGTATGTTACTGAGCAACTTTGGTGGCAGTCAGATTTTAGCAAAAATGGCCGATTTTAACTAAAGCAACAGGAAGGGAGCAACAAGATTCTTTGGTTAATTGTTAAGGGGATTGTTTTGGGTCTAATCTTCATTTATTGTTTATTTTTTTATCCATCCATCCATCCATCCATCCATCCATCCATCCATCCATCCATCCATCCATCCATCCATCCTTTTTCATCGGCTTATTCGGGACTGGGTCACAGAGGGCAGCAGACTGAGCAGAGATGCCCAGGACTCCTTTACCCCTCCCTTACCTCTCTTATCCAACACCTCCTCCAGCACTTCTGTGGGGATTTCGAGGCCTTCCCAGGGCAGCCATCATATAGTTTCTTCAGCGTGTCCTGGGTCTTAGCTAGAGTCTTCTCATGGTGGGACATGCCTGAAACACCTCTCTAGGATGGCATCCAATGCAGATGCCCAAGCCACCTCAGCTCTCTTGATGTGATGTGAAGGAGCAGTGGCTCTTCTCTGAGCTCCTCCCAAATGACTGAGCACCTATCTCTGAGGGAACGCCCACCCACCCTGCGGAGGAAACTCATTTCGGTCGTTTGTATTTGCGATCTTGTCCTCTCAGTCATTACTAGAAAGTTCATGGCCACAGTGGAGGGTGTGAGTGTAGATTGACTGGTAAATCAAGAAATTCACTTTTTGACTCAACACGATGATCCGGATCACCGAGCTCATTACTACGGCCATCCTCCACTTGAGGAAGGACCTCTGCATCTTCAGGGAAAGGACACGCCACCCTTTATGCGGTTGAGAACCATGGCTTTGAATTTGGAAGTGATGATTCTCATCCTAGCTTCTTCACATTTGGTTGAAAACTGCCACAGCACATGCTGAAGGTCCTGGCCTGTTGACGCCAACAGGTCAACATCATCTGCAAAAAGTAAAGGTGAAATTCTGTGGTTCCCTGTCTGGTTCATGGCTACGCCTGGAAATTCTGTCCATAAAGTGTATGAACAAAACCGGTGAACAAGGACAGTCCTGCTGGAATCCAAAATTCACTGGAAACAGGTTTGACTTACTGCCGGCAATGTAAACCAAGCTCCTGCTTCGGTCGTACAAAGCCATATGTTTTTATGCTTAATATATTATTGATTTTATATTAATTCTCTCTCTCTCTCTCTCTCTCTCTCTCTCTCTCTTGTTATTCCAGGTGCGTCACTGGTGGACCGTCTTCCTCCATTTTGGTGATGGTGTTCCTTTGTGTGTAGTGCCCATTTACGATCCTTTTCTAGTTTTTCTCTCATGTCTGTACGTGATATTTTGGTGTTCGCATTTTTAGCTTGACACCTTCAATCCTTCCCTCACTCACCTTAAGCACGAAGACCACTGACCTGGAAAAGCATCTTGTTCATTGCAAATAAGGTTAACTTTTATTTGGTAGATTTATCCTGTTTTATATGACTAAATCGTTGTATATTTTGGTAACATGTCTCTCGCCTAATATGAACTTGTGTTGTCATTGGTTTAGATTTCGTTTTACTTTAGTCATAAATTTTTTTTTGTTTTATTTTCAGTTAAGGAAAACTTCATCAATACCCCCCACCCTTCCCCCCTTGTTGTGCCATAACAATAAAATAACAATGAAATAAGTTGTGGTGTACTACCAGATAAGATAGATGAAACACATTACCTGACACCCTCGCCATGGCTGCCTGTACATCTGAACCAACACGAGAACTAATTGGACACAAGAGAACGACGACATCACTTTCCTGATGACTGGTGTACATCACATGAAGCCCATTTGTCACTTGTCTCAGTAGATCTTCATCTGCCCCAAATGTTTCACCTGCAGTGACTTTGTGGACTTTAACTGTAATTAAATGCAAGAAAATATAGAGAAGAAAATGCAGAAAAACAATACATTGAAACTAATCACTGATAGAAGGGTCTCATATTAGTGAAGAACCTCGTCTACAAACATCTACAAAACTAGAGTACAACTTGACGTTTCCTAGAAAAAAATAAAATATTATTGTGTCAAATTTAGCAAAGTTAAACTCATCTGATGTTATTTGAATAAACACAAAAACTCTAAGGAAATCTAAAGGTCCATAATCACATTCATAATCTTACTTTAAATGTTCCAATTTAAAAGTCCTACAATCAAATTGAAAACGATGTAGAAGTTGAGGCCATTCTTAAAAACTTTGTAATTTTTGGTATCAAAAGTCATTTTAACATTCAAGAAATGAAACAATCACAAATAAATAAAAGATAATACTTTTTAACAGTTTTCAAGCATTAAACATGCATTGAACACTAAAATGTGCATTAATCTGGATTCCTACCTTTGCTGCTGCTGTCAGAGATTGATTCTGACTGACTCTCAAAACTGCCAACAGTCTTATTATACTGAGCTAAAGCATCCTGTATTTGGAGGATGGCCTCACTGTTTTTATCACAGATCAGCAGTCCTGGTATAGTCTCGTGGAAGAGAAGATCAACATCCAAGACCACATTCTTGAAGGTCTCAGACCATCTTCTCCCAGCAGTTGAGTAGTGGACATCTCGAGTGTGATGCATCAGAACCAGAATGATCTTCTTATCATCTGCTGACAGCAGAACAAAGAAAATGATACGAACACGGGGTTTAAGCTTTTAATAGCATAACAATCCAATTATTTTTTTTAATTTTTTATTTTAGCTGCTTAAATATCAGTTGGGAGACAACCTCATGTCTCAATCTATGTGTAAAAATGTAGCCAAGTGTAAAACCGACTTAAAAAATATGACAGAAATGGAGGTTAAATCTTCCGACATCAGGCAAAACTCATCCGTCTATTAAATTTGAATTTTTCCTATGTTTTGTTTTTGTCTTTGGATTTTTAAAATGTGTCTTATTTGTCTTTTTCTGTGTGATGTCCACATACAAGACTGCTGCACTCACTGCTAACATTGTTAAATCGTCTTTTTGATAAGATGATTTGCAACTGCATTTGTAAAAGGATGTTGATTTCATGAATGTTCCAATTTAAACACAAGTCCAAATTAAAATAATCTGTGTTGTTCAAACCAGCTGAAACACATTACCTGACACCTCCATGATGGCTTCCTCCACACCTGACCCAACAGAAGAGGTGATTGGACAGATGACAATGATGACATCACTTTCCTGTGGGCTTGTGAACATCACATGAAGCTTGTCTGTCACTTGTCTCAGTAGACCTTCATCTGCTCCAAATGTTTCACCTGCAGTGACTTTGTGGACCTTAACTGTAATTAAATGCAAGAAAGAATAGAACTGAAAATGCAGCAAAACAATACATCAAAACTAATCACTGATAGAAGGATCTCATATTAGTGAAGAACCTTGTCTACAAACATCTACAAAACTAGACGACAACTTGAGGTTTCCTCGAAAAAAATAAAATATTATTACATCATATTTAGCAAAGTTAAAGTCATCTGATATTATTTCAATAAACACAAAAACTCTAAGGAAATCTAAAAGTCCATAATCCATAATGACATCCATAATCTTCCTTTAAATGTTCCAATTTAAAAGTCCTACAATTAAATTGAAAAAGTTTTACAAGTTGAGGCCATTTGTTAAAAACTTTGTATATTTTGGTATCAAAAGTCATTTAAAACTTTAAAGAAAATAAATCATCACAAATAAATAAAAGATAATACATTTTAACAGTTTTCAAGCATTAAACATGCATTGAACACTAAAATGAGCATTAATCTGGATTCATACCTTTGCTGCTGCTGTCAGAGACTGATTCTGACTGACTCTCAGTTTGTCTCCTCCAAAAGCGTTTGAACCAGTTTTCATTAGGAAGAACATTACCAAACATGCCAACACTCTTATTATACTGAACTAAAGCATCCTGTATTTGGAGGATGGCCTCACTGTTTTTATCACAGATCAGCAGTCCTGGTACAGTCTCGTGGAAGAGAACATCAACATCCAGGACCACATTCTTGAAGGTCTCAGACCACCTTCTCCCAGCGGTTGAGTAGTGGACATCTCGAGTGTGATGCATCAGAACCAGAATGATCTTCTTATCATCTGCTGACACCAAAACAAAGAAAATGAGATGAACACGGGGTTTAAGCTTTTGATAGCATAACAATCCAATAATTTTGATTTATTTTTTTTATTTTAGCTGCTTAAATATCAGTTGGAAGACAACTTCATGTCTCTGTCTATGTGTAAAAATGTAGCCAAGTGTAAAACCTACTTAAAAAATATGACAGAAATGGAGGTTAAATCTTCTGACATCAGGCAAAACTCATCCGTCTATTAAATTTGAATTTTTCCTACGTTTTGTTTTTGTGTTTGGCTTTTTAAAACGTGTCTTATTCATCTTTTTCTGTGTGATGTCCACATACAAGACTGCTGCAATACATTGTTAACATTGTTATATCGTTTTTTTGATAAGATGATTGGCAACTGCATGTGTAAAAGGATGTTGGTTTTATGAAAAAAAAGAAATAATCAGTGTTGTTCTAACCAGCTGAAACACAGTACCTGACACCTCTTTCATGGCTTCCTCCACATCTGACTCAACAGAAGAGGTGATTGGACAGATGAGAATGATGACTTCACTTTCCTGATGACTTGTGTACGTCACATGAAGCTTGTCTGCCACTTGTCTCAGTAGACCTTCATCTGCTCCAAATGTTTCACCTGCAGTGACTTTGTGCACCCTAACTGTAATTAAATTCAAGAAAACATAGAGAAGAAAATGCAGAAAAACAATACATCAAAACTAATCACTGATAGAAGGGTCTCATATTAGTGAAGAACCTCGTCTACAAACATCTACAAAACTAGACGACCACTTGACGTTTCCTAGAAAAAAATAAAATATTATTACATCATATTTAGCAAAGTTAAAGTCATCTGATATTATTTCAATAAACACAAAAACTCTAAGGAAATCTAAAGGTCCATAATCTTCCTTTAAATGTTCCAACTTAAAAGTCCTACAATCAAATTTAAAAAGTTGTAGAAGTTGAGGCCATTTGTTAAAAACTTTGTATATTTTGGTATCAAAAGTCATTTAAAACTTTAAAGAAAATAAATCATCACAAATAAATAAAAGATAATACATTTTAACAGTTTTCAAGCATTAAACATGCATTGAACACTAAAATGAGCATTAATCTGGATTCATACCTTTGCTGCTGCTGTCAGAGACTGATTCTGACTGACTCTCAGTTTGTCTCCTCCAAAAGCGTTTGAACCAGTTTTCATTAGGAAGAACATTACCAAACATGCCAACACTCTTATTATACTGAACTAAAGCATCCTGTATTTGGAGGATGGCCTCACTGTTTTTATCACAGATCAGCAGTCCTGGTACAGTCTCGTGGAAGAGAACATCAACATCCAGGACCACATTCTTGAAGGTCTCAGACCACCTTCTCCCAGCGGTTGAGTAGTGGACATCTCGAGTGTGATGCATCAGAACCAGAATGATCTTCTTATCATCTGCTGACACCAAAACAAAGAAAATGAGATGAACACGGGGTTTAAGCTTTTGATAGCATAACAATCCAATAATTTTGATTTATTTTTTTTTATTTTAGCTGCTTAAATATCAGTTGGAAGACAACTTCATGTCTCTGTCTATGTGTAAAAATGTAGCCAAGTGTAAAACCTACTTAAAAAATATGACAGAAATGGAGGTTAAATCTTCTGACATCAGGCAAAACTCATCCGTCTATTAAATTTGAATTTTTCCTACGTTTTGTTTTTGTCTTTGGCTTTTTAAAACGTGTCTTATTCATCTTTTTCTGTGTGATGTCCACATACAAGACTACTGCACTACAATGTTAACATTGTTATATCGTTTTTTTGATAAGATGATTGGCAACTGCATGTGTAAAAGGATGTTGGTTTTATGAAAAAAAGAAATAATCAGTGTTGTTCTAACCAGCTGAAACACAGTACCTGACACCTCTTTCATGGCTTCCTCCACATCTGACTCAACAGAAGAGGTGATTGGACAGATGAGAATGATGACTTCACTTTCCTGATGACTTGTGTACGTCACATGAAGCTTGTCTGCCACTTGTCTCAGTAGACCTTCATCTGCTCCAAATGTTTCACCTGCAGTGACTTTGTGCACCCTAACTGTAATTAAATTCAAGAAAACATAGAGAAGAAAATGCAGAAAAACAATACATCAAAACTAATCACTAATAGAAGGGTCTCATATTAGTGAAGAACCTCGTCTACAAAAATCTACAAAACTAGACGACCACTTGACGTTTCCTAGAAAAAGAAATATTATTATGTCATATTTAGCAAAGTTAACGTCATCTGATGTTATTTGAATGAAATCAAAAACTCTAAGAAAATCTAAAAGTCCATAATCCATAATCCATCAATAATCACACCCATAATCTTCCTTTAAATGTTCCAACTTAAAAGTCCTACAATCAAATTTAAAAAGTTGTAGAAGTTGAGGCCATTTGTTAAAAACTTTGTATTTTTTGGTATCAAAAGTCATTTAAAACTTTAAAGAAAATAAATCATCACAAAAAAATAAAATATAATACATTTTAACAGTTTTCAAGCATTAAACATGCATTGAACACTAAAATGTGCATTAATCTGGATTCCTACCTTTGCTGCTGCTGTCAGAGATTGATTCTGACTGGCTCTCAAAACTGCCAACACTCTTATTATACTGAGCTAAAGCCTCCTGCATTTGGAGGATGGCCTCACTGTTTTTATCACAGTTCAGCAGTCCTGGTACAGTCTCGTGGAAGAGAATATCAACATCCAAGACCACATTCTTGAAGGTCTCAGACCACCTTCTCCCAGCGGTTGAGTAGTGGACATCTCGGGTGTGATGCATCAGAACCAGAATGATCTTCTTATCATCTGTTAATTGACCTTCAAACATTAAAAATGAAGAATGATCAAATACAAGTTTAGTGCTGCCAGAAGGTTAATGCTTTAGTTTCATTTCATTTTCTTTTTTCTGGTGACGGAAGATACATCCATGTGTACATTAACATGGTGGTTTCATGTGAAACTTTTTTTCCTGTAGTTCTGCCCGTCCACACGTTAATACACCCTTTTATAACATGGGTATTAAAGGTAGGAACCCTTGGAGCTGCAGTGCTCTGGCGACTGGTGTGTACTACCCTCTTCTGGGTTACCTGGCTGCAGGTCATGCAGACGCTGGACCTTCCTTTTTCCCCGTATTGCGCAGCCCTTTTCACTCATGCAAGTATGTCGTTATCTATTTATCATCAAGCTGATCTTATTCTTTCTTCATCTCTGTTCAAATAATGTGAACATGTATGTGGCTGTGCAGATGTTGGCCATCATAAGGTGTGTGTTGGCTCCCTCTCCTTCTTCTCTAGGTGTCCGAGCTAGTCCACGCAGCGTTTAGGGCTGCTGCTGATTTACAGGGACACATAACGCAGCTGCTTTGTGGACTGTTTGTTTGTTTGTTTGTTTGTTTGTTTGTTTGTTTGTTGTTGGTGTGCAGTTTTGTGAAAGCGCTCAACTGTGTTTATGATTTAGATACATAGTGTAATCAGTATTATTTAAAGTGTTTCCTTTTTTATTTTAGGATTTATTGTATATTTTCTTCTTTTTGGTTTGTATGTTCCTGAGTAACTTTGGCGGCAGTCAGATTTTAGCAAAATTGGCAGATTTTAAATAAAGTAAAAGGAAGGGAGCAACAAGATTCTTTGGTTAATTGTTAAGGGAATTGTTTTGGGTCTAATCTTCATTTAGTGTTTATTTTTTTATTCATCCATCCATCCATCCATCCATCCATCCTTTTTCATCGGCTTATCCGGGACTGGGTCACAGAGGGCAGCAGACTGAGCAGAGATGCCCAGGACTCCTTTACCCCTACCTTACCTCCTTTACCCAACACCTCCTCCAGCACTTCTGTGGGGATTTCAAGGCCTTCCCAGGGCAGCCATCACCTAATCTCTCCAGCATGTCCTGGGTCTTCCCTGGGGTCTCCTCATGGTGGGACATGCCTGAAACACCTCTCTAGGATGGCATCCAATGCAGATGCCCAAGTCACCTCAGCTCTCTTGATGTGAAGGAGCAGTGGCTCTTCTCTGAGCTCCTCCCGAATGACTGAGCACCTATCTCTAGCCAAGTGTAAAACTGATTTAAAAAATATGACAGAACTGGAGGTTAAATCTTCTGACATCAGGCTGAAATCATCCATCTATTAAATTTGAATTTTTCCTACTTTTTGTTTTTGTGTTTGGCTTTTGGAAACATGTCTTATTAGTCTTTTTCTGTGTGATGTCCACATACAAGACTACTGCAATACCCTGTTAACATTGTTATATCGTCTTTTTGATAAGATGATTTGCAACTGCATGTGTAAAAGGATGTGTGAGAGAAATATTATATTCACATAGTAGTAGTTTGAATCACTTATCTCACTAAGCAGTTTAAACATTGTCTGAACTTAATCTGACCCTAAGTAAGCATGTTTTAAGTACAAGCCTGTTATTTGTCTTTTGACTATGTAGCCTGTGTTAAATTTATGTCAAGGATAACAGACTTTCTGTTTCTCACACTCTTAAAATTTATACCTTGACAAGGTAGTTTGGAACATATAAAAACCTGTCTCTTCTTCATCACGGCAGAACTCTCCTAGGTAGACTTCTCTGCACGTCTGATCAACGTGTATCTTGCAAATAAACTTTTGTGTTAAACTTGAAACTGTTTACTCTCTCATTGGATTCCAGAACATTTCCACCATAGGATGTTGATTTTATGAACATGAAAATTTAAACGCAAATCCAAATTAAAATAATCTGTGTTGTTCTAACCAGCTGAAACACAGTACCTGACACCTCCTTCATGGCTGCCTCGACACCTGACCCAACAGAAGAGGTGATTGGACAGATGACAATGATGACATCACTTTCCTGTGGGCTTGTGAACTTCACATGAAGCTTGTCTGTCACTTGTCTCAGTAGATCTTCATCTGCTCCAAATGTTTCTCCCGTAGTGACTTTATGGAGATTAACTGGTTGGACATGCAAGAAAAAATAAATCAGGAAAAAACTGTACAGATCAGAAATAATAACTGCAAGCAGGATCTTCATATGAGCGAAGACACTCACCCACACTGGTGGGACACATCTTGTACATTCCTATTAAGAAATAAAGCTCTTTTAGATCACATTTAGATGTATGAAATTAACTGATATGCAACTTTAATTGTGTTAACAAAAAGGTTGATTAATATAAGAGGAAACATTAGGGCAACATTTATCTGTCCTGAACACACTTGATTCACACTGAAGACTTCTGCCAAATGTGACAGTTTGCTGGTTCTAACATCTGTTCGTCCCTCTGCTGCAGCATCACAGATCTCTGGAGTGATTTGGAGCACCTCGGCCCTTTGTTCCTTCCCCTATTTAACTCCACCTTTCCCAAAATGGAGTGGACCTCTTCTAGCCCACATGTCTTTGGTTTATGTTATACCACCCAACATGCTCACGTCCATTGCTCACACATCCACACATGGTCTCCTTCACCACTGATCCTACTGATTGCCACATCTCATAATCTTGTGTTTTGTTTTCATTGTTTTCATGTTTTGTTAAAATTATAATATATTCAGTTTTACTGTGATAACATGGGTGGAATCGATTCTGTCGACTTTTGGTGGATAACGTAAGGTTCATTTAAAGTAGTTTAGAAAAGAAACCTCACTTCAGTGACACTGGGACACACACATTGGCCTCGCTGTGTTGGTTTATTGACCTGGTTGGATTGTTAGTGGATGATCTGAAGGTGGATTCAAATAGTATTTTTGCATTAGAAATTCCTTAATTGTCCAAATAAAGAAAATAGGAAAGTCACGGTTATGACTAAAATGTGAATGTGAAAAAGAAAGAAGATTCTCTGTTAACTATAATGTTCATGTATAGTTTAAGGCGTTTAGGAGTGAAGTGTGGACTCTTCTTGAATTATACTTTCTAACATGTCCCACAATGTCCCACTAAATACTTGTGATGAATTCTTGGGCCTTTTCTTCCACGTTCCTGTGAAGGTGCCAGGCACATACAAGCACCATGGCCAGAAACTTGTTAGACTTTCTAACACTTCTCACTTGATTACAGAATGTGGGGGGATCCCTTACATACCCAAGCTATCTTTCCTTCTACACACCTTCTTGTCTACTCCAGGAGATGGAGAAAGTTGATCACAATTTACGCATTTCCAGAAAGTGGTTCTTACGTAAAGCACCAAGACCAGGAAAAGGGTGAAATACTCCACAATTACAAGATCCAGTATATAAAGGCCTATCAGTTGAATTTGGGTGGTTTCCTTTATTTGTCTTACTTTGATTGATTGACAGATCTGTCCATCCATCCATCCATCCATCCATCCATCCATCCATCCATCCATCCATCCATCCATCCATCCATCCATCCATCCATCCATCCATCCATCCATCCATCCATCCATCCATCCATCCATCCATCCATCCATAACCAGATGCACAAAAACCTGCATCCAGACGTGATCTGAGTACTTCTGCGTACACCCCCTTTTTTTACAATTCTGAGCTAATGCAAGTCTGTTTCCTGCTCTTTTTTGTAAGGAATTTCCTTCAGACTAGAACCGTTGTTCAAGGCTAAACCCTGGTTTTCTCATGCACCCAGATGGCCTTGTTCTTGTGAGATAATACAAAGCACATCCTTGAAATGATAGACAAGTTTGAGTACATTACTCATTGATGAGATGTAATATAAATGAAGCTAATGAATTTCCTTCAGCACATACAAGCAACATGACCAGATCAATTTAAACTTTTTAACATTTTTGTCTGTTCAATTTGAACAGGACAGTAGTGGTTTCAGATGGATTTAAAAACAGACAGTTTTACAAGAAAACAGTTTAATTTGGATGGAATAAATAATTACAAGTGTAATATGATTAGTTTTGTAGTCTGATACGTGACAAAGGTCATTAAATATCACTTTATTGATTACTAAATTCAATGGGCTAGTAAATTATGATGTAAAAGTGGTTTTGATTCAAAGTATTTTCATTTTTGAGGCAGAGATAAAAATTGTAGCTTTTTTCTATGTTTTAGGCGAATTTACTTTGAAACGGGTTGACATATCTTGATTTGGCCACTTTTGTAGTAATCTCATATGTTTTAGCTTTCGTTTGAGATCAAAATTATATGTACAGCTCTTGTTCTTGTACCAACACACTCAATTCATTTTGGTAAATGTTTAGTATTTATTTAATAATAGTAGGCAGAAAAAAATCAGCCTCGTGATCAAGAGAGATAAATGCTGAACTCAGTGCGTCAGTTCAACATCAGCAGTTATGAATTAGTATGGAATTAGTATGTCTTAGTTGTGTTTCACCTATGCTGACATCATCTATGGAGCATTGAAATCACAATAACAATGGAGACTGAAATCCTGATTAGGTACAAGTGGATTACTTAGGAAACAAGGACATTGTAATTGTCTACTTGTTTCCTTTCCTTATAATAAAGCAGTTTTATTTATCAAATACATTATTATTTTTGTTATTCATAAACCCAAGACATTAGATGTTACAAAATATGTAAAACGTTATGCATTAAACAATAAAATGGCCATTTAGCACAAGACTTCATATAAATGTGGATTCTTACCGTAGCTGGACTGCTGCTGCTGCAGAGAAGAACAGATTGAAACTGCTGAATCACAGCCAGTGGCTGTCTTATATGGAAATCTTTTAATTTCACTTTCGTTTTTAGACTCATGAACCATGTGGTTTACAGGAATCTGCATGCCAGAGGAAACACAGATTTTTGCCACAAATAAGATTTTTGCTCAAGTATTTTCAGAAATGTTTAAAAGCTTTAACCCTTTACATGGAAAGTGAACATTTTGTTAACTTCAGTAATTTGGTAACTACACTCTATGATTATTACAAAAAAGTTATGTCAATAGAGGTCCTTTCATATTTCATTGCTCTTGAATTGAAATTTCAACATTTCAACTATTTTATTGACTGCCCATTAAAGGGTTAAAGAGAAAAGGTTTAACTTTAATCTGAAACTGCAGAGTGTCTGTGCACCAAACACAAACTGGAAGCTGATTCCCTAAAGGAAGCCTTGATAACTCATGACACTGCTTTCTATTCAGCTTTTGGCTCCTCAGGGGGATTACTGAGGCGTTTCTGGACCGCCAAGAGACATAATCTCTCCAGCACATCCTGGGTATGCCATGGGGCCTCTTCCTGGTTAGACATAACCAAACCGCCTCCCAAGGGAGGCGTCATTCTCACCAGATGCCTAAACCACCTGAACTGAGTCCTCTTGATGTGGAGGAGGAGCGACTCCACTCCGAGCCCCTCTGGATGACTGAACGTTTCACTTTAAGGCCGGGTTCACACTGTGATTTCGGTCATCTCAGACAGAAGATGCACATTTGTGGGGAAAATCAGTCATCATAGCTCAAAAATGATGGCTGTCCAGGTCACAGTGAGACAGGATTAAAGATAAAAGACAGAATGTTGTCTGAGTCTGGCAAAGACTGTCTGAAATGATCCTCTAACAGAGCAAGAAGTCCTGCGACTCCATCTACTGAGTAGCCAAGTAAAATGCAACATGGAATGATGGAGTAATGCGACCCAGCACAATTCTTTAAACAAGAAAAACAAAATAAAAAATCAACACAGCAAACTTATTAATGATCTACATATTACTATTTTGAAGTAAAGGATCTCATATCTGTCTGACAGCAGCCACGTTTCCTCTACAGATCAGTAGTCTGGCACACTCTTGTGGAAGAACATCCAGGCCAACATTTCTGAAGGTCTCAGACTACTTCTTCCCAGCGGTTGAGTAGCTGACGTTGGACAGATATTAATGATGACATCGCTGTCCTATTGGCTCGTGAGCTTCACACTCACCTACACCGCTGGATGACATGTTGCAGCATCCTAAAAGGAAATAAGTTAGTATTATCTCAACCCAGTGAGTGTGTGAGAATATTCCTGCTTGTCTTTCCACTCCTCTCTGCTGGTCTGTACTGTGTCCTGCCCTGTTTTCTGTTATTCTGTTCAGTTTCTGGTTACTTTGGTTTAATATGTTGTTTAAGTTTTGTCTTTGGATTTCCTGTTTGTTGCAGCATTTTTGTTTCATTAAAAACTGTTGTTTTGCAAACTCCTTCCTCTGCTCTCCTGCAATTCATGCTGTACAAAAAACATTTATTCTTTTGCACAAAACTCTTTTTTGCAAGATTTTACAAATTTTACCCAAAGATGTTGTGGAAATTATCTCTATTAAATAAATACGGTACAGGAGAGCTCCAGTTTGTATAGTTTATTAAGCTGTACAGCTGAGAGTCACACAGTCAGCATAGTGAGTCTGCCTTGTCTTCGTTATCACAGTCTTTTATACCTGCGTGTCCTGCCCCCAAACAAAGAATAGTTCTTTCCCAGACAATGTGACTCCTTCATTTACTGCAATTGCCATAGGCCTTATGGTCACGTCTGTGAGTTAAATCCTCCCATCCGGTCCCCCCAGTATGCAGGGTGTGAAAAAGGACAGAGTGAAATAGTGCTGAATACACGATGAACCACCAACAAAGGACCTGCAGCTAAAACAATGGATTTTGTATTCTTTGAAGCCTGGTAAGGTGTGAACAAGTCTTGCAGAGGTGAGACCATCTGCTCTGCCTTATGCCAATTGTGATGGTTGTGGAGGCTCTGAGGTGTTTTTCCCCTCCCCTTCATTGTGTTGCAGACCATGTGGATGGCAGGGGCGTGGCCAGCCATTTCGGACACCTGCACTCAATCCCCTCATCAGCCTCAACCTATTTACCAGGCCTTCTAACCGCTCCTGGTTGCCAGAAGATTCCGTCCGATTCCAAGAGTCGAGTCGAGTCGAGTCGAGTCGAGTCGAGTCGAGTCGAGTCGAGTCGAGTCGAGTCGAGTCGAGTCGAGTCGAGTCGAGTCTTGGGGATTCTACATCTGCCAAGCTTTGTTCCTGCCTAGTTGGACTGCAATAGTTTTTCGTTCCTTGTTAGAAATAAATCATTTCTACTTTCCTTGGCTCTCTGCTCTGGGGTTCAATTTCTTGATCCACAACAGAATCTTCTGGCCACCATGAACCCCGCAGAGGCTCAACACCTGACCCAGACTCTGGCCGAAACCGAGAGGATCAAGCAGGCCATTGCCGCTCAGGAAGCTCTCCTGGGACAGCAGGGCCAAGCTCTTCATTCTGCAATGAACGCCATCCAAGATCTCACCAAGGGAGTTAAACAGCTTGGGGAACGCCTGGTGGAAGTAACAACTCACCTCACCTCTCTGACTTCTGCTCGACCCGTTCCGGCCCTAGACTCCACTGATGCTTTGTTTCCGGCTCCTTTGGCACCTGTTCCTGCCTTCTCTCAGTCGGCACAGCCCCGTGAGCCATTTAAACCCCACTCCCAACCGTTATTCTGGTGAGATAGGTTCATGTCACCAATTTCTCCATCATTGCACTTTAGTATTTGACCAACAGCCACTCACCTACTCCTCGGATAAGTCTAGGGTGGCATTTATCATGAGCCTCCTCTCCGGAAAGGCGTCAGCCTGGGCCGTGGCCTTAGCAAACAGTAAGTCACCAGTCTGCAGCACTCTAAATTCCTTCTCAGCAGAGATGTTGAGAGTATTCGATCACCCACTCCGAGGCAAAGAAGCAGGGAACAGGTTGCTATCTTTACGTCAGGGTTCTGGTCCGGTCTCTGTTTACTCGATTGATTTTCGCATCCTGGCGGCCGAGTGTCGTTGGGATGATAAGGCCCTTCAGACTATTTTTTTTTTTTCCGGGGTCTCAATGAAGTCATTAAACACCAACTGGCCACAAGGGACAAGGTGGGTTCCTTGTCCTCGCCCTGGTGGACTCTGGTGCAGATGACAGCTTTATTGACTCTGAGCTGGTATCCAGAGCTAACATCCCTTCAGAGCCTCTTCCTGAGCCAAAAGAGGTTTTCGCTCTGGATGGCAGAGTGCTGTCTCTGATCACCCACCGTACAGTGCCTCTGTCTTTACTTGTTTCTGGTAATCACAAGGAGCTGCTGTCTCTGTATATCATTCCTTCACCTTCCGCCCTCCTCGTTCTGGGACTTCCCTGGCTCATCCTCCATAACCCCCACATAGACTGGTCTAGTCACTCTATTGTAAATTGGAGTCTGTTTTGCCACAATCATTGTTTACATGCTGCTGTTCCCACTCCCACGATGGACACGCCGTTCCCTTCCAAGGCGGTGGACTTATCTTCAGTTCCGTCAGCATACCATGACTTCCAGGAAGTTTTTTCTAAGGACCGTGCCTCTTCCTTGCCCCCTCATAGGCCTTATGACTGCTCCATAGATTTAATCCCCAGTGCCCCATTGCCGTCGAGCAAGCTGTACAAGCTGTCAATACCAGAGAGAGAGGCTATGGAAAAATATATTACAGAGAGCTTGGCTGCTGGACTGATTCGGCCCTCCTCTTCTCCTGTGGGGGCCGGTTTCTTTTTTGTGGACAAGAAGGACAAATCTCTACGCCCCTGTATTGACTTTAGGGGCTTGAACAGCATTACGGTAAAGAACAAGTATCCCCTGCCTCTCCTTGACTCAGCATTCAGCTCCTTGAATCAGGCCACTGTGTTTTCTATGTTGGACCTCCGTAATGCCTATCACTTGGTGAGGATAAGGGAGGGGGATGAGTGGAAGACGGCATTTAATACACCATTGGGACATTTTGAGTACCTTGTCATGCCATTCGGGCTTACCAACGCGCCTGCTGCTTTTCAGGCCCTCATTAATGATGTTTTGCGAGACATGCTGAATAGATTTGTGTTTGTTTATTTGGACGATATTTTGATTTTCTCCCGCAATACTAGGGAGCACGTTCAGCATGTCCGACTCGTTTTGCGGCGATTGCTGGAGAATAGACTTTATGTTAAAGCAGAGAAGTGCGCTTTCCATGTGTCCTCTGTTAGTTTTTTGGGTTTTGTAGTAGGAGAGGGGCAGCTAAGGCCTGATCCCTCCAAGATCAAAGCAGTGGTAGATTGGCCGACACCCTCTACCAGGAAGCAACTGCAGAGATTTTTAGGCTTCGCTAACTTTTACCGGAGATTTATTCGGAACTACAGTAGAGTAGCCTCTCCCCTTACTGGACTCACCTCTGTACAGGTTCCGTTCTCCTGGTCGCCTGAAGCAGACAAAGCTTTTGTTAAGTTAAAGCACCTGTTCTGTTCTGCTCCTGTGTTGTGTCACCCTGATCCTACAGCTCAATACGTGGTGGAAGTGGATGCCTCGGAGACTGGAGTTGGAGCCGTTCTGTCCCAGCGATCCGCTTCAGACCAGAAACTGCACCCCTGCGCTTTCTTCTCTCGGCGTCTCACTCCTGCCGAGAGGAACTATGATGTGGGAAACCGGGAACTATTGGCGGTAGTCTTGGCGCTCAAGGAGTGGAGGCACTGGCTGGAGGGTGCTTCTCAGCCATTTCTGGTGTGGTCAGATCAGAAGAACTTGTCCTACCTCCGCTCTGCTCGGAGACTCAACTCGCGTCAGGCCCGGTGGGCCCTGTTCCTTGGTCGCTTCAATTTCACACTCACCTACCGTCCTGGATCCAAGAATGGGAAGCCCGACTCTCTGTCCCGTCAGTTCGCCCAGACTGGAGCTCCTGGGCCTGGGGAAGACACCATTGTGCCTTCCTCATGTATTGTAGGGGTCGCTGGCTGGGAGGTGGAGAGGGTCGTTCAGGAGGCTCAGAAAGACCTTCCCATTCCACCTACATGTCCTGCCGGTCTCCAATTTGTGCCTCCGCCTGTCAGGTCCGCTGTGCTACAGTGGGGTCACAGCTCCACCCTTGCGTGCCACCCTGGGCTCCACCGCACGCTGTCCCTGCTGCAACAGCGCTGCCATTCGTTGTGTCACGGCTGACCACCCTGCTTCCTGGTCCTCCCACCTGATTGAGTATGCCCATAACACCTTGGTCTCTTCAGCAACCGGCATGTCTCCTTTCATGGCAGCTAACGGCTACCAGCCTCCCCTTTTCCCTACCCAGGAGGCGGCGGTGGCGGTGCCCTCTATTCAGATGCACCTGAGAAGGGCTCATCGGGTCTGGCGTGGGGTCAGAGCTGTGCTGCGTCGTACGACGGAGCGTAACCGGAGATTGGCGGACCGTCGTCGGGTTCCTGCCCCTGACTACAAGCGCGGACAACGGGTCTGGTTGTCCACGTGTGACCTTCCCCTCCATTGTGAGTCTCGGAAGTTGACTCCCAGATATATTGGTCCTTTTGAGATTGACCGTGTCCTAAACCCTGCCGCGGTCCGGTTGAAGCTGCCGGCTTCATTGAAGATACACCCATCGTTCCATGTCTCCCTCCTGAAGCCTTTTGCGGACAGTGCCCTCAGCCCTCCGGCTGTACCCCCTCTGCCCCCCCTGCTTGTCGATGATCACCCAGCTTTTGCTGTTCGCCGCCTGTTGGATGTTCAGCGGCGGGGGCGCGGGTGGCAGTACTTGGTGGATTGGGAGGGGTTTGGCCCAGAGGAGCGCTCCTGGGTTCCTCGCTCTTTTATTTTGTCCCTGGCTCTTCTGCAGGATTTTTATGCCCGGTTCCCGCACAAGCCTGGTAGGCCGCCAGGTGGCGGCCGTTGAGGGGGGGGGTTACTGTGATGGTTGTGGAGGCTCTGTGGTGTTTTTCCCCTCCCCTTCTTTGTGTTGCAGACCATGTGGATGGCAGGGGCGTGGCCAGCCATTTCGGACACCTGCACTCAATCCCCTCATCAGCCTCAACCTATTTACCAGGCCTTCTAACCACTCCCCTTGCCACACCACTCCACACCACTGCCACACCACTCCTGGTTGCCAGAAGATTCCGTCCGATTCCAAGAGTCAAGTCAAGTCCAGTTTTGGGGATTCTACGTCTGCCAAGCTTTGTTCCTGTCTACTGGACAGGAACTGCGATAGTTTTTCGTTCCTTGTTAGAAATAAATAATTTCTACTTTCCTTGGCTCTCTGCTCTGGGGTTCAATTCCTTGATCCACAACACCAATAGGTTTATTTCCTTTACAATTCCTCTCTTCTGATTAATTAACATCTCATTAATCACACTAAAGAAGACACAAAGTAACCTGGCACAAGACGCTTTTTCCAAACGTTAAATCCTCTCCATACATGTCATCTTCACAGTCCCTGTCAGCATTACCTAGCAGCTCCGATGGATTGTGTGTGACGGTTGGCAGACCTTGTCTTGAGAAGACCAGAGGTCTCCACAGCGTTGCCACGTGGAGGATAGACTACCTCACAGGAGAGCTGGTCTCAGGGATTATCCTGCCCTGTGGTTGAGAGACCAGCTGGTTATTGGTCTTCAGGAGGTGTCCCCAAGAACCTTTTCAGTGGCTGGCGTGGATCCAGGTTGCCCTCCCGGCCACCTTAACAGCTGTGTGAGTGGTCAGGAGCACCTGGAACGGTCCCAGCCAACGCTTAGACTTCCAATGCTTCATCCGGGGATCCTTGACCAGGATCCAGTCTCCTGGCTTCAGAGGATGAAGAGGTCCCTCAGCAGGTCTGGGCAGGGCAGCCTTCACAGTGGCTTGAACCTGAGAGAGAGCTTTGGAGAGGTTGGAGCAGTAAGTCACCATGTCACTGTCGCACATGTCTGTGGAGAGAGCTCTCCACTTAGGAGGTTCAAGTCCAGTCTGGAGGTCATCCAAACAGTACCTCATATGGACTGAGGTTAGTCCTAGTCCGTCGTCGCATGTGCATGGCCATTAGGACTAAGGAAAGCGCTTTAGGCCAGGACAGACCTGTTTCCTCACAGCATTTAGTGAGTTTGGCCTTTAACAAGCCATTTTCTCTTTCTACCGCTGCTCCAGACTGTGGATGGTAGGAGCAGTGTGTTTTCAGCTGAAATCCAAGTCTTTCACTCACCTCAGTCAGAGCTTAATTTACAAAGTGAGTGTCGTTGTCACTAGTGATTTTACCTGGAATTCCCCATCTGGGAATGATCTCAGTCAGCAGGGCCTTTGCAACTGCTGCTGTCTGCAAGTTTTGTGGTTAATGCTTCCACCCACTTTGAAAACATGCAAACTATCACTAGGCAGTATTTCTTACTTTCTGATGGAGAGAGTTCAACAAAGTCCATCATGAGGTGATCAAAGGGGTACTCTGGAGGTGGGTGTCCAGCTGTGGCTACTTGGAGTGTGCGACCTGCATTGTTAGTTGCACAAACAAGACATTTTTTGCAGTAATTTTCTGCAGCCACAGAGAAGCCTTTTGTGAACCAAATGGCAGTCAGCTGATCTAACATCCTCCCTTTAGACACGTGGTCCAACCCATGTGTCAATTTCGCAAAATATGGGGAAAAATGGCGAGGGAGACATGGTTACCGTCCGAGGACGTCCAGATCCCCTCTGGGGAGCGGCTGCACCCATTCTGTTTCCACAAGAGCAGTTCCTGAGCGGTGGCAAAGGACTGAACTGCAGGCAGAGATGAGAGATCGAGCTGAGGTAGAGAGGAGCACAAAAGGGAGGGGGAGACTTCACCCACAGCAGCAGCAGTCTTAGCGGCCTGCAGCTGCCTTAGAAATTGTAGGTGACACAGGCGAGTGAACGTGTAAGGACGACCTTTGAACTCAAACGCAAACCAGTACTGGGAGTCAGGGTGTACTGGAACAGAGAAAAAAGCGTTAGCCAAATCAACTACTGAGAAGTGGGTGGCATCAGATGGTATCTGAGAGAGAATAGTGTGTGGATTAGGCACAGTGGGAGAATGAGCTGTCACAGCTTTATTTACAGCTTGGAGGTCCTGCACAAATCTCCACTCAACAGGTTCACCTGGCCCGCGAATCTTCTTCACAGGGAAGAGAGGTGTGCGGACAGGTGAGGTAGGACAGGGAACATCACACCGTCTTTTAGCAGAGATTCAATAACAGGAGTGATCCCCTCAACAGCCTCAGGCTTGAGTGGATACTGTTTCTGGCAGGGCCTGAAAGAACATTTAGGAGAAATTTTCACTGGTTCACAGTCCTTAATCAAACCCACATCATATTTAGACTGAGCCCACAGCTGAGGAGGGAGTGTGTCCAAAACAGCTGGGGGCGGGGAGGAAGCAACTTCAGAATGAACCAACAAGAAATCAGTTTCACACACCAGCTGCACTGTACGCTGACAGTGAGCAACAGAGGGCGGGGCCTGTTTAAACACGCGTTGGGAGGGGGAGAACACAACATCAGGCTCAGCGCTCGGAACCCAGTCTCTGATAGTATGGACCCAATACATGAACCGACCAACGTCTTTCCAATGTTTCTGTCTCGGTTTGGAGAGAGAAACATGTGGAAAAACTTCCCCCCTCATCCGGAACAACTTCTTTTGTTCAGGTGTCAAAGACACGAGAGCGCACCAAAACAATCATCCCAAAACACATGTGTAACAGTGAGTTTATCATTTGTCTCTCGGTAAAACACTTTTTCATAATCAGGATCTGGTCCACCTTTGCTGAAGAACGATATGCAGTGCAACCCTCCCTCGCTCATAAAAGATGAGTCTGGGTGCACGCGAGCGTGACAAAGGCTCATCCAGTATGAGGAAGTTGGTCCCGCGCTCAATTTCCACTGATAAGCATACGACGGGGCGGAGGGGCTGTATTTAACCATAGCGTAAGTCTCATCACCTTGCTCTGAGGCAGGAATAGGCTGGCTTATGGCAAGCCCATCTGGCCCAGATGTGACATTGAGACACAATTTGCACATTAAATCTCGGCCCAACAAATTTATGGGACTTAATTTGGATAAATGAAATTTGTGTGAGAACCCTGGCATCCCTGAGGGGGAGCAGGATAAAGGAACAGTAAATCGCTCTCTCTGCTGATGACCAGATGCTGACACTGATATGATGGAGTCCTCACCCAACCGCGGGGGTGGGGTGAGGGTTCCATATTGCAAAACAGAATTTGTTGCACCGGTATCTACCAAAAAGCAAACTGGCTGTCCAAGCACAGTCAATACAAACATTGAAAACCTTTTATACTACTCATGAGACAGGTATGTGTGTGTGATGTGCGCGCGCGTGCGTGTGTGTGACATCTCACTTCCCTGTTGCTGCGTTGATGGAACATCCGAGGTGGTGTGTTGGAACTTTTCTGAAGTCATCTCCTCCCCCGCGCACCCTCAGTCTGCCTGTTGGTCCTGCCTGTTCTTCGGGCACTCGTTCTTCCAGTGTCCAGTTTGGCCACAGAGGAAACACTGGTCCTGCTCACGACCAGGATTCATGTGTGGACAGCGGTCATTGCGTCCTCCTCTGCCATGACGTGAATATCCTCGCCCACGGGGTGGAACATAGCCAGAGAACAAAGTCAGTGTGGCATTGTGCAGCTCAGAGTCTTTCTTCGCAGTCGTTTTCCGCTCCCTGTCGATCAGCACATCTTGAGCATGTTTGGCTTGTCTGCAGAGTTCAGCCAAACGCACTTCATGACGCATGCCCACATACGAGTGGCGTACTTGGGCTGCCAAGTCAGGTCTCAGTCCATCCAAAATGGCAGAACAGAGGAGCCTCTCCCATGGCCCAGGGGCGTCACCCAAGTCAGCAGGATGCTCAAGGCCAGAGTTGGAGTTAAAAACGTCCTCTGCTTGGTGTAGAAATTCCTCCACTGGCTCATTCGGGCCCTGAATGAGCTGACGCTGGGCAGACACGTCCGGACGGTGGGGGAAAGCTTTCTTCACTTTCTCCACCAGGTCGTGCACAGCTCTCCGATATCCATCGTTGCTTGGATGGTCGTAGTCTGGGTTTTTCAGGTGCACTTCGTCTCGGGGCATCTGACCTTTTATTTTGGCCAGGTCACAAGGTTTAAGTTTTGCAGCAAAAATCTTGCGCAGTTCTGCACCAGTGGGTTTAAACTCTTTACAAAAGGCTGCTAGTTCTTCACCACACTTATGTCCATTTGCAGCTGGGTCAGGCAGCCGTTTGGCATAATCTTGAACCTTGGCCAAGGACCATGGCCGGTAAAAGCAGAAGCGGTCCATCTGGGCCATACACCTCGACCATGGGGGCCATCAGGGTGGAGTCTGGGGCATCTACGAACAGGCCATCCTCCTCGTTGTTCAGCTCCTGGCGCCTCACCTGGTTTCAGGTCTGGACGCCAGTGATCCCGGAGGACGAAACATCCTCACCTCCCACGGGTCTCTGCAGTCCTGGTTGTGCAGGTGCTTGTACTGGTGTAGCGGTTGTTGCTGTGGAGGGACACGCTGAGGAGGACATGAGTCCAGATCCATATCCACCTTCAACGCATTTAATGCCTGTGAAGCAGAGGCATAAGGGGAGAGAGGTGAAATATCACCGTTGTATGGTGGAGGTGCTGGCGGTGAAGTCTGTGTTTTTTCAGGAACTGAAGCATTATCAGTTCTGTTCCCAATATTCCCACTTAAATCTTGTCCTCCCCCCATCATTTTAATTTTAGACTATCTATCTCTACTTTCAGGTTCCTTTTCCCAAGCTTTCAAACATTTCTGATGTTTTTCAAGTTCCAAAATACATTTAGGCTTTATTTTTATTTTTATTTTTTTTTTTGTAAGACTTTCTCAACTCTTCCCATACTTTTTCAATACCTTCTTTGACCTTTTGTATATGTGTTAAACTTAAACTTCCCCCTTCAGGAAACCCAAATTTCTGGCACCATTCATTCACACATTCCACACACTCGGGCCCATATTTATTGGTCATGACCTTACATATTTGACTGTCTGGAGAATTAGGTTTACTAGATCTAGTTCCTATTTTCAGTCAGGATCGTCTCCTGCTGGCCTTTCTGCCTTAAGTGAGTCCCTCTTCACAGGTGCAAACGTGCTAAAATACCTTTAATTTCTGTCTCCTACCTGAGGCTACAGGGAGCGCTTTATTGTATTGACACTGGGTGTTCTCAAAGCTTAATATCACCCACAGGAGGAATCAGACTCCCGCGTCTATTCCACCCCCCAACCCTTTACCCAGACAATCAAAATGAAAGGAGCTCACCGTATCGCGCTTCAGATCACTTCCAAGGGAAGGATCTTTAGGATTCCAGCAGTGGTCCAGGCGGAGCGGTCTGACCCAGTCCCCAATTGTCCGTCACAGGCGGCAGAGCTGCGGCAATTTGGCCTCAGGATGATCAGTCACCAGGTCTTCTCCTCCGCCGGGAATCACGTGTGGAATCCTGTATGTGACACCAAAATGTTGTGGAAATTATTTCTGTTAAATAATTACGGTACAGGAGAGCTCCGTTTTTGAGAAGTTTATTAAGCTGTACAGCTGAGAATCACACAGTTGAACAGTCAGCAGAGTGAGTCTGCATTGATTAATTACACACAGATCTTATACACTTGCATGTCCTTGAGCACAAACAGGGATTGTTCTCTCCTGCCAGAATAGTTCCCTCCTTACTTCTTATCTCCAGCAACTGCCGGAGACTTATGATTACCTTCTGTGAGAACCATCCTCCACCATTATGCAAGTGAGAAATCAAAAGCACGACAGGGAGACGCACACAAATGGACAAGATGAAAACACAGGCGCAGGCAGGGAAAAAAAAGAAAAACAGCCAGGGAGCCAAACGGACTGGGAAGACAGACAGCAGGGAGGGAGGGCACCCAGGACAATGGCTGTTTCTCTATTTCCAAGAACACAGGACTTGCGTTCTTGGGAAGTCTGTACTTGGCAAGTACGAGCCGGGAGAACGTTAGAACGTATGTCTGTCTTTCTGCAACTGAAGCAGCTGCGTACTTGTTTTTAATGACATCACAGCTCAACTAACAACTGAATGGTGCGGGCAATAAATGGACCTTTCGTCTGTGGGACATTTATTACGTTTTTTTTAATTACTTTTTATAAAATGGGTTTTTAATGGATTAATACTTCTGGATGAGAGCCGCATTTTTATAAAATGAAATGAAAAACTATGAAAATGTTGGAACTTTTCCCACAAATTTAAAGTTATAACTACATTCAGCATTAAAACATTTTGAAAATGCATTCTGTCAAACAAAGTTAAAACGATATATTTACTCATGTTTTCCATCGCTTTCACTTGTTGGTGCGAAATGCATTCTGGGATACTTTATCGTCTCAAGTCTCCACAAGCCTCCACTGATGCATCCTAGATAAAATGGGTGGAGGAGGAACACATCCAGGCATTTCTGCTGTTCTTGGTCAGATGCGTTCTTGAGAATTGGAACAGAACTTTGGCTGCAGATAATGAAGTTTAACTGGAACAAAAGTTGTCACAAGAACGCATATTGAGAAACAGCCATTATAAACTTATAGAGGCTGACGAGACTCATTTAATATTTTCTGGTCTGCTGCACATTCAGATATAATGCTGGGAAGGGGATCCCGACAAATTATTAATTAGTGTTTGTTTAATTAGTATATGACACCTGACAGTTTTATCAACAGTCTTCTCCAAGGTGTTGTGTCCTTCAGTTTCCCACAGCGATGCTTAAACCTAAGTGTCTCCTTCATTCTGTGAAGATTATACTTCTGACAAAGCTAGAATATTTAACATATTCTGTCTGATCAGATCCCGAGATTTGTTTATAAGTACAACAGTAAGCAACACCCACTTTTCTACGATGTCATCTGTGGTCTTTATGTTATACTCACACTTAGTTTGCCTCAACTTACCTTTGATGAGCTGCGTAGCCTTGGTACCTTTGTTTGATAGCAGAATCTGAGAACATCTCAGCTACACATTTTTTAAAGTCACCACAGAAGGTGAAAGCAACATAGTTTTGGGCCTACAGCATTGCCATTTTAACCTCTGCATCTATGACCTGTTGTGCCTCAGTGGTATTTCTAGTCACCAATAGTGACATCACCCGGGCATGTTTCTGTGCCTCTAGCTAGCGCTTGTGCTTGGTGGACTGCTGACTGACATCATACCTTCCCTCATAGGAGACGCCAAATGAAAGCGTGAGGGTGTTCCAATCTGCTCCTCTTTAGGAAAGTAAATCTGCTTTCCCATTCTTTTGAGATATTTACATGATTTCTTTGTTGTTTTGGCAGGAATGTCTTCCCCTTCATCACATCCATCCATCTCTCTCTTTTCTTCAGGCTTCATCATGTGGGTCAAAAATGAAGTGCTGCAGTAATTAAAAGTTTTTAATTATCATCTCCCTTTAGTGGAGATATTAATTATTCTGTGGAAATGTGATATTAATTTAATTTCCAAGGAAAAAAACAAACTGTGCAAAAACAGTCAGAAAAACATCAAGCTAAAGCACATAAAAAAATGGGAAGACACGTTTTCATTTCTTTGTCTTTTTTGCTGTTTTCTCTCCTCTGGTCTTTTATCCTTTTTTTTTTGGCTCTGTGTCTCTGAACATTATTTTGTGCAGCATCTTTTTCACTTAGATTGAACCTTGTGGTTGGCAGTGAAACAGATGTTCAGTATTTTTAACTAAGGTGTTGATTGTTGAGGTTTCTGACGTGTTAGAGATCCATTGATGTTCCTTCACTGCCTGATGTTTTGCCTGATGTTCTGTCTGATGTTCTGTCTGATGATCTGTCTGATGTTCTGCCTGATGTTCTGCCTGATGTTCTGTCTGATGTTCTGTCTGATGATCTGTCTGATGTTCTGCCTGATGTTCTGCCTGATGTTCTGTCTGATGTTCTGTCTGATGATCTGTCTGATGTTCTGCCTGATGTTCTGCCTGATGTTCTTTGTTTCTTTGTACAATGTGCAGAAGCTGAGTTTAAGCTTTAAATTTCAGGCTTTTTCTTATTAGATGTTTAAAAAATGTGTCTGTATCCAATGTTTTTAATATAACTCTGTTTTATGGCTTCATCATAAGTGTTTTAGTGAATCTTAATGCATTTTATTAATGATGAGAATCTATGATATTTTTTAATTTAATGCACAGTGAGTTTTCATGGTGAACCAAACCACTGAGCCACTGAGTCCTCATTGATTTTCTGCAGTGACTGAAATACCATCTGCGGTCTTCAGCAGTCGTTTTGATGCATGATGAAAATGTTTTGTGTTGCTGCAGGTCGCTCAGAAGATTCTTCCCAACAGCACTGGTGAACGAGGCAGCAGAGAACATGATCAAACTTTACAACCTGTTCATCAAATATGACGCCTCCATGGTTGAGATCAACCCCATGGTGGAGGACTCCTCTGGCATTGGTACTCACACACCCACCCACACACACACACACACACACACACACACACACACACGCACACATACACATACACATACACACACACACACACACACATACACACACACACACACACACACACACACACACACACACACACACACACACACACACACACACACATTCTGATGTAACATACTACCTGCACCCAAAAAAGTTGTACACTAAAATCTTTTTGAATACTTTTAGGTTACATTAGACAACACGTTGCTTTAATTTACACCAACATCTTGTATCAAAGTTGTGAAAGTCTTCTCCAGCACATCCAAGATTCACACTTAGATTTATGTCTGGACTGTTGGCTAAACCTTGTTTAAAAATGATGCTACATCCTCCGATAACATATTGTTCAATTTTTTTTTTTTTTTGATCAACTACGAGATTGTTTTTCTGGAATATGCTCCAACCAAACAGACAGATCGTTGCCACAGTATTAATTATTATTCTACTCTATTAGTATTTGAGAGAACCAGGTTCCTATTTGTATCTTACAGGGTCTGGAGGATGAACATTGTTGGAATTTAAACTTTGATAAAAATTACAAAACATCCGGCGGCTTAAGACCTTTGCATAGTTTTGCTTTATCAATCTATTTTATATCTTAATAAAGATATGGTGAAATAAACATGAACATTATCAAAACTTAAATAAAAACAACGGTTTCTGCACAGTGCTGTACAAGTGTAGTCTTTGGTAAACTTTTTATCGCAGGATTAGTAAAGCAATCTAATGGCTCTCCTGCTGGGTGGAAAAATGTGTTGTTCAATTCAATTCAATTCAATTTTATTTATGTAGCGTCTATTACAACACAAGTTGTCTCTAGGCACTTTCCAGAGACCCAGAACATGACCCCCGAGCAATTATTACATAAACAGCGGCAGGTAAAAACTCCCCTAGTGGAAGAAAAACCTTAAGCCAAACAGTGGCAGGAAAAACTCACCTTTAAGAGGGAAGAAACCTTGAGCAGGACCTGGCTCATGAGGGGGGACCCTCCTGCCGAAGGCCAGCCGGGTAGAGCAAGAAATAAGAAAGAATAGAGACATAGAGACACCGTCAAAGGTACAAGATAGGATACATTAGTAACTGTCCTTGGTAGTCCAATTAGACTTCTGTGAATATGGGTGATATATGGATAGACGGTGATACAAGGGGATGAGGACTGCAGGTCGGGATGTCAGCAAGTATCCAACAGACATCCATACAGACAGGTGAAGGCAGACACTGGGATGGTCAGAGGTGGAACTGCAGGTCAGCAAGCAGCTCCTGAGGCTCTGGTCCGCAGGACATGCAAAGAAGAGGAAAAGAAGGGCCAGACAAGCACAAAAAACTACCAGAACAATGGACCACAATTAAGTTTATGGGATATTGTTAATAAATGAGGGTTGAGGTGAAGAAGAGACAGAGAAGGCAAAGAGAAACAGAGGAGGTGAAAGTCACCACTCAGTGCATCATGTTGGTGCCCCCCTGCAGCATAGGCCTATAACAGCATATCTACACCGAAGGGAGTGGTGGCCTAGTGGTTACAGTGCTGGGCTTGGGCCTGGAGGACCCAGGTTCAAGCTCAGGGCTTCCCACAATGGTAAATCACTGGGGGCCCCTGAGCAAGGCCCAATTGCTCCCCGGGGCGCTGCCCTGCTAGCAGCCCCACTGCTCACTAGTGAAACTAGTTGATGGGTTGATGGGAGACTAATTTCGGTGTGCATTGTACATAAAGCATGATGACAAGAAAGTCACTGACAAGAAAGGGAAGAAAAAAAAAAAAAAAAAAAAGCTATGTTTAAAATGAGCTGCTCTAATCTGATCCTGTAGCTGCAGATTTGACTACTGGGCCTGACACATTAAGGTACTAAATATACACTAACTATATGCTTTATTAAACAGAAATGTTTTAAGTTTAGTTTTAAAGGTGGAGGGGGTGTCAGCCTCCTTCACCCAAACTGGAAGTTGGTTCCATAGTGATGGTGCCTGATAACAGAAAGCCCGTGTCCTCCAAATCTACATTTCGATACTCTAGGAACTACGAGTAAACCTGCACCCTGAGAACGGAGAGCTCTATTAGGAACGTACGGTACTATCAGGTCTTGCAAATATCGCGGCGCGAGGCCATTTTGGACTTTATATGCCAGTAATAAAATTTTGAATTGGATTCTAAATTTTACAGGGAGCCAATGGAGGGAAGCTAAAACTGGAGAGACGTGGTCTCTCTTGTTGATTCCTGTCAGCACTCGTGCTGCTGCATTTTGGATCAGCTGGAGGCTGTTCAGAGAATTACTTGGACATCCAGCCAACAACACGTTACAGTAATCTAGTCTAGAAGATACGAACGCATGAATTAGTTTTTCGGCATCACTCTGCGAGAGGATGCTCCTAATCTTTGCGATATTACGGAGGTGGAAAAACGCAGTTTTACAAACCTGATTAATATGCTGTTTAAATGACAAATCCTGATCGAATATAACGCCACGGTTTCGCACAGTTTTACTGGAGGCCATCGCAAGACCATCTAATCCCTTCCTAAGCTGTTTGGGACCACAAACAACAACTTCTGTTTTATCAGAATTTAGTAGCAAAAAATTTCTGGACATCCAGTCCTTGATGTCCTTAAGACACATCTGAAGTTTGTCTAATGGTTCTGTTTCATCTGGCTTCATAGACAGATACAGCGGCGTATCATCAGCATAACAATGAAAATTAATGCTGTGGTTCCGGATAATACTTCCCAAGGGCTGGATGTATAAACTGAACAGGATTGGCTCTAGCACTGAACCCTGAAAAACAATTGTTGATGTTCATTGTTGATGAAAATGTGGAACAGATCTGATTTCTCTTTAAGGTGTGTTTCTTTCTCAGTAAGTCCTTTAACTGCTGGGTCTAACTGAGAGCGATTAGCTTTGCAGGTATGAATCACAGGTCATAAACGCACCTTGAGCAGCTGAGCAATGACCACTTTAGTTTAAAAAGTAGTTGTACACGTCGTCGTTGTTGTCGTCACACTTTGAAGATTTTTAAGAAGTGATGCCCAGATTAGACACATTAAAGGTTGATCTGTTTAACGTCTGTTTCCTGAGGAGAATGTAGCATCCTTGTTGTGTGATATGCACATGTACTTGTGAACGTGATACCACCGAGGGAGGACAGCTGACGAAGAGAGAAACCCTTCATGCAGAAGTGAAACAGTCGCTGCTGTAAATTCGTCTCCTTTGGGCATCAATGCAAAGAATTAATTTTGAAACAAAAATGGGCTCTGTTAAAGTTTTCTAACCTTCTCAAGGGTCGGAATGAACCACACAGAGACAGTAATCTTGTTTAAGCCGACACCGGCAAATGACATACGAATGTAATCAGCACAAATCCCCCTTTCCCCCTTGCAGCGGTTTCTTTTATTCACGGACAAACAAAGAGGTCACATGACATGTTATATGCAAATAACCACAGGTGAAGAAACAGACACACTATGGGCCCATTTGGCCCAGACATCCTGTGTATCTTAATCAAAGGTGTTCCGGTCTTTTCCCTTACAAATGACACCACATATAGACATCAGAGAATGACGACTAAAGGCAATCATGTTATAATATATGCATAACTTTGACAGGCTCTGCTCATGTTTGGAGCATAAAAAGAACTGACATTTGTCATTTTTCCTGGCTGAAACGTTTTCAACTGCAGTTATGTATTTTTGGGTCCTAACAGCGCCACCTCTTGTTACCTCTGTTTAGTCAGGATTTCAGTTGTATTCTTCACTGTGAATCTCTGTGATGTTGAACTGCTAAACTTATAGATCTTGAGCTAGTTCATGTGTTTCAGCTTTGGTCAGCATCTTGACAGATGGTGCTGTGCAAAAGAAGAGGACGATAGTCTGCCGGAACCTTCTTTGGCCTCTCTTTGGCTCAGATCTTAAACATTCGTGTCATGTTGTTGGTTTTTACCAGTAATTTACAGTTTTCATAACTTATTTATGTTTGTCACTCCAATGTTGTTTAACCAGTAGATCATATTGAAATTAAAGACACAGTTGTGTGATTTCCTGCATGATGATGCCAAAGCACTGATTACAGCCAGTCCACTGAAAATCCTGGCCTGTGACGACCTGGACAAAGCTGCAAAAATGGTGTGTACACACAAAAATTTACTCAAAATACCTTCAGTTTCTCCACTGATCCTACTTTTCTGCTTTGGCAGGATGTATAGAGGTTGAAGACACGAGCTGACACGTACCTGCCTGAAGGATTTAGCTGTATGTGTGGATGCAGAGGAGATTTGAGACTGAATGTGAGGAGAGATGTCACCTCGGCTACTGTTCCTACAGTAATTTATATTGTAGCTTTATATTTAACTGGAGGCACTGCAATCCACGAAGGGTTTAGTCATTTTCTTTGTTTTCATTGTTAAATAAAAATGTCCATAATTAAGATGGCTTATAAGTTTTATCAGTTTATTACGCATAATAATTTTCTACTGGATTGAAGGAGTGTTACTGGCACGCTTCTGCACCATTTCCATTACAGACCACTTTTTCTCTCATTGTTCAGTCAATTAAAATGCTTTTTTATTCCAAGGGCGACTAAAAGACAGTTAGGTTTTCAGGAAACTTGGAAGAGCAATGAAATGGGTTTCTTTCACAGGTGTCCACCTTTCTTCATGACCTTCTGTGGTTGGTGTGATTGGTGCAGACAGGATGGGCTGCTGTTTAAATCCTTGGCATTACACATGCCCTTATGGACGACTGGTCAAAAATTCTCATAAACACACTCCTAAACCTTGTGAACAGCCTTCCCAGATAATTGAAGCTGTTATAGCTGCAAAGGGTGGATGGACGTTTTATTCAATATAGATTAGCAATGGGATGTCACTTAAGTTAATATGCAGTAAAGGCAGGTGAGACAGTATTTTTGGCTATATAGTGTATCTCAGATCTTTTTCCTGTTATTGGTAGATTAAAACAGTTCATCTAATAAAATATTTGGACAGAGTACAAATAATGGACATCTTTTTTTTTTAAGTTCAACTGCTTATTTGAACAAATGATCAAATAATTTATAGATACTGAGAATGGTACAACTGTTGTGGGTAATAATAAACTTTTCCAACCATATTTTTTAAAATACAAAGTGTTGGAGACATGTCTGCTGTCAACCTGAAATTTGGAGCAGAAATTTCTGAAGAATATTTTGTAAGCTAAATTATTGTTTATAAAGTAAAAGTGCTTGCTGATGACCATAAGTTGTTAGAACTAAAATACTTTTTTCACTTCAGCCTTTAAGCATCAAGGCTGGAAATGAGCAGTAGGATGTCAGGTGAATGTTTGTTTGTTTTTTTTGTTGTTTTTTTTTTTTGTTTGTTTGTTTGTTTTTTATCTGGAAATAGTTTGTTCACTCTGGAAATGTCCATCCATCAATTCTCTATACTTGCTTTATCCTTTGTGGGGTCACAGGGGTCTGCCGGAGCCTGTCATGACTCATTACAGGTGAAAGGCAGAGGTGGACAGGTTGCCAGTCCATCACAGGGCCACATACAAAGACAGACAACCATGCACGCTCACACCTGTGGACAATTTAGAAACATCAATTAACCTTCCATGCAGGTTTTTGGTCTGTGGGAGGAAACCGGAATACCTAGAGGGAACCCACGCAAGCACCGGGAGAACATGCAAACTCGACACAGAAAGACTCATCGGGCCGGGAATCGAACAAAGAACATTCTTGCTGTGACGCATATTCTTCATATCCAAGAAAACCTGTAGTTCGTCAAAGGTTAACAACTATTTTGAGTATGTGTTAAGAAGCCGGGGAGCTTCAAGCTTTTAATGACTACTGTGTTTTATCTACAGTCCTGCTGGATGGCATCTTGTTGGTTTGATTGTGGTAAACTTATTTCCATTTGTGCTGGGCTCTGCAGTACTTGTGTTCTGATTACAGGCTCCACCGGAGTCATGCAGGCCAACTGTAATGGCAGGCTGATTACATCACAACAGGTAAAAATGCGTTTGACCCTGTGCTCATGAAAATCAACATGATACGTGTTATAGCTTGATTTAAAAAGCCTTTCATTATAAACAAGCAATTAGACTCTAGCAGACACCCCTTGTTGTGATGTCATGTCATTTTCCTTTATAAATGGTTAGCGTCACTTCCTGTTTGTTGTTCACGGTCTGTGTCTGTCTACACGAGGCTCTGATTTTTTGAATACTTAACTCTGATTTTAGCTTGTTTCTGATAGTAAAACACTACATCTGATAAACTTCTCTTTAAATCAAGTACTTGCACCTTTTCTCTTATTTAACTTTCATTTCCACCAGTCACCGGTACATTTTCCATCTCCTGTCCTCTCAGCATGGCCTCTTCCTCTCCCACCGTTTCTCCTTCTTACTGCTCAGTGTGTGAAATGTTCAGTTATTCCTCTGTCTCCTTTAGTGAAATAAGGGAAATGTAGTTTTTTTTTGTAGCTTTGGCGGCAAGGCTCAGTGAGTTAGAAGTCCGGTTCTGTTAACTAGACCATAGTCCGGTAGACTCGGTAGCTCGTCAGGCTGAAGTAGCGGCAGATCGACCCGGAGAAGCTGCTGGTAGCTGTCCCCCTGCAGCGCCCGAGTAGCCGGACAGTCAGAGCGGCTGGGTCTACAACTGCAGTCTTCAAATAAAATCTAAACTTAAATGTGATTATATTACGTTTGAAAGCCTCACACTGGAAATCAGAGAAGCCAGTGTTGTTAGTGGTAGTTTACCGGCCTCCTGCTGGTGCTTATCTGGAGTTTCTGTCTGAGTTCTCAGATTTCTTATCTAGTTTATTGATCAGTACAGATAAATCATCGTAGTGGGAAACTTTAACATTCATATGGATGTTGACAACGATAGTCTTAAGTTGGCTTTCGATTCTTTTCTAGAATCAATGGGATTTTACAAAAAGTTAACAAACCAACGCATTGTCTTAATCATACTCTTGATCTGGTCCTCTTCTACAGTGTAGAACCTGATAATCTGTTAGTGTCACATGTAAACTCCCCCCTATCTGACCACTATTTAATAAAGTTTGAATTTAACATTGTCAGCGTTAAAGCATAATAGTAGGAATTACTTTAGCAAATGTCTAGCCGATAAAAATATTACTAAATTTAGGGAGGCCATTGCTCTTCATCTTCTTACAGTGGAACATAGTGAAGCAGCTGAGGGCTGTGACCTTGGTTCTACCTCTCCAGATGTTGATTTTCTTGTCTGCAGATTTGTTGCACTCAGCTTTGAGAAAGAGGGTCTCTAATCATAGGAGCTTAACTCTCTGGTATAACTCGCATATTCATATGTTAAAACAGAAGGTGCGTACAAAGGAAAAAAAAGTGGTACTCTTGTAGGTCTGTAGATATATATTTTGCGTGGAAAGATAGTCTAACAGTAAAAAAAAAACAGTAAAAAAAGCCCTTCGCAAAGCTAGAACAGCTTATAATTCAGTGTTGATAAAGGATAATAAAAATAACCATTTTTTTCTGTTCAGCACTGTAGCCAGGCTGACAAAGAGTCGTGCATCCCCGTAGCTCTCAGTAATGAAGTCCCATCAGTGCTTCATAGTCCCATCAGTGCTGTCCAGACCAGTTTCATTATTTTATTTTGTAATGATTCTGTTGAACAACAGTTCTGTATCAATGTCTGATTGTCATTAGTCAATGATCAGTATGTTTTTGTATGTGTTTTTGCAAGTCTGAAACTAACAAGGGAGTTGTCCTGCTCCTTCTCAACACTATTGAGTGTCCTAAGACAACTTTTACTTATCTATGTCATAAGGGAAATATTAACTCAGTAATCTTTGCCCCTGAGGAATATATGACACTAGATATAAAGTTTGTTAGGACTTTTGCCTGAAGGAAACATGAGATTAACTGAGCCAATATAGATGGCTGTTCAGATACCAGAGAGTGAGAGAGAGTGTCCTCCTTTATGTTTTGGACTGACATTTGCTTAGAAATACCCGTTTTCTGCAGTTTGAAATATGTAGTCAAACTATTTAGAGATGATTAAAGCACACATTCATGACTTGGCTTGAATATTCAGATACATTTTAGTGTCACCACATATTGGAGTTTTCCCCTTACTCCACCGAGGGTAGATATGAACCACACAAGAGGCAGCATGCCTTTTTCTCAGACTTTGGAAAGGAGGAGAGCTGTTTCTGCTGTTTACACAGAAGTATATCAGAGAAACTCTGCCTTCCTATTGTAGTAGCCTGTTTTTATTCACACTTGAAACAGGATTTAGAGAAAATGAGGGACATCAGAGAAGCAGCCAGTGACTTGGGTAAGAAAATATAACAGGCAGCAGAAAGATGAACTCTTAAACATTAATAACTTTAAAATAAGTTAAATAACAGGAAAATTGTGATATTTTTGCTTTTCAAACAAAATATTGTATTATGGTAAGAAAACAATGCTGAACCCTATTACCCATTAATTATATAAAGTGTGAACATTTTGTGTCACAAATGTTTGCAACTGCAAGTATACAAGTATAGCGTTAAAATCAACTTCCACAGAGTCCTTTTTCCGGGTTCATGAAGCTCTATATGCTCTAGTTTTATTATCATTCTCAACATTTCTGAACATTTAACACTTTTTTCCAACCCTGAAAGAATATTAAGATTACAGTAAATAGATTTCCAGAAAAGTGCAGTGTTAGGAACAGCAAAGATACTGCGCAGAACCCTCAAGCTCCCTGGCCTCTGGTAGAGGACCCGAGCTTAGAAGGGACACCACCCACGGAGGGTGAGGAATGAGTTTTATTATATAGAGGAGAGGGGAAGAGAGAGAGAGGTGAGAGAGAGAGAGAGAGAGAGAGAGAGAGAGAGAGAGAGAAGAGGGAGAGGAGATGCGATAGAGAGATAAGCGAGAGAAGAGAGAGAGGAGTAATGCGAGGAAGAGAGAGAGAGATAGAGAGAGAGAGATATATATAGATATATATATATACACATATACATATATATATATATATGTATATGTGTATATATATAATATATATACTACTATCTATAGTATTATAGTATTATATATTATGTGTATTAGATATTATATTATATATATATATCATTATATATATATATATATGTATATGTATGTATATATATATATATATATATATATATATGTATATATATATATATGTATGTATGTATGTATGTATGTATATATATATATGTATTATATATATATATATATATATGTATATATGTATATATATATATATATATATATATATATGTATATATATATATATGTATGTATGTATGTATGTATGTATATATATATATATGTATTATATATATATATATATATATGTATATATGTATGTATATATGTATGAATATTTCTACCGATATATTAGAAGAATGGCCAGAGTATTGTTCAGTCACATGGTGCTCTGATAAGATCTCAGTAAAGTATCTTATCCGAGCAACATGAATCAATCATTTTTCACTGGCAGGGCGAGTGAACAGAAGATCCTTCACAGATTAAACACGACAAAGAGAACCCTCAAAATATTTATTATCACTTTTAAGAACCCAGTTATTGTATCATCTTATGGATTTTCAATGGATTTTTTGGTTTTGGTTTTCCAGCATACAATATCCTGCATTGACAAAATTACGATAAGGTCTGGATCCTTCAAAATCACAATATCCAGGTATCAGTTGTCTTTTTTTATTTTTTATGGCATGCTGGAGTGTTATAAACCACATGGTTTCTGAGCATCTGAAATCAAAAGTGAAAGTACAAGATTACTATATAAACACCACTTTGTTCTCATTCAGTGTTTGTTTGCAGCATTTTTTCTCAGCAGCAGCACAGCAAAGGTAGGAAAACTTACACACAAAACATCTTAGAACATCTGATTTCATTTATGTAAAAATGTATTTGTATATGTATATATAAATATATGTATATATCCATCCATCCATTATCTATAGCCGCTTTATCCGTTTCACGGGGGTCTGTTGGAGCCTATCCCGACGCATATCAGGCGAAAGGCAAGGGGTACACCCTGGACAGGTCGCCAGTCTATCCAGGGCCACATACAATACAAACAACCAATCACACTCACATTCACACCTAGGGAGAATTTTAGAATGATCAATTAACTTACATGCATGTTTTTGGACTGTGGGAGGACTGTGGGAGGGAACCCACACAAGCACAGGGAGAACATACAAACTCCACACAGAAAGACCCACCGGGCCGGGAATAGAACCAGGAACCTTCTTGCAGTGAGGCAACAGTGCTAACCACTAAGCCATATATGCCTAGTGCCTATATGTATATATATGTATATGTATATGTATGTATATGTGTATATATATATATATATATATATATATATATATATATATATGGTTTGTTTTTGATGAAGTTACTTTGTTTTTTATGTCATGGCAATAACTTTGAACACTTTGATTTGTTTTAATTTTTTAACTTCACTAATTTTACTACTATCAAAAAAGTCAGTTTAACTGAGTTTATGGACACAAATTATACTTACTAATGTTCAATGTTTTGTAGATGTTTGGGCCATTTTTTGACAGTATTAGAAGAGGAGCTGGGTGGAGAGAGAAATGAGCAGACCTGCAGCAAAGGGCCACAAACGTGGAATGAAACCTTAATTAAAATAAACCTTAAAATAAATGTTTTAATATCTAACGAGACCAAACAAGCACATGTAAAATAAATCAAACCTGTTAGTTTAATTTATCACCACATGATAAAAAAATAATCTGGCTGAGAAAACATTAAAAAAAATTTGGTAAATAAAACCTCCTTAAGTAGCAGCACAGGATATGTTACACCATCTCTGTCAGGTTTAAACGACCTAACATTTATTAAACACACAATAAGGAAGAAAGACAAGTCAGTAAGTTTTTCATACATCGTCACAGAGGACGGACAGAGAACTCAGCCACATCTCAGCTGCTCTCGTCTCTGTCCGCACCCCCCCTCTGCTGTCCTGCTTTCGTTTTTATTGAAAATAAGGAGGTCACAGATGACATGAAGATAAGCAACAACTACAAGATATATTCTGATGTGTACAATCATCTTAGTGCGTAAAATAACAATGAGATCAAACAAAGAGAGTGTTAAAGTTTAACCCTATCAATCTCTCTGTGTATTTACAAAACAAACAAACAACAAAAATACATAAGCAATGAATGTAAGGATTTAAAAAAATCATGGGCAGCAACTAATTATTTTATTCAGCCTGAATTTCTCCTTTTTCTAGTGACATCAGGTGATAAAGGGATCATTCTGGTTCTGATGCACCACACCCGAGATGTGGACTTTGGCTCAGTCTAATAGTAGTTTAAATGTTATAAGGTCATGTTGTTGTAAGTTCTTTTCCTTCCTATGGACTATAATAACATGGCCGTATTGGTGCATAAGATCTTGGGTGGCTCAGTCTCCTGGTAATGTAGGTGAGTTTTCTTTCATGAAGATCCTTCTTGCAGTAATTTGTTCTGACGTCTCCATGTTCCACTGATTTATATTTTCCTGCATGTTGACACAGTTAAAGTTCACAGAGTCACTACAGGAGAAACATTTGGGGCAGATGACGATCTGCTGAGACAACTGACAAGTGACCGACCTACTGGCCTACATGTGACGTATACAAACCAGCAGGACAGCGATGTTGTGGTTCTCTTCTGTCCAATCACCTCTCGCATAGGGTCAGATGTGGAGGCAGCCATGAGGGACGTGTCAGGTACTGGTTTCATCTGTTTTATCGGTTATCTGTCAGTAGTTTTTAATTAGTTGGTATACCAAACTCACATCAAGTTAGACTGATGTTTCACATGAAACCACCAGGTTAATGTACATATATGGGACAGTATCATGAGTCTGCTGTCTAGAAACTGAACCCTGTCTGTCTCTCACTTTTCTTTTCTCCAGTGTCAGCTGGTAATAAAGAGATCATTCTGGTTCTGATGCACCACACCCGAGATGTGGACTACTCCACTGCTCGGACGGAGTGGTGTAAGATCTTGAAGAATGTTGTCCTGGACGTTCATGTTCTCTTCCATGAAAGTGTGTCAGGACTACTGATGTGTGGAAGAAACAGGGAGGCTGTCCATCAAATCAAAGATGTTTTGGCTCATTCTAATAATAGTTCAAATGTTATAAGGTCATGTTGTTGTAAGTTCTTTACCTTCCTATGGACTATAATAACATGGCCGTATTGGTGCATAAGATCTTGGGTGGCTCAGTCTCCTGGTAATGTAGGTGAGTTTTCATTCATGAAGATCTTTCTTGCAGTGATTTGTTCTGACGTCTCCATGTTCCACTGATTTATATTTTTCTGCGTGTTGACACAGTTAAAGTTCACAGAGTCACTACAGGAGAAACATTTGGGGCAGATGACGATCTGCTGAGACAACTGACAAGTGACCGACCTACTGGCCTACATGTGACGTATACAAACCAGCAGGACAGCGATGTTGTGGTTCTCTTCTGTCCAATCACCTCTCGCATAGGGTCAGATGTGGAGGCAGCCATGAGGGACGTGTCAGGTACTGGTTTCATCTGTTTTATCGGTTATCTGTCAGTAGTTTTTAATTAGTTGGTATACCAAACTCACATCAAGTTAGACGGATGTTTCACATGAAACCACCAGGTTAATGTACATATATGGGACAGTATCATGAGTCTGCTGTCTGGAAACTGAACCCTGTCTGTCTCTCACTTTTCTTTTCTCCAGTGTCAGCTGCTAATAAAAAGATCATTCTGGTTCTGATGCACCACACCCGAGATGTGGACTACTCCACTGCTGGGACGGAGTGGTGTAAGATCTTGAAGAATGTTGTCCTGGACGTTCATGTTCTCTTCCATGAAAGTCTGCCAGGACTACTGATCTGTGATAAAAACAGGAAGGCTGTCCATCAAATACAAGATGCTTTAGCTAGTGGATATCGGTGTGGCAAACGCATTTGCGATACTTCTCACCAAGATTAGTGGATATCTGTGAATGATGAAAATTAGACTATTGAATGTCTTTGCATGGCTCAAGAAGTGCTTGGCCAGACTTAAACAAGGAATCCTTAACTTTTTCCATCTATGCATCCATTATCTATACCTGCTTAGTCCAGTGCCGGGTCAAAGGAATCTGGTGGATTAGACAGGGGTACCCTGGACAGGTCACCAGTCCATCGCAGGTCCACACATTGACAAACAACCACACAGGCTCACATTCGCTCCTATGAATAATTTACAATCACCAATTAACTAGACATGCATGCTAGTGAAGGGTTGAACAATCATCAGATAGTGGAGGTACAGGATTGAAGAAGTAAATGTGAGGTGGTTTGTGTCATGGTTTTGGGTTAAGTTAGTTCCTGTTTAATTTTGAAAGTCTGTCTTTAGTATGTTTTGAATTGTTTTACTTCTCTTTCCCAGTCTGTCCTGATTGTTTGCACCTGTGTCTCATCCAAGCGCTAACCATCTACCTTCTGCACTGATGCTTATGACTCCCATGTTGGATTCCAGTTAATTGACTCCCATGTTAAAATGTCCAACTTTAGAGCAGAAATAAACATATTTACAGCCTGGTTCAAAAAATTGTTTTGGTCTCAATCGTTTGATTTCACATCCGTGACAACTCTGAGGGGGGTCAATTTTTTTGTACCATGCCAGGAAAATTTATATAAAGAATAATAACGTAAAATATAAATACATGCATTGTCTTAGTATGATTGATTGACAGTCAGCTCAGCCAATTGCTACCGTTATCCCTTCCTCATCCGTAATCACCATGCTACTGTGCTTGGCAAAGCAACCATCCATTTGTATCAACCCAGCGTCGGCTAAACACAATAGTCATTTTTGATTTTGCTGTGGAATAGTTATTCTTGTAATAAAACTTTTTTCTTTGATTTGACTAATTGCATAAAGAAAAGAACAATGTTTATGCACTTTGGGTTGCAACAATATCTCTCAAATAAAACAACTATCAGATCCCGTAAAGACTGATTACAACATTAACAGACCTCTAGAAATGCTCTAAATGTGGTACCATGACTAATGGAGTATTTCATTTACTGCATGATATCAAATATCATGAAAATATAGGCAAACAAAATGTGAATTTTTTTTACACACTCAGCTCAGCCGATGTCGTAGCTATTTAGGCTGTATAAAAGTAGATGTAAATCTATTAAATTTTACAGCTTCTGCTTTAGATATAGATTTTATATACAATAAAAAATCCCCACAAATGGAAACTATAGTGTTGCAGCATGAACTGTTGATGTTAAATAAATAAATAAAACTGATACTCATATTTCTGTAATGTTTATAATGAAATGTGTGTTTTTTTTGTTGTTGTTTTTTTTTGTTTATTTAAAAAAAGTGACAAACCAGGTTTATAGGCAAAGTGATCAGATACTTCAAGTTACAAAATGCCAAAAAAATTTTGCAAACACACCAAGTCAGCAAGTGAGGGCTTCGTTTCACAAAGCGGGTTATGTAAAGACTAAGTAAGTGAACCTTATTGATTCTGTCTCCTTCCCTTCATGAAGGTGAAATTTGTTCAATTTTATTACTTGATCATATCACATAAATTTGGGACGTCTGATTGATGACATATATTTGTGTCAGAAAAGTATTTGAATGATCCAAATATAGTTTAATGCAGTCCACATACACACACATTACACACTGCTCCTTGTTGCTCAACATTTGATTTACATCCTTCATGCACTGGAGCATCTCGTACCAGGCGCACCCTGGTTCTGCCCGCTCTTATCTAAATGGACAATTTCAAAATAACATTGTTGCAAAAAGCATTCTTTGGATTCAGATCCTATTTGTACTTAATAAATACAAGTAATTTAATCACCTAAAATTAAAGCTGTAAAGAGAAATAAGAGGCTTTGAAGCTTCACAAATATGACAGAGTTCTGCCTGTCCTGCACTACGAAGCAGAATTAGTGGCTTGGACATTACTTTGATATGTAATACTCCTGTAAGACATTCTTGGAGTTATTTTTTTTAGCCAAACAAACAAACTAAAGGTATCTATAACTACCTCCCTTTGTTTTAGGGTCATATATGGTCATTTGATTTACAAAACATTTAACTGAAAGCAGTGCCTTTAGTTATCAGACTCTTCTGTGGAACCTGCTCTCAGTTTGTCTTTGGTGCACAGAAGCTCTAAAGTTACACAGCTGACATATGTTAGCAACTGATCAATGAAAAATTACCATTTCCATTTCCACATGGCTGGTGGATTCCTGTAAACCACGTGGTTTACCAGCAACTGATAAGGAAAGTGAAAGTAAAAGAGTTCTATTTAAACCGCCACTCAATGTGATTCAGCAGCAGTATGTTCTGCTCTGCAGCAGCAGCAGCCACACAGAAACGGTAGGAATCCAGATTAATGCAACGGCTTGTGTTAAATGAATATTTTAATGTTGAAATGAAAAAACCTTACATATATTGGATTTCTTTTCCCCCCTTTTTCCTTTTCTTTCCTTTATCCTTTTTTCCCCTTTTAATTCTTAAAGCTAAAAGAATAAAGCTGGATAATATTAATAGGTAACAATTATGAATTTCAAATAAATAATTTACCTTTAAAACTGCTTTAAGATGATGCAACAAAAAATGCAACATTTTGGCTGACGCCTCCAACAAGGGCAGTAACATTTACTTTCTTTACATTTTTTAGTCTTATGTATCAGAAACTAATAAATATTTTGTCTGAACCAGATTTTAAAATGATTAAATGAATAACATTACATAACATACTGTACTGTGTTTTTGTATGTGGATGTTTGGCCATAATTTACTGCACCATGTTTGACAAAAAAAAAAGCAAAAAAAACAGCAGTCAAGCACATTAATGGAAGTGTGATCATCTGAAGTTGGCACCTTGTTGAACATTATAACAGCATGGCTGAAAAAGAAAATGATCACTAAGGTGGAAGTCCAGACCACACCGATTCACATGTTGTGGCTGAAGTTCTTCAAATTCCCAACAATGTGAGAGATGAACAACCTCATACATATTAGAATACTACTTTTTGAAGTTATTGCTGAATTTACAAAAAAGGGGCCCTACAATCAGTAGCAGAAGATCCAGCTTTTTTTTAACTGCCTTAAATTAATTAATTGTGTAAATATTAACAGTAGAAATGTCAACACAGGTGTAACATGACGGTAGCAAATGTTGTTCTGTACAAAATCTACATGTGCTCGACACAAGAGCAGCAAAAGTATATCCAAAGAAGGTCCACAGTCGTGCTGCACAGCTCAACAGCTTTGTGAACTTGGAGGAAGGTTCTGTCATGACTGCAGCATGTCAGAAGAGGTCTGCAGTCATTTTTCAGTGATATTCAGAGTGAATCAAGCGTGTGCAGTAGAGAGTAAACACTCAAATGTTCCTGAGGTTCTTTTGTTCAGAAAACTCGCTTTGAAGATGCTTTGAGTTTCATTTATCTATGTTTGACATAAAACTACTTTATTTCATTTTAGGAAACTACAAGATGCCGGGCATAAATAGAGGTAAGTGAGTATCTTTCTTGAAATGAAGCTCCTATTTCCAGTGAACAGTTATGATGTTTTTACCTTTTTGTTTTATTTGTTTCTTTATTTGTTTATTTGACAGCGACCTGCAGTCCCACCCTCTGACCCCCTCAGTGTCTGCTGTCTCCACCTGTTTATATCATCGTCTCTGTCGTCCTTCAACTAACCATGAATCAGTCAAATACACATGGAAGTCTAAGTTCTGCTGCTGACAGATAGTTATACTTATCTTGTCTTTTGTACCTTTGATGGTGTGTTTGTGTCTCTGTTCTTCATCCTGTCTGTTTTATTTCCCTTTTCCTGCTCCACTCGGCTGGTCTTCAGTAGGAGGGCCCCCCTTATGATCCAGGTCCTGATCAAGGTTTCTTCCCTCTTAAAGGGGAGTTTTTACATGCCGTTGTTTATGTAATGATTGCTCGGGGGTCATGTTCTGGATCTCTGGAAAGATCCTAGAGACAACTTGTGTTGTATTAGACGCTAAATAAAAAACAAAGGAACACTAAATATTCCAGATGTGGCCAGGAGCTAGTTTTCATCTGTTGTCCCTGACCAGGTCTTCTAAAAGCTCCCTGGAATAAGACAAAACAGAAACAGAAGGTTGTAAAGAAAACAATTATCCATCAATCTTTTTTTTTTTTTTTTTTTGTGTGTGTGTACAAGTGTGTGTACCCTTCACCAGCCACCATAAAATTATTACTCAGTAATACAAAACCGATCAAAAGGTAATAAAAACAGACAACAAATAATAATAACATTTTTTAAACTATTCACCATATAAACAGCCACTAAATTACAGAGCAAAACAAGGGCATGACAACAAATAAAAAAAAAAAAAACAAGAAAAACTACAATAAAAACATTAACAAGTTGGCAGCAGCTGACAGAATGTGTCGACAGGTTTGATTGCTAATTAGACACTGAATTTAACGACTTAAAAATCACAGATGTACTGATCTCCCTAATATATGTTGGGATGTTATTCCACTCTTGTGAAGCTGTAACAGAAAAAGCTGATATAAGGCACTTCTTTATAATTCTTTATTTCCTTCTTTGTGTTTTCTTTCCTGAACTCATAGTTAAGGTCCACAAAGTCACAACAGCGGAACCATTTAGGGCAGACGAAGAACTGCGGAGAAACTTTGAACGTTGCATATAAAAGTTTGAATATGAGATAATACTAATTTATTTCTTTTTAGGAAGCCTGTGATGCAGTTTAGAGGTGTAGGTGATTGTCTTTCTGATGTTTTATCTTTTCCTGCTCTGTATTTCCCTGCATGTTTACAGTTAAGGTCCACAAATTCACCACAGGAGAAACATTTGGGGCAGATGAAGATCTGCTGAGACAAGTAACAAATGGACTATATGTGACGAACACAAACCAACAGGAAAGTGAATTCATCATTGTCTTCTGTCCAATCAGCTCTCGTGTTGGGTCAAATGTGGATGCAGCCATGAGGGAGATGCCAGGTTTAACCTGTTTTAAGATTTGATATCACAGTTTATTTTATCTTGGTTTGGTGCTTAACTGTGGACTTTTATAATGTTGTATATGTACACAGTGTGTACATATACACACTGTGTACATACATGTATAATGTTTGTGTACACAGAGATGCAAATCATCGTACATATGAAAAACCAACAACTTAATGCAGATCTACAATAGTCTTTTAACTTCACACATCTAAAGATAGAAATGAAAAGAAAAGACACATTTTAGGGTTGTCAGGTTAATTGGTAATTTCCTGGTGTCAGCAGGAGATAAAAAGATCATTCTGGTTCTGATGCACCACACCCATGACTTCGACTACTCAGCTGGCAAGAGAAGATGGACTGAGACCTTCAATAATGTTGTCTTGTATGTTGATGTTCTCTTCCATGAGAGTGTGCCAGGACTTCTGATCTGTGGAAGAAACAGGGAGGCTGTCCGTCAGATACAAGCGACTTTAACTGAAGGTCATCACAGCTTGCTTCAGGCAAGAGGCAGGTGTAATAATAGTTTGATACTCAAGTTTGTTTTACCTTTTCTTGCTATTCTTATTCTATCTGTTGTAATAATCATTATTTTTTGTCGTTAATTATTTTTATGCATTCATCTTATGTCTTGCCAAGATGAATATGAATCTGTTATGGATTGGGGAAGCAGGACCCAAATGCAGAAGGAGATTGGAGTCAGGAGTAAGCAACAAAGTCCCCTATTTCAAAAAAAAAACAAAACAAAAAAAAACGCTGCACAGACTTAAATTCCAGAATAAAGTAAAAATGGTCCACACAAGGCTCCACTGGATGCATTCTTGATAAAATGGACAGAGCAAGAGCACATCCAGCATTCTGGCTGTTCTTGAGAATTAAAACAGTATTTCAGCTGCAGATGACGACGTTTTACAAAAACACATACTCAGTACGTTTACATTCACCAAGAGAAGGTCGCATTGTTGCCTTAGTCCGACTGATATTCAAAGGTTTAAAAACCATGTACACACCTTAGTTGGGCTGTAGGCGAGTTATTGAAATCGAGCTATTAGACCCTGATAATGTGGTTCTAAATCGAAATAGTCCGGCGTGTATACTCACACCACGGTTAGCCAAGCCGTTGACTGGCCTCTGACCAGACGCCAACTATCTCACTTCCACATTGACAGTTCAAAAAAACATTTTGGTTGATTGAACATCCATGACAACTCTGAGGGGGGTGGATATTTTGTACCACTAGAGGAGAGTTTATGTCAAGCGTTAGTTTTAATATTGGTAGTCGGCTCAGCCGATTGCTGGCCGTTATCACTTCTTTATTTGTAATCATCACGCTACCACCCTTCATGAAGCAACCATCGGTTTATATATACCCAGCCTCAGCTGAACATGAGTCATTTATGATTTCACTGTAGAAGCAATATTTTAAACGGTTTAACCCGCTAGAAAGGTCTGACGGCCTCTCTGAAGATATTTCGGTGGGGTTTGGCTAAAGGAGCTGGGAGCAAAGCTAACTGACATGCAGTGGGTGCGTTCCCGTGGGCTTGCTGAGAAACATGGCTCCGCCTCAAACCCGGTCTTCACAAAGAAAACACGTAACCGAATCGTCCATTGTTATATACAGTCTATGCCTGGGACTCCCTCTTCCAGAAGTCAGCGGAAGCAGGAATAACAGCAGTCACAGCATTAAAACATCTTAAAACACATTAAAACAGTTGTGTGCATCTTACGTGCAACACGATCAAGCTCAGTATGAACGAGATGTACAGAGCTGCTGCGTCGTTGGCTTCCTTATCTTTGCGTGTTGTTGTCCTCCATCTACGCCTCCTTTAAATCTGCTGGATTTGTTTACTAATTGAATTGTTCTAACTAACTGGAACAAAGCCAACACGAAAAGGCGTGTAGCGCGACCTAGCGCCGCAAAGTCCAGTATACCTCACTCAATAATTCGATTTTCTTCTTGTGGATGTATACTCAGATTTCTCAGAAAGTCCAGTTAAATCCTTAACTCGATTACTGCCAACAGCTAGGTTTAGATGTGCATGTAACCATACTATTTGAAAAATGGCCATTTATAGGGGCTGAGGAGACACAGGTGCAGAAATTCAGGGAGATGAGGTCCAGGAACGTCTAACTGAATATGACCGGACAAAGACAGACCTTCAATGTAAAAAAAGGAAGTAAAGTGTTTTTTTTTTTGTTTTTGTTTTTTTTTTAACCCTTGTTTGCATATATATTTATGGTTGATACCATGTTGGTATAACCGGAGTTGTATATATGCATTTTAATCTGGTAACCAAGGGTGTTTTGTGTGTGTGGGTGAGTGTGTGCAAGTATGCTACCTTCACCAGCCCTCATAACAGTCAAATTATATTTTTATTGATCCCTGGAGAAATCAAACGAGATAAGAGTAAAGGGAGAGTCGGAAAGAGGGGTGTAAATATTCTGCAGAGGAAGGCTATAGTCACCGGGTGTGGAAAGTGGAGAGAAAGAGAGCAGAAGAGAGAGACAAGACAGTGGTGGTGCAGTTTGGTGTCTGTGTTGTAGTATTTGTCAAGAAGTTTATAATGTGTTGTTTAAGGGGTAAAAGGTGGACACAAGACAATCAATCGTTATAAGCAAAAAAAAAAAAAGAAAAAAAGAAAAAGAAAATAGAGGAAAAAGGAGGAGGAGTTTCCTATTTACAATCACATTTCTGATCGTTTGAGCGTTGGGGGGGGTGCTGGAGGCAGTATTGAGTAGTCATATATAATACATACATACATACATACACATACATATGTGGACATGTATGCTGTTATCTAGCACATATTCTTTATACATTGTAAACAGAGCAACTCAATTTGTACCTCAATGCACAATGCACACACACACACACACACCCGTATACATACACCCAGCAATGATCCGTGTGTTGACCTCGAAGCATTATGTATGTCAGATACATGTGCATCAGTAAGTAGTTATTCATACATATTAATATATTCTGATACAATCATGTGCACCTGTGCTTTTTAGTTTCATGTGCATATACATATATCCTGTATTTGTCCATATATATATATATATATATATATATATATATATATATATATATATCCATACATCAATAAATACACATATAGAAATGCATCTACATGTACACAGTAACATATAAACACCTAGTGCATACTTATATATATCTATATATATGCATACATACAAACACACATACATACCCACATATACACATCCGCACGTGTACACACACACACACACACACACACCTCCACATGTGTACTCCCATGCACACACACACACACCTCCACATGTGTTTGCACACACCCACACCCACGTCCACATGTGTACGTACACACACATGCACACGCACACACACACACACACGTGCACAGACACATATACCCACACACACACGTGTACTCTCACGCACACACACACACACGTGTACATGCACACGCACACACACACACACACACGTGTACATGCACACGCACACCCACACATACACACACGTGTACGCACACCCCTACCCCCCCCCCACACACACACACACCCGTGTGCACGCACACCCCCCCCCACACACACACACACCCACATACACACACACTCGTGTAAATGCACACACACGTACACACACACACACACATGTACATGCACACCGACAACATGGAAACCCATATATATATATGGTAATACCTACATACTCATAATTCTTTGTGCACATAAATACATACATATACAAAAATATGATAATAATCACAATAAAAATGACCACAACAAATCATTTACATACCTCCTTCCTTTGAATATTTATTTTTAACTTTACTAAAGTAGTTATTCTTACAAATCCCTTGTTGGTTCCCATCGTCACCGGTCATCGCCCCCCTGCCCTCCCGCTCCCCAGGCCAACCCATGCCCCCCCCCAAGAGACGGCTGCAGGCGGCGAGAGGGGAGGGAGGCGGTGAGAGGAAACACGGGGAGAGCGAGCAGCCCCGGAGGACCGAGGCAGCCACCACCCGCAGTCGCCAACTTACAAAAAGAAGTAAAGTTAACAGAAAAGGACAGAGGCAGGAACACAAGATGAAACCAAATAAAAAACAAAGACACTAAATAAAACCTAGATCCTAACAAAATCACCAAACAAAATCCAGACTCATGACAGAATTGTTGAAGAAAATAACAGTTCGGCTAAACCGGATTCCTAGATATAGTAAGTATGTAAGTTTGTATATAAAACACAGAACAAATCATAAAATAAAACAAATAAAAACTAACCAAAAGCAAGTTTAAAAGGATGTGTTTTTAGCTTCCTTTTAAAAGAGATCACAGAGTCTACAGACCTCAGGCTGAGAGGAAGGGCGTTCCCGTGGGAGGAGCCACTGCTGTAGAAGGCTCAGACACCTTTAGTTTACAACCGCGTTTGTGTCATGGTGCCCAGGCCCTGGTCACGGGTCATTCCCCCAGTTGTGGAAATGATTTCAATAAAATATTTAATGCCTCATACAGTAGGGGAGGTAACTATTTTTTTTACCACATCTGGTGAATTTACGAAGCAAAACTTTTTCATTTTAGTTAGACTTCCTCATCAGTCATGATCCTGCTACGAAGCTCAGTGAAGTAATCTGCAGTTTGTACTAAGCGAGAGTTTGCTTAACCCAGCAGTAATTCTGATTTTACCACCGTAAACAACATCTGATATGGGACATTTCATTGTAAACGTCAGCCGGTAGCTTTGCAGCTGTGCTGATTCCGTATCTCAAGACAATTATTTCTAACTCTTTGACTGCTGATACAAGGCTGTTGACATGGTTTAGATCGTTGCTAGAATGCATATTGCCATATTTTGTGACATATTTGTAACATACTGTATTGTTAATCTGATTTATAGACTTAATGCAGTACATTTATTTTGTATGCTTACCTTACCCCTTAGTACAGCTACAATGTGTGTATAATTTGAATATGTAGATTGCTGCTTTTACATTGGTCATCAAGACATGCTAACTTTTACACTTGTTAAGGTTTTTTGTATTATTAATCAATGTATATCTGTTTTTCTTTTTATAATGTATGTGCATTTCAGTTTATCATACCCTTCATTTTCTTGCCCCATGGCAACTTTTTTGAGATGTCTTGCTGTTATAAAATTCAAAAAGAGCAAATATTGTCCATAAAATGGCAAAATGTTTCAGTTTCAGTATCTGATATGTTTTTATGTTCTTATGGGGAATTAAATACGGGTTTTCTGAGATTTGCATATCATCTTATTCTGTGTTTTACATCTTACAAACTTTATTGGAATTAGGGTTTATATATATATATATATATATATATATATATATATATATATATATATATATATATATATATATATATATATATATATATATGTCTATAAATGTCTGTCTGTCTGTCTGTCTGTATGCATGTATGCATGTATGTATGTGTTAATGTATTTTGTTGAAACATCTCTATTAAAAAGTCAATCATGAGATCTAGTCCAGCTTCATCAGCTTTTGTTAGCAGTGTCTTAGTAGGGAAAACAGTCATCCCACTTTTGACCTGCATGACCAGTTCTGACTAAAGGAAGGTTTATTGTAACTGTACACTGACTTAATATGTTAACATTTCTTTATTTATCGTCTACAATTAATACTATAACACTATAATTTAATCAGTAACATAACTATTGTTTTCAGTGTGCATAAATCTGTATTTAAAGGTACAACATTAAAAATATTTCCATCTATTTTTATGCCACCTAAATATTGTATAACATGAAATCAGCAGAGGTGATGTGCAGAGTGATTACTATGTTTGTTTAAAAAAAAATCCCTCTTCAATCTTGTTTGGCAAAGACAACATATTCACAAACTTCTATATCACATAATGAACTTGGTACCACATAATTAGATGAGGACTGTAAGGACTATCGATGATATGTGTCATAATGTAAGAGTTTTGTGGAAAAAGAATAAAGTTTTTTGTACAGCATGAACTGTTTTGTTTTATAAACAACCTCACAGTTCAATGTTTCTATTCTGCTTATGGCTACAACCCTTCACCATCTGTAGAAGAGACAGTTCATGAAAAAAATGTAAGAAAAGGTTGCATATGGCAGAGGAGCTTTGACGAGAAAATTTATCTGCAAAACACTCAAAAATATATTTATAAAACTATATATATTTACATACATGAAACAAACACTAATGAAGACATTGGAGATAGATTAGACTGTGGAAATGTTTTAAGATGATGTTGTGGCGGAAATTTACTGGAATCCAATGAAAGAGCAAACAGTTTCAAGTTTTACACAAAGGTTTATTTACAAGATACACATTGATCAGACGTGCAGAGAAGTCTCACTAGGAGAGTTCTGCCATGGAGAAGAGGAGAGAAGTATTTATATGTTCTGAACCAGGAAACGTCACATGGGTCACAACTATATGGCCCCCTAAAGGACAGAGCAGATTGTCTCACAGGACACACTCCTGCAAGACCCCCTTACTGCTTATCAGACTTAAAGAGGTGGAAGGAAGATGCCTTATCAAGGTGTTAAATCTAAGAGCATGGGAAACAGAAAAGTCTGTTGTCTCTGTCATAAATGGGAAACAGAGGGCTCTGTTCTCTCTGTCATAAAATTGACAGCTACACAGTCAAAGACAAAGAACAGGCTTGTACCTGAAGATTACTCACTTAGGGTCGGATTAAGTTCAGACAATGTTTAAACTGCTTAGTAGGATAGGTGATTCATACTAGTACTATGTGAATATAATATTTCTCTCACAGATGTTATGGTGCTAAATATAATTAGATATATTATACTATTATTATGTAATTATATTATTGTGGAAGAGAACATGAACTTCCAGGACAACATTCCTAAAGGTCTCAGACCACTTTCTCCTAATGATTGAGAAGTCAACATCTCAAAACCAGAATGATCTTTTTATCCCTTGCTGACTGTAGAAAAAAAAAAAAAAAAAACTGAAGTGAGTGTTTGAACTTGTAACAGCAGGAACATGAAATCCTCTTCATCTTAAAATGTCTTTTTTTTTCCTTCTGTGTCTGAGGTGCAATGTTAGCATTTTAATGTACTTTTTTTGTATAAGATGATTTACACCTTCAAAGTCCTGTTGTGGAAGTGAAATAGGTATTTAACAAAATACGGTATGAGAGAGCTCCGTTTAACAAAGTATATTAAGCTGTACAGCTGAGAGTCACAAAGTCGACAGAGTCATCAAAGTGAGTCTGCAGAGTACCGGTAGTCACATAGTCAGATAGGAGACAGGAAACGTACACATACACAGGAAACTTATAGGCCAAGGAAGACAGATAAAGAGGGTACAAGCTGGAACGTTCTGTGTTTTGACACAACACTCCTTATAACCCCGTGTAGACGTCCTTTTTATACAGAAAAAAGACGTTCTCACAGCTGTTGCAGAAGTGCACTCTAAACAGAAAAATCATGCCTATATGGTTGCTTACATGGTAGCAGTAATTTTATGTATGTATGTATGTATGTATGTATGTATGTATGTATGTATGTGTGTATTCATACATACATACATACATACACACACACACACACACACACACACACACACACACACACACACACACACACACACACACAAAACATTTCTCATTCAGCCAGCAGCTGTTTTAGTTGGGCTTTTGGCCCATAACTCAGCACTCTCTCTCTCCAGCCATCTCCTGTTTCAGTACTGCACATGCAAGAAATTAGATTTACAAATCATTAAAAATAACTTAATGCCTTTTGTGTATCACAGAATGTAAAATTCAATGCATGTTTTGTGTATAAAACATGCCTTTAGTGCTAGACTTTGCATAAATGTGTATTTCTAACATTGCTGTGCTGCTGCTGAGAAAACCTGACTGAAGCTGCAGAATGAGAACAAGGTGGTGTTTTTACATTTATTTTATATTTTCACTTTTGATTTCAGACGCTATACCACGTTATTAGGAGTCCAGCAGCCCCAAAGTAAAACGTGTTTTCTGGCTGGTAGAGTTCCTATAAAACATGTGGTTCAGTCCTCCAAGTGGTTTCACTTTGCTCCTCTTGTGCTGGAAAACGAAAGTAACCGGACAAGCTCGTTTGAGACTTGCGTCTGTCAGCAGCTTTATTGTCCGTCTCCACCACGTCAGCCCCACGGAAAAGGTAAGAATCCACCGAATGTTTTAATAACGGTTACGTGTGTATTTACCTGGCAATTATGTTCAAACGCTGGCTCTGTGTCCGTGTGCATGTGCGTGCGTGTGTGCGCGTGATGTAATCTAAAACAGCTTTAGCCAGCACGAGCCTGTTAAAGAAAGTCTACAGTCTTACTTCATTTCTTATAAGATTATGGTTCAAAATCGCACACAGATACAAATACTTGACTTATACAACACACAGCTTTGAACAGGCAGCTGCACAGTCATCATCAGAATATCTTTCCTTTTATTGTGACATGTACATGACAAGATAAATGCATCCTTAGCAGAGTTTACAAAAAAAATAAAAACAAGAGAAAGAAAAAAGGCTACAGTTTCTATTATAAATAATAAATGAAGTTGAAAACATTTCACTAAAAATTGCAGATACTGTATGGCAGAATATAAATTACACAACGCTTGATGAATTTACATTTTAGCAGCATTTCACATTTTTATTGCAGTCCAGCTGTTTTTGAATCTGTCCTTTTCATTTTCTTTTTTGTGCAAATATATCAGTGCAAACTGAATGTGACCAGACTGTAAAGTTTCCTGTACCTTGTCAGAAGCCGTCCTGAGGCATGTCAGGTTTAAACGACCTAAACATTTATTAAACACACAAAAAGGAAGAAAGACAAAGTCAGTCAGTTTCATTTATCAGCACGGAGGACGGACAGAGAACTCAGCCACATCTCCGCTGCTCTCTGTCTCTGTCTCCACCTGCTCTCTGCTGTCCTGCTTTCGTTTTTATTGAAAATAAGGAGGTCACAAATCAGATGAAGATAAGCAACAACTACAAGATATCTTCTGACGTGTACAATCATCTTATAAGACGAGCAGTATACAGTGCGTAAAATAACAATGAGATAAAACAAAGAGTGTTAAAGTTTAACTCTATCAGGCACTAAGAACAACACCGGCTTCATGAGTGGGAAGAAGAGCATCCAGTGATTTCCTGGACCGTCTTTATGAGCCTCTGAGGGACAGAACAGCCACAAATCAAACACAGATGCATTACTGTGGATGGAAATGCTCTCTATGCAGCAACAGCAGAAAGACGTCAGCAGTTTGAGTGAGATGCCACTTGTCTTGATCAGAAAAAAAATCAGAAGTTAAAATATGATTAGGTTTTGAAACCTAAAAGTATCAGTGCAGATTTGAAGCTTTATTCAAATGCAGCTGAGAACAGGTGAGTCCCTGGATTTAATTAAACTGAATGTTTCGGGGGGACAGTGGGCCAGGGGGGTGGGGTCTGAGTCCAGCGTTTACCGGCTCCATCATCTGCTCAGTGAATTTCAGATGCAGGGAGGAGGGCGATGACCTGTCAGGGGTTTGGGGTTCCAGGGAAAGTCCTGGTCGTTTGTCCTGGTCCAGGGAAGGAACAGTTCAGCTCAGCGTTCAGGCATGCGTTGACTAAATGCCAAAGAGATACGGCATCCGCAACAACCTTTAAGAACCTCATTTAGGAAGTCCATCACTCTGCTTTGAGAAAAGTTATTCACAAGGGAAAATTATTGAAGATAACTTTAATTTCTCCCAGGAGTTGAGTTCCAGCAAGTTCATCCAAATATCAGTGTCCAAGAGAAATTGTTAAAAAAACAACAAAAAAACAAAAGAAAGCGTGACATCTCCGACTCTGCAGGTTTCAGTTAGGATGCTGAACTTTGAATAATGGGTTTTTGAGTGGGTAGCGTCTCAGGTAGTCGGACAGTTGTGAGACTTTCCATCTTTCCAACATCAGTTATTTATGCTTCAAAAGAAGCCCGGTTCATTCCAGCTTCAGCTTCAGGTACCACGACATGTACATGCAACAGAGGACGCCGGCCCTGTGTGGACAGGTGGAACCAAAACCTCCACTAACGCAGAAAAAGTTGAAACCAAAACATTTTAAAAGTCTCCATCCAGAAAATATGAAATAAAATACTCTGAGTAAAAATTACATAAATATTGTATGCACTAAATTAAACTTAATAAACCAAACAACATTGCACTACTTTCTTACAAAATCCATAACCAATATATCACATACTATAATAAATGAATATACAGCCAATGTTCCTGTATATAGCTGCACGGTGGCTTAGTGGTCAGCACTGTTGCCTCACAGCAAGAAGATTCCCGGTTCAATTCCCGGCCCGGTGGGTCTTTCTGTGTGGAGTTTGCATGTTCTCCCCGTGCTTGCGTGGGTTTTCTCCGGGTACTCCGGCTTCCTCCCAAAACATACAGGTAGGTTGATTGATCTTTCTAAATTCTCCCTAGGTGTGAATGTGAGCGTGATTGGTTGTTTGTATGTGGCCCTGGATAGACTGGCGACCTGTCCAGGGTGTACCTCTGCCTTTTGCCTGATATGCGTCGGGATAGGCTCCGACAGACCCCCGTGACCCGGAAACGGATACAGCGGGTATAGATAATGGATGGATGGATGGATGTTCCTGTATATAGCATCAACATAAGAAACATAGTTAAAAATAATGAGTAAAACTGAAAAAAAAGAAAAGAAAGAAAGTTTCTTCTATAAAAAAAACATAAAAAAACAACATCATGGCCTCTGTTTGCACAGTTGTTTCTCATCAAACTGCTGGGACTTGTTTTAGCAAAATGTCCCGTTTACCAAACTATTCTACGGTCAGATGAGGCCAGCAGAACAGCTGAAGGTCAACCACACCTGGGAGTGTGCAACAGACCTGCACAGTAACACTTGGTTTATGAAATAAACTCTCAACACCTACTGAAATAAAAAGTCAGCCTTGCCTGTTTGGTGGTGTAGCATCCATAGAGCAACTTTAAAACAACAAACGCTTGAAACCCCAGCAGAGATACAGCTGACTGCTCACCTCTGAAGCTCAAAAGCTTCTTATAGGTGCTGTCCTGACCACAAGATGATTTTGATTTCTGCTGTTATTTTGCAGAAATAATAAATAATAGTAATGCAGTCTGTGCAGCTCAAATGATTCTTATACATTTCTCAAGTTTTTTGTGCTGAATGTCATTTTTATGAATATGAAATAATACCTCTTTATTTCTTTTTAGGAAGCTGCAAGATGGGGTTCAGACTTGAAGGTGAGTTTGTATATTAACTGATAAAAAGCTGACTTTTATGGTTTAAGGTTCAACATCTACATGCACTCAACTCCCGAGCACGAAAAAAAAAGTAACTTCATTTTATACTGCACAGCATTGAACAGCTGTGTGGAGTTTAGGAAAGGTGCTATCGTTGTCACGGCTTCGTTTCAAAAGAATTCTGCTCTAATTCAGCAGCAATCATCAGAATAAGGATCACATTTTTGCAGCAGAAAGAAAATCCTCAAACGTTTCTTCTCATTCTTAGCTGGCAGGAATGATCCTAATTGCGATGATTAGATCTATCTGTTTACCTTTGTCCTGCTTTTTATTTTCATGCATGGAAACACAGTTAAGGTCCACACGGTCACCACAGGAGAAACATTTGGGGCAGATAAAGATCTTCTGGGACAGATTTCAAATGAGCTATGTGTGAAGCCCACAAACCAGCAGGAATGCAGTGTCATCATTGTCTTCTGTCCAATCAGCTGTCGCGTCGGGTCAGATGTGGGCGCAGCCAAGAGGCAGATGTCAGGTAGCACATTTCAGCTGATACACGGGTTGGTTCAACAAAGCTTACTTCACATCGGACTGGCGCTGAACCATAAATTCACTTAAAACCACAAAGATTATAGACGCACAGATGCAGTCACCTTATACCAAAGAGTATCTTAAGATTCAGACAGTTGAATGCATGTGTGCTTGACATTTGATTTTTAAAAACAACAACAGAAAAGACAGATTTCAAAATGGATCTGATGTCATGTTCCTTCTGTCAGGTCAAACGCTCAGGTCAATGTCAGTTTTCTTTTTTCTTCTTGCTAGGGTCACCAGATGATAAAAAGATCATTCTGGTTCTGATGCACCACACCAGAGATCTGGACTACTCAGTGTCTGGGACGAAGTGGTCTGATGGCTTCAAGAATGTGGTCTTGTGTGTTGACGTCCTCTTCCACAAGAGTAAGCCAGGACTACTGACCTGTGAAAAGAACCGAGTGGCCATCGATCAAATGCAGGCTGCTTTAGCTCAGTACAGTAGTGGGAGTAATCGGATTTGCCGTACGTTTCACAGACATATAAAGCAATTGCTGAAGATGTCATTATGGGCCCTCTTAGCGTTTGGTTTGGTGAGGTTTAGGAAAAGAATTATTGATTATATTTTCCCGTTTTCAATTTTCTCTCTTGGTTCTACATCAGTGGATCATCAGTTTCCACTTTATCCCATCTACTATGACAGGATGTACATGCACAGTTTCATCTATCTCTGTTAGAGCTCATGTTTCATCCTCTATCAGTGTAGTTTAGTCTCTCAAATGCACACCTGAATTAAAGTTATGACAAAACTTTCCATTAAACAAATGTTTTATTGACAAAGTGTGGTTATGACAATAAATCGACCTAGCGACCTAGCGGCACCGGTAAACTCCACGACCCAGAAAAACCTGACCGTTTTTACTGGACAGTTGCACATTTCCGCAGTACTGGAAGGTCAAAAAGCAAACAGGCTGAAGAAGAAGCAGACTATCAAAAACCCTACGGGTCGCACTTTGCTGACCGGGCTCAGACCACCACCAGTCGCTACAGCGGCCGTTTCAGAGGGAGGCGACGGTCAAACTCTGTCGGTCCAGCCGGTGCAGAAGGTACAAGTTTGGTCAGCTCCTCAAACCGCCGGGCGTCCGTCCGGAAAACAGCAGCCTCTGGCTACAGTTCAGCGCGCCGCGGAGGCGCAGCCAGAGAATCCATCCGTCGCAGAGCTTCAACCCCCGGGTCAAACCCAATCCGTGAAGGTTCGGAAGAGAACCAGCGAGACCGCCGCTTTCAGGAAGACTATCTTTTTAAAACTAAAAACAAAAAAAAAAAAAAAAAAAAAACAACGTCGCGGTGTGGGCGCCGCCATGTTTTAATGACGTCACACCCTCTTCTTCGCCGGTTAGTAAATGACTCGCTGTTGCCAACTAACGATTAGGGGTAGTATTTTCCCCTCTGGACAGGAACACCGACGTGTTGCTGCAACGTTTTGGACACAGAGCAATAAGGCGTTAAATAAAAAGAAGACAGAGAAAAGGGGTATAGGGCTGCTGCAACTATTATTGAAATTATTGTATTCTCTTTTTAACAGCGCACAAGGAAGCGGGAATCAGGAAAAAGCATAGAGCCATTCGTACCTGCCCCTCTGAAGGTTTGTAATACGCTTTATTAAAATAATTAGTAAAATATTATTATTTTTAAACCATGCTAAATTGCAAAGTTATTGATTTTTCTCTGTTTTCCAGGCGAAGATGCTGAAAGAGCCTCTCATGACCCTGTAGAGTCTGATCTGAGTGAGCAACGGTCTTACTCTCCACACGTCATCTCTGCAATGTGGATGCAAATTGCCCACATATTCCAAAACTTGACACACCTGTTGTGAGGATGTTTGTTATTTTCTTTCTCATAAACTCTGGCTGAAAAAAGTATTCCAACCTCTTTTTCTATCAAATAATTCATGCTGTGACTTAAAAATGGACGATTCTGAGAAAAACAGTGTTCTGAATGACTTACGGTTAATGATTTCTGAACTAGACGAGCCACATTCACCGAGTCTCAGAAACTCTTCAAATAATTTACAAGATTTGTTGTCGGATTTGTACACAGACATTTCAGAATGGGGTGCAAGACCGGTTGTGCAAACACCACCGCACGTAGACTGTGTTTCTTTCCCTATTCAGCAGGACTCTGCCGAAAAATGTCTGCTCACTTCCATTGAAAAATTACTCAAATTGCAGAACTTGTGCAGAGACCCCCTTGAAAACGAGCGCGTAATTGCACAGACACCAACGCAAAATTTAACCGACAACCATGATGAAAATGGCTGTGTGTCTGATCCTTTTGTTTTGGATCATACGCAAGCAGCAGGACAGACACCTCCCGCTCCATCCTCTGGGCTTCAGGACGGCTACGGGTTGGAGAAACCATCAGATGAGACAAGTCACCCATCAACCACCCATCACTTTTCAGGTCAGACGCGACGGGTGGTTCTTGAGCGGTTTAACCACGATGAAATTAGACGGGTTTTTAACGTACCGGATCTCGGTAACAACCCTTATTTAGTCCAGTTTTACACAGACGTGGTGAATGTTTTAGCCAAGTTAGCTGATGCGGTCAGCATGCACGCAGGTGATTTAGTTCAGCTAGAACTCGTCGGCAATGACGTTCAATCTCACATCACCTTGAGAATGGATGACTCTGTAGGCACGGACGCTATCCTTACAACCTTTAAAGTGCTGCTTGAGAGGGTCATTCAATCTACCGGTGGTATAGCTTCTGACGCCAAACTACAATTAGTCGCTCAAGTTGTGCATAACCCTAGAGGCGGTGTCAAACGTAAGCTTGAAAAAACTTTAGATTGCGAAAAAAAGAAAAGAAAAAAAGACACCTGTATGACGTCGGTTTTATGATCAGCTATGCTTCGTCAACCTAGCACACCTGCTCCGTCCCGATTGCCTGGATGCTCAAGCTGTCTGGGCTGTCTGGGGGTGCACACGCCCGTAACTTTTAGTGATGTGAGCAAATTTGAGAACATTTTAAAATGTAAAATCGTCATTTTTTACAAAAACCAAGACCAGAGACCGCTCTCGCATTTTGAGACCAGATTTTCAGACAGATCCAATCCGATTTTCCTATTTTTATTTCAAAGTAATTTCTACGGAGTAAAAAATCTGAAAGGACTACTCAGGAGCCCGTTCGTCGGTAATTTCTGTTTTAAACCTTACGCAAATCCTCATCATCATGGCTGCTTTGGTTATTGTTCAGTTTGTAATGATGCGCTGTGTTCAACTGTACCAGGCGTGAGAGTTGAATGTCCCAATTGTAACAAAATCTGCCGCTCGCATCGTTGTTTTGACAAACAACTTTACGATTTTGAAATGTTCCCCAACAAAAACGTACGTCGGCGCCTACCCTCCCGCCAGTGACTATGGCTTTGATCGCATGTCAGACGCCCAGCAAAGAGAGTTTTGCGAGTGGAATGGCGAGGCTTAAAAAAACATCTTCAATTTCAAGAAGGAGGCTCTGCTTTACTGTAAAAATGATGTGAAAATTCCGGCTGAAGCCTGCATCAGGTTCAGAAGTCAGTATGTGGCAGATTGTAACATGGACCCCTTTAGCTGCATCACCATAGCTTCGGCTTGCATGAAAGATTTTCGATCCAATTTCTTAAAACCTAAATCTCTATGCATTCCCCCTGCAGATGACTACAGGAGGCAAAGTAAAAGTTTTTCGCATGCTTCTATTCAATGGTTAGAGTTTGAAGCGGCCAGGAAAAGGGTGTTCATCCAACACGCTCTGAACAGAGTTGAAAAACAAATCGGCCCATATTTTGTGGACGGTTATCTCGAACGTGACCAGGAACAATTTGCTTTTGATGTTTTAGGCTGCTTTTTTCACGGTTCAACCTTACGACAAATGCCCGCTGAGAGGAGTGCTGTTTGAGCAGCTATACTCGGACGCTCTGTAGAAAATGGAAACGCTGCAAACTGTTTACGGCGTTTGCACCGTCGTCATGTGGGAGCACGAATGGGTTGATTTGACCCAAAAATACGTTAAGGTAAAAGATTTTCTCAAAAAGTTTCAGTGCTGAAACTTTTTGGGGGGGAGAATGTGTCTGGTGAAATTGCATTACACGGCGGCCGAAAAAGAAACCGTTCATTATGTCGATGTGACATTGTTATACCCATACCTAAACGCTTCCTCGGCTTACCCTTTCTGTCACCCTAACATTATTCACGAAAATTTCGACGATCCTCAAAATTACTTTGGCTTAATCAAAGCCAAAATCTACCCGCCGAGGGGCCTCCTGTATCCCGTTCTCCCTTACAGAACCTCTCGAAAAAAGCTTGTTTTTACCCTCTGCAGAACGTGCGCCGAAATCAACAACACGGAGAGAGATGTCACGACGACGAGGCTAGAGCTCTGAGCTTCGTGTGGGTTATGGAAGAGTTCAACAAAGCTTTGGAGAAGGGTTACGTCCTCTGTAAAATTTACGAAGTCTGGCATTTTGAAAACAAGAGCGATTCCGTCTTTACAGACTACGTTTCTCAAGGGTAAACAGGAAGCGTCCGGGTATCAGCCAAACTTTAGGGACCAAGAGAGTCATTCAGGACTACAAACTCCATCAGTGGATCGACTTGGACCCCCAGAAAAGCCATCTTAACCAGGCTTGGAGACAAGTTTCAAAACTCTCTCTAAACAGTTTATGGGGTAAATTCGGGCAGAGGATAAATCTTCTTCAGACGGTCCTAGTTGAGGATTCTGAGGACTTTTTCCATCTGATGTTTTTGGGACAATGCGAGGTGGAATATTTTGCTTTTCTGAACTATGCGACAGCTCTCGTTCACTGGAAATACAACGAACGCTGTCTTACACCACTGGGGAACTCCAACAACGTGTTTGTGGCATCATTTACCACCGAGCGTCACCGAGCGTACGAGCGTCTAAAACTGTACGGCTACCTCGAGCATCTGCAGGATCGCGTTTTGTATATGGACACCGACAGTCTGATTTACTAGGCAAAAGAAGGTCAACCCCTCATGGAACTCGGTCCGTACTTGGGCGATCTAACGGTCGAGTTGAACGGCGACGTCATTCAAGAATTTGCTGCCGCGGGTCCAAAGAGTTATGCCTACCAGACGTGAGATCAGCGGAAGGTGGTCCTTCACGTCAAAGGTGTCACCCAGACCAGAGAGTGCAACAAATTCATTAAATTTGACAGCATCAAAAACTTGGTGGTAGGATTTCGCTCGTGTGGAGAATCGTTGCAGGCGTCCCAGCGGATCATCAGACGAGATAAAAAGGGGTTAGTTTTGAAAAACTCTACATTTTCCAAGCGGTTACAGGTGGTGTATGACAAGAGACGTCTCTTTGAAGACGGGAGCACTCTGCCTTTTGGTTATTGACTGCGAAATAGGAAAAAAGTTACACGTCTGTCATGGAGGAGGTAAATTTTGACTGCAGATTCACGGGTCCTTTTTCGTGTCTGATCGTAGGTCCCAGCAGTTGTGGAAAATTGTACTTTGTGAAAAAATGTTTTGGAAAATTATTGGGATATTTTGAATTTTGTACCCGAGAATATTGTGTGGATTTATAGTAATCATCAGCCTTTGTATTCTGATCTGATGAAAATAAAAATATAAAATAAAAATTAAAAAAATAAAATAAAAATAAAAAAAACAAATAAAAATATTAAGTTTGTGGAAGGTCTGCCTGATTCTTTTGAAGACCCTGAACTATTTCCACCCGATCTAAATCATCTGGTCATTTTGGACGACGTAATGTTTCAAGCTTCCGATCATTCTGAGGTGGTAAAGATTTTTACGCAGTACAGACATCACAGAAAAATGAGCGTTTTCATGCTGACGCAAAATATATTTCATCAAGGGAAATACAGCCGCACCATCGGTTTAAACAGCAATTATCTGGTTTTGTTTAAAAATCCTCGGGATAAATTACAAATTAATATATTAGCTCATCAGGCTTTCCCCTCTTAGAAGGCATTTTTTCTGGAATCCTTTGAAGATACTACTTTGGACTCTCACGGCTACATAATAATAGACCTCACCCCTGCCTGTCCAGAACGCTTGAGACTGCGGACTGGGATTCTCCCTCACCAGCAGCTGACCATTTATTTACCCAAGACAGCCTAAAGAACCAACTCCTCATGTCGGCTCGTATAAAAAGGAACGCCCCTTTACTTCGGGCTCCGCTCCGAAGAAGCGTAAAGACATTCTTAAACACTGCTCTAAAGACATTCTAAACAAAAAGACATTCAGACAAAAAAATTCTAAAACACTGCTATTTTCATCCAAGCTCTGTGCGAGATTGCTCTCAATCTGCTGAAGGGTAATATACCGTTATCCGATGATCAGTTTAAAAAGCTGAAAAAGAGAAGAAAATATATCCGCATACTAGCGGATAAAAAAGGCGGTTTAAAAACCAAACACGAGCTGCTGAAAAAACAAACGGGAGGTTTTCTCCTGCCTCTTCTGGCCATGGTGGTACCAAGCCTCCTTAATTTGATTAGCGGTTTTAGCGGTCGTGATTAAGAAAATGAAGATTGCTCATAAAATGTACCTAGTTTCTCCTCAACAGATTCACAGAGTGAATCGACCTGAACCCTCCATCAGAGTCGATGCTGAAGATGAGCTGGATGAAAAAATAAGAACCGTGCTGACTGACAATCGCCTGACCTCTTATGAGAAATTTAAAAAATATGCGGAATTATTACACCGATACCTGTCTTTAGCAAAACAAGTGGAGAGAGAACAGCGGATGATCCTGCAGTAGCAGCAGCAGCAGCAGTAGCAACAGCAGCAGCAGCAGCAGCAGCAGTAGGTAAAGCAGCGTGTCATTTAAATCCAGGTACCGGTCTCTGTCCCCAGGGACGAAAAACTCGATGGGTCCTGTGTCGGTGATGGCTGACACCGGAGATATTTCCCAATAGGTTTTACCCTCAATGGACAGCTGTGTCATGGGGGCTGAAAAATGGTTGAGTTCCCCCAGAACGCATTCTGAACATTTTTGATGCAGCAAAGCCATCTCTGTTTCCCTTTAAAAGATGTCGGCAGAGCCGTTATGTTTCTTTCTCCTTTTGCTTGCCGGGACTAATCTTGTCTTTTTGTGGGACGCTCTTTTATGTCTGGACGTGGTAACTGGGCGTTCCCCTGGCGGACGTTTTTTGGGCCTTCGAGCCAGCACTGCGAGACCGCCCGACCCCTCCTGCTTCCCGCTTCTGTTTGAGTTAATTTTTGAGACGGTTGTCCTAAACACGTCCATGGCTAGGTTGCTGGCTGCCGCGGACAGGTGGGGTTTAACGATTAGGCTGGTTTCAGAAGAGGTTTCACAAAACGGAAAAGTCGGCTAAAAATAGAGCCGAGCCCTCTGCCGTACATGACGGGGGCTCCGTAGAAACCCAGCAAACCTCCGCCGACTTGGCTTTCATAATAACGCACAAAGCGTTGGGGATCTTCTCTCAGGCTTACCAAAACCATGTTTTTTTTTTTTTTTGTGAGGCTCCCACCCCGCTTCACCGACCTCGTCCGTGGTGTCGTAGGCAATGACGGTCGTTTGCTCAAACGTCTCGTATTTATACTCTGGGTCTGAAGTGCAGCGTCACTTTACATTTCCCGTAAGTAAAATCCACCGGTTTGTTTTGGTTGCTTTTTATCTCCACCTGTATGTTTTCAATGTGATGTTTAGCCACCGGTAAATAATAAGCGGGGTTGAAACGTTGCATAACTATATCCCCGTATTTACCTTCAACTTCCAATGTTCTCAGCAGCAGTGCGTAAACATGTCCGACCATCTTAGGCGCCACTATTTTGCTGTAGCAGAATAAATGATGAAGGCCCCCTCTCACATCCGCGGGATGACGTGGTAGTTTTCGGTTAACCGTCCGGTCGTGTTCGCATTCAGCCCCCTACTTTAGTGTTCCCGGTCAAAATTGACCGGTCTGTTTTAACTGCTCTTAAATTAGCACACAAAAAAAATTTCACCACCAATTTTTTTATTAAACATTCTTTAGTTGAGAACAACATTTAAAAGTAGTGTCTAACAACAATTTGTAGATGTAAACATTAAATAACATCAGTGAAAATACAATTGGGCACTGAAAAGGAACTACAAAATGAACATATAATACAAAAAATAAATGGAAAACCAAACACCAAACTCAACAGGGTGTGTGTGTGTGTGTGTGTGTGTGTGTTTGTGTGTGTATTCATGCACATGAGTGGCATGTGACACTCAGGTCAGAGTGGGCCTTGCAAACATAAGCATTACATTTGCAGCATGTCAGGCTCGTTTTGATGTCTCTAGGGGCACAGAGGCCACAACGCTTCCTTTTCTGGCAATGTCCTTGTTGGGGGAGAGCAGCCAGGGCAGCGGCTGGGGCTGGAGTGCGCATGCTCCTAACTAGACTGGCAGAGGCTGGTGTGCGGGGAATGTGCTGCCGTCGCTGTATAAGAGGAGTCACCAAAGCTTTCCCCAGGTCTGCGAAGAAAAGTCTCCTCTTGAAACTTTTCCCCTGATTCCAGGTTGGGTCGATTGCTGTCCACACCACATACGCGTTGAAAGCTGACACATCCAGGATGTTGTGGAACAGTGCCACAGGCCAGCGAGCCGTCATCCGCTGACATGAAACTGTTGTAAGGACATGGTTGCCCGAAATATAGGCCTGCCAGACTCTTCATCCCACAGACTTTTTGTAGCCTCATCATTTGAGCGATACACTCCAGCTAAAATCAACAGACCTATGTAGGCTTGGAGGTCTACCAGGTCGATTTCTCTCCAGGTGTCCCCAAACACACGCTTCCCCTCCAGATTTGTCATCTCAAGTATAATTCCCTCAATGGACTCTGGTAAAAAGAGTTGGAAGCTGGACTTGATGTCATCCACACGAGATGCTGCATACCACGTTGGTCCTGGTGTCATCTTTATGATGTTTTCCACTCTCGCTCTACCTCCTCGGTCCTGGGGGGATGATGACCAGAGCAAGTGTCCACTTTTGGACTGAAATGTTTCCTCAGGTGCCTGTTCTTCAGGTGCCTCTCCCTCTCCATCTGTTAACTGGTCAGTCTCCTCAGAGTCTGGTTCAAAATCTGTGATGTCTTCCAATTCCGAGACATCCTCCTCTATCTCTGGTTCAATTTCAGTGCCCTCTTCATCATGCCCAAGAACCTGGACCAGAACCTCTTCCACAGAAAAACGCTTCAATCGTCTACTCATTGTGCTCAGAGTAAAAGGAATGCAAGGCAAACATCGAGCTATATATAGTATGGGGTTGTGTAAAAATGATACATTGATTAGTCTGGAAGGTGTGGTTCACGTGTGATAGGTACAGAAGCGTGGGAAAGAAATGGGTTCACATAATAGACACCTGTCTAGTCTGTGTAAACATATGATACATTGTATCATTAGGAAGTTGGTTCACGTGAGAGGATCGGCACATAAGCAGAAAGACATGTGTACCCACAAAAGACATTGTGTGTGTGTGTGTGAGAGAGAGTGTGTGAGTGAGCTGGGGCAGTGTGTATGGGGATGTTTTCTGTATGTTGAATGAATTTACTCTGGATACCCATTCATTTCCTATGACGGTCACTTTTGACCGGGAACACCACAGGTGTAACAAGGTTGATTAAAACACTCAAAATTGAATGAAATAGGTGATCATCACTTTTATATGTTCAAGTACAAAGTGTGAAGGATATCATAAGGTCTTGAGGTAATCAGATGTAAAACATAATATTTATGAGTATTATAAGTTGTAAAACGGTCAGATTTGACCCGAACACGACAGGAGGGTTAAACAAAAACCACTCGCCGGGCTCCATACTCATGATGCATGCTAAAGTGGAGTGAAAATGTAGGTGAAACATTCTTTCGGCTTGAAAATCAAAACGTCTCAGAATGATGCTGTATACCAGATAGATGTCCGAATTGATTTTTCTAAAAAAAACCTTCCATCTCCGCTCTGAACAAGTTGAGGGTTTTGTAGCTACCGCCTCTTATCCTCTGAATGTGTATCAGGTATTCTGTGGCCGGGTATTTGGGTTTCAGTCTCTATTGGAACCAGGCGTCCTTGTGGGGTACGTTATAAAAGGTGTGCGGATAAGAAATTTCCATGAGAGCCACTTCCCACTCCTCTCGAAAATCAATTTGTTGAGGTAAATCTATGCAAAATCTGGAGCTTGTGTTGTCCTTAAAATTTTTTAAACTGGATGTAGAAGCCTTCTTTACCCCACCCACTCATGGTGAGAAATAGGCAGAGGAAAGAGTCGCTTAGTTAATTATATTTTTTTTAACGCTGAGGCTTTGATCCAGCTGTTGAATTTTTCGGGCCAATTTTTCTATTTTACCAGGACCCGCTTTTCACCCTTGACCGTACGCCTCCCTAAAATTTTCTCTACGTGATACGTCTGGTCTTTAATCAGTTTGACTTTCTGCATCTCCGCCTCGTAAAAAGATCCCTCTATGGGCTCGCGGTCGTAATCCTGGAGTTTGTAGACGGGAGGAGTGCAAGGAAGAGCCCCTGCTACAGTGAACACAGCTCTGCTCGTTCTTTTTATCAAACTTTCCTCTCAATTTGGATATTCTTACCGGATCTCCTTTTTAAATTTCATCTTTATTTTTTTGTGACGATCTTGGAAAGTGCCGTAGAGTTTGCGAAAGACTTGGGGGGTGTTTTCAAAAGTTACATCGGCCGGGTCCATTTTTACACTTTTGTGAAAACTTTCATTGTATCCCTCTACTAAATCCTGTAAAACGTTCACGTAACGTCTTGTGTTGTTGGCGGTAAAGAATATCCACATCCTAGTTTTTAACGTTCAGTTAAATCTTTCAATCACAGAGGCGTTCAAATTGCTGGCTGTGGCAAAATGCGCGATTGCATGCTTTTTCATTAGACTTTGAAAACTTTTGTTAAGAAACTCCTTGCCAGCGTCCGTTTTAATTTTTTCGGGAATCTGACTTTCTTTGAAAACAGACTCGAAAGCTTTTGTTAACTCCTCTGACGTTTTTTTCTTCAAAACGCGGGCATAGGCCTTTTTTGAAAAAACATCGATGACCGTCAGCAAATACTTTTTTCCGTCGTTGTGATCCGCTAAAGCTTGTAAAATTTAGAGAAAAAGTCACGCTTTTTAGCAAACCAATCTACTATAATGGTAGAATACATACAAGTTTTTTTTTGTGTTTATTAAGAAAAACAAAACGAATGTACATACAAGCTTTTATATAAAAACACAGAGTTATGCACAAATATTTTTAATATGAAACACAAAACTAATCTACATACAAGCTTTTATATAAAAACACATAGTTACGCACAACGGTTTTTTTCGGGGGGGGGGGGGTGTTGTTTAATAAAAAAAGAACTTATCTACTAAAGCATAGAGTTACGTACGATCATTTTCAGAAAACAAGACTTGTACTACACGATAAAAAGCTTTTGTGCTTAAACAGCAGAATCCTGACAGCGTTGAGGTATCCCGAGTCATAAGTTTTCTAACCAGAGATGCAAAGTTGTTGTAAATAAATCCGTCTTCGAGGTCAGACAAACAGGGGTGTTGGGTCTGACTAAGATGGTCAACCTAACATCCGTAGCATTCTTCTTTACGTTGATCGTTCACGCAGCTGCAACGGAAGTGGTAAACGGCCGTCTTGACCGTTTTGACAAAACGTGTGAGGGGATGACCGTCCATTTCATCCCGGACTTTCTACGGAATCGAAGACAGAGCGGAGTTCTGCTCCATATCTACGTTCCCGGACACATCTAAACCTTGCTTTTCGAAGCTTTCCTCCGCTTTTTCCAGTTGACTAGGATGATCGGGTACTTTGGCGTAGAGGTCCTGAGACGGATAGGAACCGTGAGGGTCTGTAGGCGTCCCTGGAGGAGAAAGCATGGCTTGTTAGGTCGGTGATGGTGGAGTAGTCGTGCCCGGAGGAGAAAGCATGGTTTGTTCGGTTGGTGATGGTGGAGGAGTCGTAGGGCCCCAGCTGGTTGGAAGGCGTCTTTTTTTAAAATCGTAGGTTGGTCGGTGGATGGCGAAGTTTTGAATCTTCCCTCCTTAGCCTCCTTAGCCTCATCCTTCACTCTTTTTAAAGTCCATGTGGGTCTGCCTTACTTAAAGGGGTGTGTTAAGGTGGGTCCTTAGTTTTGGTGGTTCTCGTTTCTTAAAAGAAGGGTATGGGGAGGGGTTTGACTGGGGGTCAACCCAAAATTCCAAAACTTTCTTCACAGTCATTTTGTCTCTCCAGTCACAGCAGCTATGGTAGAGTTCCGTGATTTGAGGCTATGCCTCCATCATCTTTTCCCGCCAAATAGAAAACGGCACCCCCATCACCGTTCGATAGACCCCGCAGCCGGAGTTGAAACTTTCAAACACAAAAAATGGCTCACCCTCAACCTTTTCGGGCCGTTTCACACTGACTCTGTAAAACCACCGATCGCAGGATGAAGACTTGGATTGCCAGAGCACGCTGAACTTAGTTCCGTTCATTGGAGGTTCTTCAAGCTCTGCGGCCCTTCATGCATTTTTGATCGCTTTGCCATCGGTGGTGCAGTGTCATTTTCTTCTTTTTCTTCTACTACTTCTTCCAAGTTGTCCTGAGCCGCATCGTCAGTCTGAGCACGGACCAGTCGTTGGAAGTTAATGCCGCCGACATCAACCGCACCGTCTCTCTGGTACATGAAGACTGTGAAGACGTAGCCGAAATATCCAGATCGTCCGGCCTCGTCAAAAAACCACTCTCTTTGAAGTTCTTCTTTGGGGGGGGGCTTGTAGACGGCAGAGATACTTTATCTGTTTCTTGGGAGTTTTGGATGCCTCTTTTTCCTGCTCAGCAATCTTGATGACGGAAATAGGTGTATTCCAAATTAGCGGCGAGTCCTGCCTGGATGCAGAAACAACCTGACTAGCCGGAGCAGTCCATGGTTTGTCTCTCGGTTTTTCAAAAAGAAAAATAGTTGTTGTAAAGCTTCCTCAGTTTCGCTAAACACAGTTTGATAGCGGCCCTTTTAGGTCAGTCTGAGAGCAGCTACGGTTCCGTCTTTAAATCTCCCATTCAGCGTTACTCCTCCCCTACAGACTTGGGTGGGGGTTTGAGGGGTCATGTTTCCTCTGAGAGAGGGTTTGGATGAACTGGAATGTGCGAATCTGAATCTTCCTCAGAGGTATCTGAAAGCTGTGAGGATTCCTCCAACCGGCGAGGGATTGAAAGTTATTATTAAGTTCATATAAAGTTTATATTAAATCTATATAAAGTTTATATAAAGTTTATATTTAGTTTATATAAAGTTTATAATAAATCTATATAAAGTTTATATAAAGTTTATATAAAGTTTAAATAAAGTTTATATTAAGTTTATATTAAATCTACATAAAGTTTTTATTAAGTGTTCATGGTGAATTGCTGCGTCAGCTTAAAGTAATTGGATGTCAGGGGTCAATGGAAACCTGTCAACACGAGCTTGATTAATGATGTGGGGTCAAAGGGCACCTGTCAAAATGAGTTTGACGAAAAGTGTATCTCTCTCTGGCCCCTTCCTCTTCCAACATGACTGTGCACCAGAGCACAAAGCAGGTCCATAAAGACCTGGATGACAGAGTCTAGTATAGATGAACTTGACTGGCCTGCACAAAGTCCTGACCTCAACCTGATAGAACACCTTTGGGATGAATTAGAGTGGAGACTGAGAGCCAACATCTGGTCCAACATCAGTGTGACCTCACAAATGTGCTTCTGGAAAAAAGGTAAAAAATACCCATAAACACACTCCTAAACCTTGTGAACAGTCTTCCCAGAGTTGTTGAAGCTGTTATAGCTACAAAGGGTGAACCAATGTGTTATTGAACCATATGGATTAGGAATGTGATGTCACTTAAGTTTATATGTGAGTCAAGGCAGGTGAGCAAATACTTTTGGCCATATAGTGTGGCCAAAAGTATCCATATGGATATATATATATGTGTGTGTGTGTGTGTGTGTGTGTGTGTGTGTGTGTGTGTGTGTGTGTGTGTGTGTGTGTGTGAGAGAGTTTCTGTTTTTCTTTTCTTTTCTGGTGAGTGCTGGTGTGGTTACCCTGGTGACAGGTACAGTTTGATTATAATGTTTTAATGTAGAACACATTTGGATACATAAATCCAACTCAGCATGATCAAGTTGAAATGTGGTACAAACACACTCTGATCCTGCACTTGCTTCCTTTTACATCTCAGTGCTCCACTACCTAAACAACTGTCCAGTATTTGGTTTGGCCTCATGAAATATGTCTAATAAAAAAGATTAGCTCTCATGCAAATCAAATAGAAATGCAAAACAAATTGTTAAACACAGTTTTGTTCCTTCTGAGGTGAATTTCATATCTGAGTAATTTACAACTCATCTGAAAATGTTTGCTTACACCAGGATTGTGGTCAGTAAATGTCACGTCCTCTAGAAACAAAACAGTTGAGAACAAGAAACATTTCCGCTGAAAACGCTGTGATATGCTGTATTTTAAATAACAGATATAAACAAACTAACAACTGTGCAGACAGTACAATTAGCTACAAAGGAAATAATATTTAGCAGAAAATAAAAACCAGCACTGATGGAGGTGAACTCATCTGCAGGATGCTGCTGTTTCAGTGCTGTTAGTGTCTAAATGAATGGTGTGAAATGAAGAAACAGCTACACATTAATATTGTTAATATTGATGTTGTTTTTGTTTTTATTGATATCTCAATGTGTAATTTAATTTAAGGTATTTATCATTGTGTTTTGTTAACTGTCTAAACCTGCTTTGATGACACCACCAGGTCCCTCTGCAGCTGGACAGGTTCATCCGGCTTCTCCAGGTCACAATATGGAGTCAGGTAGTCAGGTATTTTCTACTGAATTTAATCAGCTGAATCCTTAAAATAAAAAGTTAACAGAAAGTTTTAAAACTATGTAAAAATGAATTTATTAGAAATACCTCTCTGCATAATATTATGATTATTGCCACAGTTTGGCAAAACCATTTGATTATAATGATAAAAATAATGTTACATTTTATGTGTTGGCACCTTTTCTACATTCAAGGTCACCTTACGGGTTTTATCCTCTGTTCTTCTAATCGTCTGGTCTCCCCTCTTCTTACATCTGGTTCTATAACTAAAAATAAAAACAAAAATGTTAGAAAAACACAAACTGGTTTATTAAAAAACTATTTCTGTATCTCTACATGGGCACAAGTTTAGGATGTGATTTTGTCCTCTTACATTTCTCCTGTAAAAAAGAACGTATGCCAACTCCTGCCGTGAGTCGCAGATCTCTGATCCAGTTGTTTCAAAAACTATTGAGTCGTTGAACGTGAGCCATCGGTCTGTTATATCGTACGGACTGTCTTCTGGATGGATGCCGTCACAGATGTGATTTCCTACCAGGTGACAGATCATTCTTATTAATGAGTCAATATTTGCTAGTTGCTACACAGCAAAACTGCAGCAATGCTCACCGAATGTGGTTCCCCTCCCAGGGGGACCAAGATTTTAGACCGGAACAGATGTGTTTACAAGCTAAAACAGGGACTGCAAATGTTTAAGATTTCTTCTCTGAACGGTCCAACATGCAGGTAGCCTTAATCTGACACACTGAGAACCCCTCAAATCAGCTGATCATTTGTGAAGTATGTGATTTCTCTCAACCAATCATGAGAACACACCCCACGTGGGGGGGGCGATTTATTTTTGAGCTAATCACATTAAGTCATTCTAACCGTGCTATTATTTTTTTAATTTATTTATTATTATTATTATTGTTATTACTGCATTCTTATGATTGGATTAAAGAAAGACAATATCTGAGTGGTTGCAGATAATTCCATGTATAAAAAAAGACATTTGTGGGTTGAGGTAAGGCAGGAGAGTCTCAAAAATTCACACACAAATGTAGCGAAATCCACAGACCACAAACCATTAGGTTATACAACCCCAAGGTTATGTTTGTGTTCATCAGAAATACATCTGTGAATACTGTCCTATGCAACTGTGAGAGATTGTGTGAATTTGTAAATCGTCCTGTGCATTTGTAAATCATCCTGTGCAGTTGTGAATCTTATCTTGTGCATTTGTGAATCTTATCTTGTGCATTTGTTATCTTGATCTGTGCCTTTGTAAATTGGTCTGTAAATTTGTAAATATTAAGACTGTTTTAGCTCCACAGAGGCTATCAAGAGCAGATGATGGTGGATTATAAAACTAATGCTGTGCAGGGGTCTACTGTATTATCTCACCTTTTGCATGTGCTGGTGTTCTCCATCTAAAACATTCAATTTAATTCAATTTCATTTATATAGCGTCTATTACAACACAAGTTGTCTCTAGGCGCTTTCCAGAGACCCAGAACATGACCCCCGAGTAGTTATTACATAAACAACGGCAGGTAAAAACTCTCCTAGGGGAAGAAAAACCTTAAGCCAAACAGTTGCAGGGAAAAACTCCCCTTTAAGAGGGAAGAAACCTTGAGCAGGACCTGGCTCATAAGGGAGGACCCTCCTGCCGAAAACCAGCCAGGTAGAGCAAGAAGTAAAGAAAGAATAGAGACATAGAGACACCGTCAAAGGTACAAGACAGGATACAAAAGTAACTATCATCAGTAGTCCAATGAGACTTCTGTGTATGTGGGTGACATATGGATAGACAGTGATCCAAGGGGATGAGGACTGCAGGTCGAGATGTCAGCAAACATTCAACAGACATCCATACAGACAGGTGAAGGCAGACACTGGGATGGTCAGAGGTGGAACTGCAGGTCAGCAAGCAGCTCCTGAGGCTCTGGTCTGCAGGACATGCACAGAAGAGGAAAAGAAGGGCCAGACCAGCACAACAAACTGCAAGAACAATGGACCACAATTAAGTTTATGGGATATTGTTAATAAATGAGGGTTGAGGTGAAGAAGAGACAGGGAAGGCAATGAATAACAGAATAGGTGAAGGGCACAACTTAGTGGATTGTGTTGGTGCCCCCCTGCAGCATAGGCCTATAGCAGCATATCTACACCAAAGGTATGTTTAAGATGAGCTGCTCTAGTCTGGTCCTGTAGCTGCAGCTTTGACTACTGGGCCTGACACATTAAGGTGCTAAAAATACACTAACTATATGCTTTATTAAAAAGAAATGTTTTAAGTTTAGTTTTGAAAGGTGGAGGTGGTCTCAGCCTCCTTAACCCAAACTGGAAGTTGGTTCCAGAGTGATGGTGCCTGAAAACAGAAAGCACATCATCCAAATCTACGTTTCGATACTTTAGGAACGTTAGGTAAACCTGCACCCTGAGAACGGAGAGCTCTATTAGGAAGGTACAGTACTATCAGGTATTGCAACTATCATGGCGCTAGGCCATTTTGGCCATTATATGCAAGTCATAAAGTTTTGAATTGGATTCTAAATTTTATGGGGAGCCAATGGAGGGAAGCTAAAACTGGAGAGACATGGTCTCTCTTGTTGATTCCTGTCAGCACCTGCCCTGCTGCATTTTGGATCAGCTGGAGGCTGTTCAGAGAATTACTTGGACATCCAGCCAACAACACGATACAGTAATCCAGTCTAGAAGATACGAATGCATGAATTCGTTTTTCGGCATCACTCTGTGAGAGGATGCTCCTAATCTTTGCGATATTATGGAGATGGAAAAATGCGGTTTTACAAACCTGATTAATATGCTGTTTAAATGACAAATCCTGATCGAATGTAATGCCAAGGTTTCACACAGTTTTACTGGAGGCCATCGCAAGACCATCTAATCCCTTCCTAAGCTGTTTGGAATCATAAACAACAACCTCTGTTTTATTAGAATTTAGTAGCAAAACATTTCTGGACATCCAGTCCTTGATGTCCTTAAGACACATCTGAAGTGTGTCTAATGGTTCTGTTTCATCTGGCTTCATAGACAGATACAGCTGCGTATCATCAGCATAACAATGAAAATTAATGCTGTGGTTCCAGATAATACTTCCTAAGGGCTGCATGTATAAACTGAACAGGATTGTCCCTAGCTGTGAACCCTGTGGGACACCAAAGCAGACCCTTGTCTGTACTGAAGAAACCTTATGAACATGAACAAACTGGAATCTATCTATCAGACAGATATGATTTAAACCAATCTAGAGCTGTCACTTTAATCCCAACAACATACTCTAGCCTCTGCAGTAAAATTTTGTGATTTATGGTATCAAAAGCAGTGCTGAGATCCAGCAGAACCAGTATGGACACTAACCCATTATCTGAGGCAATAAGAAGGTCATTCAGGTTCTGATGCACCACACCCATGCAGGATAAATGCATGACCCAAATGTAAAAGGAACAATGTCCTTTATTTCAAACAAAAAATGTTGAACAGGCAGGTATTTCAGAATAATAACAATACAAAATCCAGGTTCAAACAGAAAACAAAAGGTAATCCAAAAGCACGACAGGGAGATGCAGACAAATGGACAAGATGAAAACACAGGGCCAGGAAGGGAAAAAAAGAAAAACACCCAGGGAGCCAAACAAACTGGGAAGACAGGCAGTAGGGAGGGAGGGCACGGGGCGCTGGTTCTAGCAGCCCACTGCTCACTACTGAAACTAGTTGATGAGTTAAAAGCAGATGTCTAATTTTGGTGTGTATCGTACATACATCGTTTGCATGATGTCCATACTGACAAGAATGGGAATGGAAAAAAAAACATGACCTCAGGTTTTTTCTTTCTACAGTCCCCCCTCCCTTCTCTTTGTTCACGCCTCGTCGCCTCGTTCAACCATATCTGGCTTTCTGCGAAACCGCGTTTCCGCATCTTCTTGGTGTTCTGTTTCGTGTCAATTGTTATCTTATCCTGCAGTTCAACTATTTTCTGTGAGTTTAGAGTTCCCTTAAAACCATATTTACTGATCCACAGGTTAAGGTATTTTTTTGACTTTGGGTCTTTTTTCTGCATGTATTTCCAGTCCTCGCAAACCAATCCTTTTTTATGGTCGATTTTACTGATCCATTTCCCCATTTCTTTTTTTTTTTTTTATATTAGATGTTTTTAGTTTAGATGTTTTTAGTTTAGTTTTATTTTGTCAGTAGGACAGCAATTAAATTACCAGAAGTGGTAATCCTCAATTCAACTTGACTTGCAAGTGAAGGATTCTTGCCTTTTGCTTCCACAACAGGTTGCTGTTTACATTCCTACTGGTTTTACATGAGACAAAATACCTGGTGTTATTGTATCTCCAGTCACACTCACAATCACTCAACACAGAAATTACGTCACTTTACCCACGGAATTTATCGGTTCCGCCGTCTATTTTTCTCTTTTTAACGTCAGTGTCTAGAATTCCATGGTTTTTCACATTGACTTTTTAGGACTTTGTCGTCCCTCAAGACCCTATTCTTTCAGGGTAACACAACAATATTTCACTTACCGACTCTGTATTCCTTTGGCTCTCCCGTCAACCTTGAACTCCAGCCGGTGAGGCGGAAGATCAGCCTTGAAATTTATAAACGTCCACAGTTTCCTTGAAGTCCACCACATTTGCTGGATTCCTTGGTTTGTTGGGATCCGGCTCGAAGGACAAATTAAATGTCAGGTTTAAACAACCTAAACATTTATTAAACACACAATAAGGAAGAAAGACAAAGTCAGTAAGTTTTTCAGTACGGACGATGGACAGAGAACTCAGCCACATCTCCGCTGCACTCGTCTCTGTCCGCAACCCCCCTCTGGTGGCCTCTTAAGGCTTTTATTGAAAATAAGGAGGTCACAGACAACATGGAGATAACCAACTTGTACAAGATATATTCTCTGACGTGTACAATTATCTTATAAGACGAGTAGTGTACAGTGCGTAAAATAACAATGAGATTAAACAAAGAGTGTGTTAAAGTTTAACCCTATATATATATATATATATATATATATATATATATATATATATATATATATATATATATATATATATATATATATATATATATATATATGGTGAACAGGAACCTCCCGGTGGAGTCAATCACATCAAAATAGTTTTATGACAAAGTAAGTAGTTAACTCCTCCTTCATTTTACAAATTTAATTTCCAAGGAATAAAATGTTGTTTTTCTTTAATTATATATTTAAATTTGTCACACATCACAAGGAAGACCTTAACTACTGTACAAAAAAGGACAATCCAACATGTTTTTGACCAATATGTATTATGTGTTTGGCCTCCTTGAACCGCCACCTTAATGTGGTGGAGGGGTTTGTTTGCCCGAAGGATCCTAGGAGCTATGTTGTCGGGGGAATTGTGCCTCTGAAAGGGTCTCCCATGGCAAACAGGTCCTCGGTGACGGGCCAGACCAAGAGCGGTTCACAGATCCCTCATGCAGAACATACCAACAAGGATCGTTACGTCGCCCGGATTGGCGTCACCGGGGCCCCACCCTGGAGCCAGGCCTGGGGTTGGAGCTCGAAGGCAAGCGCCTGGTGGCCGGGTCTTTGCCCATGGGACTCGGCCGGGCTCAGCCCAAAATGGCGACGTGGGCCCGCCTTCCCGTAGGCTCACCACCAGCAGGAAGAAGCATGAGGGGTCGGTGCAATGTGGTTTGGGCAGCGGTCGCGGCGGGGTGCCTCGGCGGCTCAATCCCTGGACCAAAACCCTAGCAATGGGGACATGGAATGTCACCTCGCTGGGGGGGAAGGAGCCGGAGCTTGTGCAGGAGGTTGAGAGATACCGACTAGAGATAGTTGGGCTCACCTCTACGCACAGCCTGGGCTCTGGAACCCACCTCCTTCAGAGGGGCTGGACACTCCACTATTCTGGAGTTGCCCACGGTGAGCGGCGACGGGCTGGTGTGGGCCTGCTTATAGCCCCCCAGCTCAGCCGCAATGTGTTGGAGTTTGTCCCCGGTGAATGAGAGGGTTGCTTCCTTGCGCCTTCGGGTCGGGGAAAGGTTCCTTACTGTTGTTTGTGTCTACGGGCCGAACAGCAGTACAGAGTACCTGGCCTTTTTGGAGTCTGTGGAAGGGGTACTTGATAGTGCTCCAACTGGGGACTCCATTGTTCTACTGGGGGACTTCAATGCCCACGTGGGCAATGACAGTAAAACCTGGAGTGGGGTGATTGGGAGGAACGGCCTCCCCGATCTGAACCCGAGTGGTGTTCTGTTATTGGACTTCTGTGCTAGTCACAGTCTGTCCATAACAAACACCATGTTTGAGCATAAGGGTGTTCATCAGTGCACGTGGCACCAGGACACCTTAGGCAGGAGGTCAATGATCGACTTTGTTGTCGTTTCATCTGACCTCCGGCCGCATGTCTTGGACACTCAGGTGAAGAGAGGGGCTGAGCTGTCAACTGATCACCACCTGGTGGTGAGTTGGATGCGCTGGCAGAGGAGGAAGCGGGACAGACCGGGCAGGCCCAAACGTATTGTAAGGGTCTGTTGGGAACGTCTGGCCGAGCCCTCGGTCAGGGAGGTATTCAACTCACACCTCCGGGAGAGCTTTTCCCGGATTCCGAGGGAGGCTGGGGACATTGAGTCAGAGTGGACCATGTTCTCTGCCTCCATTGTTACCGCGGCAGCTCAAAGTTGTGGTCGGAGGGTCTCAGGTGCCTGTCGTGGCGGTAATCCCCGAACCCGGTGGTGGACACCGGAAGTAAAGGATGCCGTCAGGTTGAAGAAGGAGTCCTATCGGGCCTTGTTGGCCCGTCGGACTCGTGACACAGCCGATAGGTACCGACAGGCCAAGCAGGCCGCAGCTCGGGCGGTCCGGGAAGCAAAAACTCGAGTCTGGGAGAAGTTCGGTGAGGCCATGGAGGAGGACTATCGGTCGGCACCGAAGAGATTCTGGCAAACCGTCCGGCACCTCAGAAGGGGGAAGCAGTACCTTGCCAACACCATTTATGGTGTGGGTGGAGGGCTGCTGACCGCAACTGGGGATATTGTCGGACGGTGGAAGGAATACTTTGAGGATCTCCTCAATCCCACCGACATGCCTTCCGCTGAGGAAGCAGAGGCTGGGGACTGTACCGTCCGGGTACCCAACTCTCCTCCCCCGGGAGGCAGGCGGGTTTGATGTCTCCACTCGGACGGGTACCGTCCTAGGAGGCCGCTCTAGGCTGGGTGGGTAACGCATTGCGTCACTTCCTGTTTGTTTTTCGCGGTCTGTGTCTGTCTGCACGGCGTTACGGGCTCTGATTCTTCGAATCCTTATACTCTGATTTTAGTTTGTTTTGATAATAAAACACTACATCTTGTAAACTTCTCTTTGAATCGAGCACTTGTACCTTTTCTCTTATTTAACTTTCATTTCCCCCAGTCACCGGTACAGGTACCGTCTCCTGTCCTCTCAGCATGGCCTCCTCCTTGGTGATTGGCGACTCTATTCTGAGGCATGTGAGGCCAACTCCAGCGACCATAGTTAGGTGTATCCCGGGGGCCAGAGCGGGTGACGTCGAAGCAAATTTGAAGCTGCTGGCAAAGGGTAATCGTAAATACAGTAAAGTTATCATCCATGTCGGCGCTAATGACACCCGGCTACGCCAGTCGGAGGTCACTAAAATCAATATTGTCTCGGTGTGTAACTACGCCAAAACCATGTCGGACTCCGTAGTTTTCTCTGGTCCCCTCCCCAATCTGGCCGGTGATGACATGTTTAGCCGCATGTTTTCGCTCCGTCGCTGGTTGTCTCGGTGGTGTTCAGAAAACGACGTGGCCTTTATTGACAATTGGAAGACGTTTTGGGGAAAGCCTGGTCTGCTTAGAAGAGACGGCATTCATCCCACCCGGGATGGTGCAGCTCTTATCTCTAGAAACCTGGCTGATATTATTAGATCCTCCCCCTGACAATCCAGGGTCCAGGCCGGGGTGCAGAGCTGCAGTCTTACACGCTTCTCTGCTGCTTCTCGAGGACTATCGCCTGCCAATAAAAAGGTAGAAGTAAATGATGTAATTGGAGATTCTAACGAGGTGCCAAGTAAAATAGATTTAGTATCGATTCCCCGTCCTCCAAATCTTCACCAAGCGCGACGTAATAGAGGCGTTAACCAAAATAACCTCGTAAAAATAAAAACAAATACGCATTTAGTGTGAACTAAAGACCAAACAATTAGACGCGGATTACTAAATATACGATCTTTAAGCTCCAAGTCTCTATTAGTAAACGATCTAATTACTGAGACATGCAGTCGTTGTACCGAACTGTCGTGGTGAAGAAGGAGCTGAGTCGTAAGGCAAAGCTCTCAATTTACCGGTCAATCTACGCTCCTACCCTGACCTATGGCCATGAACTTTGGGTATTGACCGAAAGGACAAGATCACGGATACAAGCGGCCGAAATGAGTTTCCTCCGCAGGGTGGCTGGGCGCTCCCTTAGAGATAGGGTGAGAAGCTCAGTCATTCGGGAGGAGCTCGGGGTCGACCCGCTACTCCTTCACATTGAGAGGAGTCAGCTGAGGTGGCTTGGGCATCTGTATAGGATGCCTTCTGAACGCCTCCCTAGAGACGTGTTCCAGGCATGTCCAACCAGGAGGAGACCCCGGGGAAGACCCAGGACACGCTGGAGGGACTATGTCTCTCAGCTGGCTTGGGAACGCCTCTGGATTCCCCAGAGCTGGAAGAAGTGTCTGGGGTGAGGGAGGTCTGGGCATCCCTGCTTAGACTTCTGCCCCCGCGACCCGGCCCCGGATAAGCGGAAGAAGATGGATGGATGGATGGATGGATGTTTGGCTTTTACCAGCCCACGCTGAACAGACACCCTTTGATAAGTGTTTGTTGTGGTTCTTTTATTTTGTACTTGCAGTCAAAACCCATAATGTAGAGAAATGTCTACTAATGCTGAAGAACACAAGCTCCTTCATGGTCACAAAGTATTTTTGGGGGAATAAATAAAAGCGTTTTTGGATTATCAAAGGACACAGTTTGCACCCAGACTGACCAAACTCAGTTTCTTAAGAAAAATATGTACCTGTCAGAGATTAAAGTTCCTTTTAACAGTAAAAAGAAAATATGGTAAAAGGAAAAATGTGATGGATAGTTCAAGAGAGGAAGATGATTTCCTGAGCTCATGTTTGCCACATTTTAGTAAATATGTGTGGAGTATCAGACAAAAGTAGGAATCCTGACTGTAATGCAACTCTGCAGAAAACTGCTGCACAAAATAAAATTTATTATCGTCTTTTTACTTGTTTCTGTGATTGTTTTTAAACTTAGTGTAAACATTTGTACATTTTTTTTACATGTGAAACAAGGTGGTTGGAAAACTGAGCTGTTATTTTTACTAATGCAGGTGGTGGATTTGTAAGTAACGACTGAACTAGAAACAAGAAACTAGACATTTGTAAGTCTAGTTAAATGTTTCATTATGAGTCCTCATCATAAAAGCTTGTGCTGATTTCCACCACTAGATGGCAGTAAATAATTTGAGGTAAAGGATGAGTTGTTGCACTCTTTCTCACTCTCACTCTCTTTTGGGCTTTAAATAATATAAACCTGTGTGTTACAAATAGACTGCCCTCATCGTAGTCCTTCAAAATAAAGGTCTTTGATTGCATTTGTTGAGTATGAAATGGGAAAAGGGTAAAGTGTTATATATTCAATCTTTAGTTGGGAGATGAAGGCTTTGTTTTCAAAAAAGACTGGATAACAAGACTTTGACTTATGGCTTTAAACTGGTTTGTACACATTTCGATCCAAAAACTACAGTGTAGGACATATTGCTGTTTTATGGAGGAAAAATGTCATATTTACTTACTTTTTATATCTCTGTTTTTTGTGCCCAAAACATTTCAGATGTGCTGCGTAGATCATCTACTCCCAGACAAATCGATTTTTGACTTTTGTTTCTGGCTGTATATTTGCATCGTCAAGCTGCAGAGCTATTCTGGAGCAATCTAATACCTCTGTTGACCTTGTCTAAATGGATAGAATTGTATAAATAAAGTCCCTGAAATGGTTGAACACATCCATGTCGTAGAAAGGTAGTTATAATGCATTAGTTTCAGCATATATTTATGTAGCGAGTCATGAGTTTTGTTGCCATCTAGAAAGTAGTTCTTTTTTTTACTTTTGGCCTTTCCAGACAACCCATCCTGCTATGTTCTTTGTTAAGAAATCCCTGAGCTCCACCAGTGTGTTTATTATTGTTCCAGCTTTGGTTATATTATATTATTTATTCATTGGATAATAATTGAGGGGAGTGGTGGCCTAGTGGTACATTGGTAACCACAGTGGTGGGTTTGGGCGTGGAGGACCCAGGTTCAAGGGTCCTGGCCACAATGGTAAATCACTGGGGGCTCCTGAGCAAGGCCCTTAACTCCCAATTGCTCCCTGGGCACTGGTTCTAGCAGCCCCCTGCTCACTAGTGAAACTAGTTGATGGGTTAAAAGCAGAGGTCCAATTTCGGTGTGTATTCGGTGTGCACGATGTCCATACTGAACAAGAATGATAATGAAAAAAAAAAAAAACATCACCAATTGCAACAGTCACCACAGATGGATTAATATCACAGTGCTTCACTTTACACAGGGGTACAAGGCAAGGATGTCACTTTCCCCATGTTTCCCCAACCAGACGTTGCTGTAAATTTCAGAGTGGAACTGTAATAGGATACACCTGTGCAACAAATCCTTCCTAGATATTCCACAGTCAACTATCAGCTGTTTTATAAGAACATGGAAGTGTTTTGGGAATGACAACAATTCAGCGGAAGTGGTAAACCATGTAAACAGATGGAGCGGGGTCAGCGGATGCTTTTGGACAATTCCATGCTCCGAACTTTGTGTGAACAGTTTGGAGCTGGCCCCTTCCTCTTCCAACATGACTGTGCACCAGTGCGCAAAGCAGGTCCATAAAGACCTGGATGACAGAGTCTGGTGTGTATGAACTTGACTGGCCTACATTGAGTCCTGACCTCCACCCGACAGAACTTTGGGATGAATCAGAGTGTAGACTGAGAGCCAGGTCTTCTCTTCCAACATCAGTATGTGACCTCAAAAATGCGCTTCTGCAAGAATGGTCAAAAATCCCCATAAACACACTCCTAAACTTTGTGGACAGCCTGCCCTGAAGAGTTGAAGCTGTTATAGCTGCAAAGGGTGGATGGACGTTTTATTGAATATAGATTAGCAATGGGATGTCACTTATGTTAATATGCAGTCAAGGTAGGTGAGCCAATACTTTTGGCTATATAGTCTATCTCAGATCTTTTTTCACTTTTTGTTATTAGTAGATTAAAACAGTGCATATGATAAAATAATGGACATCTTCTTTGAAGTCCAAGTGCTTATTTGAACAAATGATTATCTAATTTAAAGATACTGAGAATGGTATGACTGTTGTGGGTAATAATAAGCTTTTCCAACCATGTTTTTTAAAATACAAAGGGTTGGAGACGTGTCTACTGTGAACCTGATATTTGGAGCAGAAATTTCTAAAGAACATTTTGTAAGCTAAATAAGTGTTTATGAAGTAAAAATACTTGCTGATGACCATAAGTCATTAGAACTAAACCAAAGTACCTTTTTCACTTCACCCTTTAAGCATCAAGGCTGAAAATGAGCAGAAGGATGCCAGGTGAACTTTTTTTTTTTTCATTTTTTATCTAGAAATAGTCTGTTAACTCTGGAAATGTCCATCCATCCATCCATTATCTATACCTGCTTCATCCTTTGTAGGGTCACGGGGGTCTATCATGACTCATTACAGGCGAAAGGCAATGGTCCACCTTGGACAGGTTGCCAGTCCATGGCAGGGCCACATTCAAAGACAGATAACCATGCACACTCACAGTCACACCTATAGGCAATTCAGAGTGATCAATTAACCTACCATGCATGTTTTTGTTCTGTGGGAGGAAGCCGGAATATCCAGAGGAAACCCATGCAAGCACCGGGAGAACAAGCAAACTCCACACAGAAAGACCTATCGGGCCAGGAATCGAACAAGGAACCTTCTTGCTGTGAGGCATATTCTTCATATCCAAGATAAACTGTAGTTCTTCAAAGGTTAAACAAGCTGTTAGACTCTAGCAGACACCAAGTGCTGTGATTTTCTCATTTTTCTTTGTAAAGAAACGTCTCTAACCACTTTTCCCCACTCAGTGACACACCCGCAGAGAAACTGACCTCGGTGATTGGCGACTCTATTTTGAGACATGTGAGGCCGACTCCAGCGACCATAGTTAGGTGCATCCCAGGGGCCAAAGCAGGCGACGTCGAAGCAAATTTGAAGCTGCTGGCAAAGAGCAATCTTAAATTCAGTAAAGTTATCATCCATGTTGGTGCTAATGACACCCGGCTACGCCAGTCGGAGGTCACTAAAATGAATATTGTGTCGGTGTGTAACTACGCCAAAACCATGTCAAACTCCATATGTTTCTCTGGTCCCCTCCCCAATCAGACCGGTGATGACATGTTGTCACTCCGTCGCTGGTTGTCTCGGTGGTGTTCAAAAAACGACGTGGCCTTTATTGACAAGTGGAAGACGTTTAGGGGAAAGCCTGGTCTGATTAGATGAGACGGCATTCATCCCACCCGAGATGGTGGAGCTCTTATCTCTAGAAATCTGGCTGATATTATTAGATCCTCCCCCTGACAATCCAGGGTCCAGGCCGGGATGCAGAGCTGCAGTCTTACACGCTTCTCTGCTGCTTCTCGAGGACTATTGCCTGCCAACAAAAAGGTAGAAGTAAATGATGTAATTGGAGATTCTAACGAGGTGCCAAGTAAAATAGATTTAGTATCGATTCCCCATCCTCCAAATGTTCACCAAGCACGACGTAATAGAGGCGTTAATCAAAATAATCTCGTCAAACTAAAAACAAATACACATTTAATGCGAACTAAAGACCAAACAATTAGATGAATTACTAAATATACGATCTTTAAGCTCCAAGTCTCTATTAGTAAACAATCTAATTACTGAGACCTGGAGTGACATTTTCTGCTTAACAGAAATGTGGCTCCAAGAGGAAGAGTACGTTAGTTTAAATTAATTGCTGCTGCCCGGTTAATTTACTTATCATATTCCCCAAATCACAGGTCGAGGCCAAGGATTAGTGGCGATCTACAACTCCAGTCTTACAATAAAACCTAAACCTAAATGCGATTATGATATGTTTGAAAGCCTCACGCTTAGTTTTAAACAGTCGAGCTGGAAACCAGAGAAGCCAGTTTTGTTAGTGTTAGTTTACTGGCCTCCTGCTGGTGCTTATCTGGAGTTTCTGTCTGAGTTCTCAGATTTCTTATCTAGTTTATTGATCAGTACAGATAAAGTCATCATAGTGGGCGACTTTAACATTCATATGGATATTGACAACGATAGTTTTAAGTTGACTTTTGATTCTCTTCTGGAATCGATGGGGATTTTACAAAAAGTTAATGAACCGACGCATTGTCTTAATCATACTCTTGACCTGGTCCTCGTCTACGGTGTAGAACCTGATAATCTGTTAGTGTCGCATGTAAACTCCCTCCTATCTGACCACTATTTAGTAACGTTTGAATTTAACATTGTCTACGTTACGCATAATAGGAGGAATTACTTTAGCAAGTGTCTATCCGATGAAGCTATCACTAAATTTAGGGAGGCCATCGCTCTTCATCTTCCTACAGTGGAACATAGTGAAGCAGTTGAGGGCTGTGATCTTGGTTCTAAGTCTGCAGACGTTGATTTCCTTGTCGGTAGCACTGCAGATGTGTTGCACTCAGCTTTAGATGCAGTTGCTACTTTGAGAAAGAGGGTTTCTAACCTTAGGAGCTTAACTCCCTGGTTTAACTCACATATTCGTATGTTAAAACAGAAAGTGCGTAAAATGGAAAGAAAGTGATACTCTTGTAGGTCTGTAGATGTGTAGATGTGTATGTAGCACTTGTGTCACATTTAACTAGCACAAGCTACACAAAGCAACTAGGTTCTTTTGGAAAAGAGAAGAAAAACAACCATGCGTTTAACCAACAGAAGGCAGGTTTATTACAGTACCTCTTACAAAATAAAATATATCAACAACATAAACAAAAATCCCTTCCTTAAAAGGGACCTCTTATACAAAATAAAACAGTTTTATAAAAATTAATATGAAATAAAATAGTCAGTTATCTTGTTGTTTGCTTGTTTGTTTGTTCTCTACCCGGGTAGGATAAGTGTATGGGAATGTTCCTTAGCTCTTGTTCTTTAAGGTCGGGGTGAATCTTGTCGTCGGGAATCCAAAACAGCTGGACACACTCTACTTTAATCTCCAACGGAATCCTCTGGTTCTACACCTGGCTCGCCATCGACCTCCAGCGAAGACTTGCAGTCCGAGCTAGTTGAGGGTCATCAAAAAAAACAATTCGGAGTGTCCAAGAATTCTTATACAAAAATGCATTATGTCCAAAAGAAAAATCTTTCGGCACTCAACTTAGCCGATCTCTAAACACAAACCAAAAATCATAGGAAAGTAGTTTCTCCTAATTCCTTAACTTATCTTTTCTTCTTTCTTCGATATCACTACCGATCTCTCCTTGTCGGCCTCGTGCTGAGGAAAAAAAAAAAAAACGTACGCAGAGTTGCAAAGCTAGAACAGCCTATTATTCAGTGTTAATAGAGGATAATAAAAATAACCCACGTTACCTGTTCAACACTGTAGCCTGGCTGACAAAGAGCCACAACTCTGTTGAGCCGTGCATCACTGCAGCTCTCAGTAGTGAAGACTTTATGAGCTTCTTTAGCAATAAAATTGTCAGAATTAGAGAGGAAATCGGCCAGGCCCACCCGGCAGTGGCTGTGGGCATCTCTTCAGCTTCAGCGACTCCCTTATGCTCTGACCTGACTCTAGACTGTTTTGTTCCTGTAGACCTCTCTGAGCTGACCTCAGTCGTCAATAGATCTAAATCATCCACGTGTCATTTAGACCCCATCCCAACTTAACTAACTAAAAATATTTTCTCTCTTATTGGTGTGACAATACTGGAACAGATCAACTTGTCCCTAGTCTTGGGATATGTATCTCCGGCTTTTTAAGTCGCAGTAATCAAACCATTACTTAAAAAACCTTCTAATGACCCAGACATTTTAGCTAACTATAGACCGATTTCCAACCTTCCATTTATCTATAAAATTCTGGAAAGGGTAGTTGCAAGTCAGCTGTGTCGCCATTTGTAAAGAAATTATTTACTTGAAATTTTTCCGTCAGGGTTCAGAATGCATCATAGCACAGAAACAGCACTGGTTCAAGTCTCGAATTTGATAGGGTTAAAACTTTAACACACTCTTTGTTTAATCTCATTGTTATTTTACCCTCTGTATACTGCTTGTCTTATAAGATAATTGTACAGGTCAGAGAATATATCTTGTACAAGTTGCTTATCTTCATGTCATCTGTGACCTCCTTATTTTCAATAAAAGCCTCAAGAGGCCATCAGAGGGGGGGCGCGGAGAGAGACAAGAGCAGCTGAGATGAGGCTGAGTTCTCTGTCCGTCCTCCGTTATGATGCATGAAAAACTTACTGACTTTGTCTTTCTTCCTTATTGTGTGTTTAATAAATGTTAGGTCGTTTAAACCTGACAGAATTACCTTCTTATGGCCTCAGATAATGGGTTAGTTTCCATACTGGTTCTGCTGGACCTCAGCGCTATCAGTCTATCAGCTATCTGTCTGATAGATTCCAGTTCGTTCATGTTCATGAGGTTTCTTCCGTAGACAAGGCTCTGCTATGGTGTCCCGCAGGGTTCAGTGCTAGGGCCAATCTTGTTCAGTTTATACATGCAGCCCTTAGGAAGTATTATCCGGAACCACAACATTAATTTTCATTGTTATGCTGATGATACCCAGCTGTCTCTGTCTATGAAGATGAAACAGAACCATTAGACAAACTTCAGATGTGTCTTAAGGACTGGATGTTGATAGGGTTAAAGTTTAACACACTCTAACACTGTATACTGCTCGTCTTATAAGATAATTGTACACGTCAGAATATATCTTGTACGTGTTGCTTATCTACATGACTTCTGTGACCTCCTTATTTTCAAAAAAAGCAATTAAGGGGCCAAGAGAGGGGGGGTGCGGACAGAGAGGAGAACAGCGGAGATGTGACTGAGTTCTCTGTCCGTCCTCCGTGCTGATGAATAAAAACTTACTGAGTTTGTCTTTATTCCTTAGTGTGTTTAATAAATGTTTAGATCATTTAAACCTGACAGATGTCCAGACATTTTTTGCTACTAAAACAGAGGTTGTTGTTTGTGGTCCCAAACAGCTTAGGAAGGGATTAAATGGTCTTGCGATGGCCTCCAGTAAAACTGTGCGAAACCTTGGCGTTATATTCGATCAGGATTTGTCATTTAAACAGCATATTAGTCAGGTTTGTAAAACCGCGTTTTTCCACCTCCGTAATATCGCATAGATTAGGAGCATCCTCTCCCAGAGTGATGCTGAAAAACTAATTCACGCGTTCGTGTCATCTAGACTGGATTACTGTAATGTGTTGTTGGCTGGATGTCCAAGTAATTCTCTGAACAGCCTCCAGCTGATCCAAAATGCAGCAGCGTGAGTGCTGACAGGAATCAACAAGAGAGACCACGTCTCTCCAGTTTTAGCTTCCCTCTATTGGCTCCCCGTAAAATTTAGAATCCAATTAAAAATGTATTACTTGCATATAAAGTCCAAAATGGCCTAGCACCGCGATATTTGCAAGACCTGATAGTACCTTATGTTCCTAATAGAGCTCTCCGAGTATCGACATGTAGATTTGGAGGACGGGATTTCTGTTATCAGGCACCATCACTCTGGAACCAACTTCCAGTTTGGGTGAAGGAGGCTGATACCACCTCCACCTTTAAAGCTAAACTTAAAACATTTCTGTTTAATAAAGCATATAGTTAGGGTATATTTAGTCCCTTAATGTGTCAGGGCCAGTAGTCAAAGCTGCAGCTACAGGACCAGATTAGAGCAGCTCATCTTAAACAGCATCGGGGTAGATATGCTGTTATAGGCCTATGCTGCAGGGGGGCACCAACATGATCCACTGAGTGGTGCCTTTCACCTCCTCTGTTCCTCTGTTCCTCCTTCCCTGTCTCATCTTCACCTCAACCCTCAGTTATTAACAACATCCCATAATCATAATTGTGGTCCACTGTTCTTGTAGTTTTTGTGCTTGTCTGGCCCTTCTTTTTCTCTTCTGTGCATGTCCTGCGGACCAGAGTCTCAGGAGCTGCTTGCTGACCTGCAGTCCCACCTCTGACCATCCCAGTGTCTGCCTTCACCTCTCTGTATGGATGTCTGTTGGATATCTGCTGACATCCCGACCTGCAGTCCTCATCCCTGTGGATTACCAACTATCCATATATTACCCATATACACAGAAGTCTTATCGGTCTACTGCTGATAGATAATTTTACTATTGTATCCTGTCTTGTACCTTTGACGTTGTCTCTATGTCTCTATTCTTTCTTTAATTCTTGCTCTACCCGGCTGGCCTTCGGCAGGAAGGTCCCCCCTCATGATCCAGGTCCTGCTCAAGGTTTCTTCCCTCTTAAAGGGAAGTTTTTCCTTGCCACTGTTTGGCTTAAGGTTTTTCTTCCACTTGGGAAGTTTTTACCTGCCGTTGTTTATGTAATAATCGCTCGGGGGTCATGTTCTGGGTCTCTGGAAAACACCTAGAGACAACTTGTGTTGTAATAGACGCTATATAAATAAAATTGAATTGAATTGAATTGGTGCGAAATGCATTCTGGGATACTTCACTGTCTCAAGTCTCCACAAGCCTCCACTGATGTGTCCTAGATAAAATGGGTGGAGGAGGAACACATCCAGTCATTTCTGCTGTTCTTGGTCAGATGCGTTCTTGAGAATTGGAACAGAACTTCGCAGATGATGACGTTTCACTGGAACAAAAGTTGTCACAAGAACGCATATTCAGAAACAGCCATTATAAACTTATAGAGGCTGACCAGACTGAGGAGATAAAATTAAGAGCAAAGACCTTCAAAGTCAAAGAGGAAGCAAATTTACAGAACAGATAGGACAGAGGCAGGAACACCAGATGAAACCACAGACCCCAACACTCCACATAACCCAGATCCTGGCCTATCATCGGACTAAATCTAAACCCACGACGGAATTGTGGAAAATAACAGAGATGTGGTTGGCTAAACCAGAGATTCCTCGACATATCCTAATACAATCAGATGTCTTCATTTGTGTAGTTGAGTGCCTTGCATATGCAGACAGATGAATTAAATTGTAATAACACCATTTAATCAAAGAAACTCTTATCATGAAAAAAAACCTTAAAATAAGGATGTGCATCTTGACTTATTTCCCAGTTGTGGTAATGATCGCAGTAAAGTATTTTTTGCTTCATACAGTATAAGGGTACATTTTTTTGTACTACGTGAGGTGAAGTTAGGATGCAATACATTTATTTTTAATATGGTGCGTAGCTTTTTGATTTGCAGTCAGCTCAGCCGATGGTTGGACATGATCCCTTCCTCATCAGTGGTCGTATGAAGCTAAGCAAAGTAATTTGCAGCTTGTACTATTGTTGTTTTGGCCAAACACAACAGTAATTTCTGACTTTGCCACCAAACGTGTGACACAGGATATTCCACTGTAAATGTCAGCTGGCAGCTCTGCAGGGATCCTTCAGGGGTCCCACGCTGAAGGAGCTGCCTTTTACAATGGAATATCCTGTTTTAGATTTGTTTTAGTTTTGTGGCAAAATCAGAAATGACACAACTGGATGGCGTTTTGTGGCTTCCTGTAAGTAAGTAAACAAAGCAGTGTCATGTCACATTCACTGATGCATGTGACATAGTATTCAAAACTTAGCTCATGTATAACTTGAACTGTCTGAACAAGAAGCTTGGCAAAATATTGAAGAATAAGTTTTTTCCTCCCTGCTCACACTTGGGCCATGAAACTCCCAAATAAACTTAACAAATAAACACTCCCTCCACCAAAAGATGTTACTTTATCAGTGTAGAAATCAGCATAGCCTTCTCCGCATCTTCTCCTCACTTTGCCCTTACAATCTGGACTAAATGCTGAGCATAACGCTCCTCCACATGTTCAGGTTCCAGTTCCTGCACATGTTGCAGACACCGTTGCAAACAGGCCTGTATAAGAATCATGTTGTTACAACAGAGAAATAATCTACCAAACACAAATGTCCTTGCTTTTCGTGCAAAGTTCATTTAACATTTCTGGTCTGCTGCACATTCAGATATAATGTTGGGAAGGGGATTCCGACCAATTATTATTTAATGTTTGTTTAATTAGGATTTGACTCTTGACAGTTTTATTATCAGTCTTCTCCAAGGTGTTGTGTCCTTCAGTTTCCAACAGCGATGCTTAAACCTAAATGTCATTCTGTGAAGATCATACTTCTGACAAAGCTAGAATATTTAACATATTCTGTCTGATCAGATCCCGAGATTTGTTTATAAGTACAACAGTAAGCAACACCCACTTTTCTACGATGTCATCTGTGGTCTTTATGTTATACTCACACTCAGTTTGACTCAACCTTTGATGAGGTGCGTAGCCTTGGTACTTCTGTGTGATAGCAGAGTCTGAGAACATCTCAGCTACACATTTGTTAAAGTCATCACAGAAGGTGAAAGCAACATTGTTTTGGGCCCCCAGCATTGCCATCAAGGAAATGTCCTTTCAGGTAAGGAAATCAATGTTTTGAGAACTGGAAACAGTTTTTTTTTTCTTTCTTGTGTATTTAAATACTCATGCATGTTCATATATATCCATAAAAACATATACATACACACATATACACATACACATAACCATATATATATATGTATACATATATACATACACATACACATACATGCACATATACACACATACATACACATACACATATATACAGCTTACATACATACGTACATATACATATACGTACACATATATACACATACATATATATATATATATACATATATACATACACACATACACATACACACATACACATACACCCATACACATACACATACATATATATACATACATATAGGGATAAGAAGACATGTATGCAGTTATCTAGTACATATTCATATACATTGTAAGCTGAGAAACACAATAATTAATTTGTACATCAATGCACACACACACACACACACACACACACACACACACACACACACACACACACACACACACACACACACACACACACAACAAAGATCAGTGTGTAAACCTCTAAGCATCATGTATGTAAGATTCATATGCACCAGTAGGTAGGTTATTCCTACAAATAAATATACACTGATACAATCATGTGCACCTGTGCTTTTTAGTTTCATGTGCATATACATATATCCTGTATCTGTCCATATATATATATATATATATATATATATATATATATATATATATATATATATATATATATATATATACCCATACATCAATAAATACACATATAGAACTGCATCTACATATACACATTAACATATACACACCTAGTGCACATATATATATATCTATATACATGCATACATACAAACACACATACATACCCACATATGCACATCCGCACATGTGTACACACACACACACACACACCCACACACATCCACATGAGTACTCCCACGCACACACACACACACACACACACATCCACATGTGTACACACACGCGCACACACACACACACACACGTGTGTACACACACACACAATCACACACACACGCGTGTACACGCACACAAACACACACACACACGTGTTCACGCACACAAACACACACACCCACACACGTGTACACACACACACACGTGTACACACACACACACACACACACACACACACACACACACACATGTGTACACTCACTCTCACACACACACACACACAGACACATACACACGTGCACACACACACACACACACACACACACACAACCCAACCAGCAGAGCGGGGCAGAGGAGAAGGTGGCCACCAGCCCCACATCCCCTTCCAAGTCAAACAACCACCGCAAGGAGCCTGACAAGCCCAGGAAGACATGGGTGCGGAATGCCCCGGGATCCCCAGGCAACCCAACGTGACGTGTCCCAGCCAAGCAAGAATGGTGCCGTCATGGTCCGCCAATGCCACACGTCCGGGTCGCCACAGCGGTGACACCAGACTCCCAAGGCCGAACAGCACTGGGCCGCACCGACCAGGGAGCCACGACGGCGGCGCACAACCCGATCCCCGCCCCAGCGGCACATCCGGGTCAGTCTGCCAATTTCTAGTCAAAGGTAATGAGGAGTGAGCTGGGAGTTGGGGAGGTTGTTTATTTATGAATTTATTATATGTATTGTATTTCCCCTCTTTTTTTCCCTCCCTTTTATTTATTTATTTATTTATTTATTTATTTATTTATTTATTTATTTATTTATTTATTTATTTATTTATTTATTTATTTATTTATTTATTTATTTATTTTTTCAAAAAGAAATGGCAAAATCCAATTATTTATCGAGGATCATTTAAGGGAAGATGTGTGTGTCTCAAATTCAAGGATAAAATAAATTTTTTCCATACTTGGTCAAACTTTGTAGTTTGTCTTTTGATTGAGGCTGATAGTTGTTCCATTGAAATTAAATCTGTTAGTAAGTTTTCCCAGAGGATGATATTGATGGAGTTTTTGGTTTTCCAGTTAATGAGGATTGTTTTCTTGGCGATGATTAGGGCAATAGAAAGGATTCTGTTGGAACTGTTATCCAGTGATAGAGTAGAAAAATCTCCCAGGAGGCAGACTGAGGGTAACAGCGGGATGCAGCAATCTAGAAGTTGGGAGAGGTTGTCAATGATACTGTGCCAGAATATTTTGACTGGGTCACAATCCCAGATAGCATGCAAGTATGTGTCCGTCACATTTTGTGTACACTGTGTACAAATTTTTGTATCTTTAAAGCCCATTTTAAACATTCTTTCCCCCGTATAGTGAACTCTGTGAATTACTTTATATTGTATTATTTGTAGATTCACATTAGGAGTGGACATAAATATGTTTTTACAGATTTGGGTCCAGAAGTCAGCATTGTAGGTAATCTCTAAATCTTTTTCCCATGTAATTGATGGGATGGATATTGTTGGCTTATTTGTTGCAATTAACTTATAGATTTTGGATAAAATTTTCTGTTGACTTGTAATTTGGATTAAATCTAATACCAGTGGTGGAAGGTTAAGGTTGGGTATTTTATTATTAAGTTTTGTTTGAACAATAGATTTAATTTGACGATATTTTAGAAATTGATTTCCTCCAATGCTATACTTCTGTACGAGGTGAGAGAAAGAAACCAGGGTGTTGTTTTCATAGATATCTTTAAGATGCGTGATGCCCTTAGTGATCCATGATGACAGATTTAATGGTTTCCTGTTCATCAAAAAATCGGGATTATTCCAAATAGGAGTGTATTTACTTGGTGATACCGTGGTATTAGTCATTTGGTAAAAGTCCCACCAGGCCGTCAGAGTTGAGGCAATGATTGGGTTTTTGAAGTAGGGGTGTTTGGTAATAGTGCGGCTTATAAATGGCAAATCAGAGATATTGATTTCTTTACAAAATAATTGTTCTAGCCCTATCCAAGAGCAATCCGATTTATTTGGCTTGATCCATTTATAAACATTCTGGAGTTTATTTGCAAGATAGTAATGCTGGAAGTTTGGGGCCTCCAGACCACCATTTATTTTATTTTTTTGTAACGTTGATAGTTTAATTCTGGCCTTTTTACTTTTCCAATAATAATGTGTAATTATTGAATCTAAAGATTTGAACCAGAGGGTTGGAGGCTTGCTGGGAATCATTGAAAAGAGATAATTTACCATGGGAAGTATGGTCATTTTAACTGTAGCAATTCTACCAATAAGATTTATTGGTAAATTCATCCAACGTTTTAGATTTTCTTCTATCGTTTTCAAGAGTGGATTATAATTAAGGCCAATTAACTGTTAGAGTTCAGTGGTAGTATGGTGGATTTAGACCAGTTAATAGTATAGTCAGAGATCTCAGAGAAGTGATTAATAAGGTTAACAGTATGGGGAATTGATGATGATGGGTTTTGTAGATATAAAAGAATGTCATCCGCATACAAGCTAATCTTATGGGTTGTATCTCCTGTTCCAATTCCTGAGATTGTGCTGTCTTGTCGTATGGCTGCTGCCAGAGGTTCTATAAAGATAGCAAATAGGGATGGAGAAAGTGGGCATCCCTGCCTTGTACCCCTGTGTAGAGTGAAGCGTTGTGATATTAATCCATTTGTGGTGACTGTTGCCATCGGTGATGTGTAAAAATCTTAATCCAATGAATAAATGATTCACCAAAGCCGAATTTTTTAAGTGTTTGAAATAAAAACTCCCAATTAACTTTATCAAATACTTTTTCTGCATCCAATGAGAAAATGGCTGTTGCTGTATCTGTTTGTGATGAGTAGTAAATCAGATTAAATAGTCTGCGTAGGTTATTGGATGAGTGCCTTCTTTTAATGAAGCCCGTTTGGTCTGGGTGGATGATAAGTGGAGTTACTTTTTCAATTCGTAATGCTAGTGCTTTACTGATAATTTTGGTGTCTGAATGAATGAGGGATAACGGGCGGTGTCTTGCTGGAAGAGTGGGATCTTTTCCAGGTTTTAATATTAAAGTAATCATCGCTGTATTCATCTCCATAGAGAGCTTAGATTTTTCCTCAATTTCTGCTATTAATCTTGTAAATATGGGTGCTAGAATATTCCAAAAGTGTTTATAAAATTCTGCTGGGAAGCCGTCTGGACCCGGTGATTTGTTATTAGGCATTAGTTGAAGAGCTTTATGGATCTCTGTTGGAGTTAGAGGTCCATCAAGTTCTCTAGCCTGATCTTCTGTAAGGTTTGGTAGGTTGATATTGTTGAGAAATTTGTTAATCTCTGATATGTCTGATTTGTTTGTAGATGAATACAGCTTTCTATAGAAATTCATAAATTCATTGTTGATTTCTTTAGGGTCTTGAACGATGTCTCCTGTTGAGTTAACAACTGTGGAGATTGTGGATTTTTCCTTGTTTTTCTTGATCTGACTGGCCAGTTATTTGCCCGATTTATTACTGAATTCAAATTGTTCATGTCTGAGTCTTTGGATGAGGAATCTACTTTTTTTATTTAGGTATTCATTCAACTGCAGTTTATATTTTTGCAGTTCAGAATGATTTTGAGGAGTTGGGTTATTAGCATTATTAATTTCCAACTCTTTAATCTTCTTTTCCAGGTTTCTTTGTTCATGCTCTTCCTTTAGAAATTAGAAATTAGAAATAGCTGTAAAGAAAGAATGAAAAAACAATGAGTCGTCTTTGTTTGGGCCATAAATACTGGCTATTGTTATTGGGTTGTTGTCAATTGTAATATTAATAATTATGAATCGCCTCTCAGGATCTTCAACTGTGTCATTATGAGTAAAGAAAATTTTTTTGTGAATTAAAATTGCTACTCATCTTTGCCTTGAATTAAAATCAGCAGTATATATTTGATTAAACAGTGGAGTCATGAATTTCCGTAAGTCTGATTTTGAAGTATGTGTTTCTTGTAACAGACATATGTCAGCCTGCAATTTATTTATATAGTCGAATATTTTTGTTCTTTTTATGTTTGATTTAATTCCGCTGATATTCCAGCTTACAAAATTTACTGAGTTCATATTGTTGGTGTTTTATTGTCTACTTCCTGTTTGAATATTGGAGCTGTATGGAAAAGCCTGAGAATCCGCTTGTGTGAACATTTAGTCAGATATTCAGAACAGATTGTGTGTGTGATGGATGTTTTCCTTCCCCTTTTCTTAACTTGAAGAAAAATATAAGTGAAAGGAACAGAGAAAAGATGTGAAGTAAGGAAAACAGAAAGACATAGAGAAGACAAAGAAACAAACATACCAAAGTGACAGTATATACATTTTCAATTTGGAGACCAAGGTGCATATTTATGAGTGCAGATAGTTTGTGTAGCCAATGATGATGAGTTATTGGTTGTTTAAAAGAGCCAGGGAGTGATATTCTGGTCACGAAACATCTGACCATTAATGTGCAGTTTATCCACCGCGAATACCGCCTTTTTCCCTCCTTTAATGAACTGCTTCCTGATCTGGAACAGAACCTTCCTTCTGTTCAGAATCTCCCGTGGGAACTGATCATTCCTGCCGTAGTCGGATCCTCTCAGGTTCCTCCTCTGGCATTGCACTTGTTGTTTTTGTTTAAAGTGTTCGAATTTGGCTACGATTGGACGTGGACGTTTGTTTTCCGGGTTTTTGCACCCGATATGATGAACTCTATGAAACGAAATGTCTTTCACCGTGCTGGCTGGGATTTTTAGTTGTTTTATCATGAATTCTTTAATCAGCTGCTCAGGATTGTCGTCTCTTGTTTGCTCCGGGATTCCAGAAAACACCAGATTGTCCCTCATGCAGCGCGATTGTAAGTCAAGCATCGCTTCTTTTATTTCTTTATTTTCTCTCGTAACGACCGCCAACTGGGATGACATCGATGTCACAGATTCTTGGAGGGAAAAGTTTTCTGTAGTCAGCGCAGCGATTTGGTTTTGGCTGAATTCCAGACTTTCGCGTAGCTGCTGGAATTGTTTGTGCAATAATTCAACAAGCGCCATCCTATTGTCCAATCCGGACAGTTTTTCATTAATAGAGACGAGAATGTCACTCACCTCTGAGCTGGATGAGTGTCTCGGAGAACTTTGTGTAGATTTGGACTGTCTGATTCTCTTACTTGGTGTGGGCTTGACTTTCTCCATATTGCTCGCTGTATTGGCGTCCTCCGCGGCACAAAACATGTTGTAGAACGTGTCAATAAAGTTTTCGAGTTCTTCCAGGGTGAAAGAATCCAGTATCCGCTCGGATATTTTAAGTTTCATCTGTATTTGTATATTTACAATGTAATGCTATCCTCGATTACTAAATGAGTATAAAATCTATTTTCAAAGTGCTTTGAACCAAAAACAACAACTTCAGTATTACCACTAAACAGCTACTAAACTCTATTATTAGAGTTTATTGGCAGGAAATTAGCAGTAATCCAGGTCTTCATGTCATTGAGATGGGTTTGTAATCCACATGGTTTACTGGTCTCATCTGGCTCCATGGATGGATGAAGCAGAGAATTATCTGCACAGCAGCAAAGTTTATCCCATCCTGACTCATAATAGTATCTAATGGGAGCATGTACAGAGTATAAACCAAGTATTAGAATCCTGAGGATCACCAACCATCTCTGGTGTATGTGAGAAAGACACCTCATGAATACTTTGGAATCTAAAATATACGTTAACCAAGATAATCCAGTTCCTTTAATGTCAATAACATGTTGAAGTCTCAGTTATAGAAGTCATGTCTTATTCTGAATCATTTTTGGTATCAGAAGCATCAAAATCACTTTCTACGTTTACATTTTTCGGTGTTTTTTTCCACTCCCCATCTTTGACAGCTGGAACTGGCTTTGACAAATTTTTCTTACTGCTTCATTTGCACAGCAAACCTTGAAGAAGTTTCTGAAATGCAACATGACAGCAACCCACTTTCTCCAACATCTTCGCATCTTAATCACCGTTGGGATTTGTAAGCTTTTCATTTTTATGAGTTTAAAAATGCATGCAGTAATGACAAGAAAAAAGTATATAATTAATCCACATCTCATTATTTTACCAACCATCAAACAGCTGAAGATACATTTCCAGCCGAGTTCATGAAATGCCTCATCTGTGAAGATGAACACATTCCCCTTAAAGATCCTTCATGGTCACAAAGTATTTCTGGGAGAATAAATGCAAACATTTTTGGATTATCAAAGGACATGTTTTGCACCCAGATTGACCAAACTCAGTTTCTTAAGAAAAATATGTACCTGTCAGAGATTAAAGTTCCTTTTAACAGTAAAAGGAAAAATGTGATGGATATTTCAAGAGAGGATTGAGAGATTATTTCCTGAGCTCATGTTTGCCACATTTTTGTAAATATGAGTAGATTTTCAGTTAAAAGTAGGAATCCTGACTTTAATGCAACTCTGCAGAAAACTGCTGCACAAAATAAATTATATTATTGTTAGTTTAATTGTTTCTCTGTGATAGTTTTTAAATTTAGTGTAAAAAGTGTGTACAATTTTATTACATGTAAAACAAGCTGGTTGGAAAACTGAGCTGTTAGTTTCACTAAATCAGGTGGCGGATTTGTAAGTAACGAGTGAACTAGAAGAACAAGAAACTAGACATTTGTAAGTCTAGTTAAATGTTTCATTATGAGTCCTCATTATAAAAGCTTTTTCATAAAAGCTGATTTCCACCACTAGATGGCAGCAAATATTTGAGGAAAGGATGAGTCGTTGCACTCTTTCTCACTCTCAGTCTCTTTTGAGCTTTAAATAATATAAACCTGTGTATTTCAAACAGACTGCCCTGCATTTGTTGAGTATAAAATGGGAAAAGGATAAAGTGTTATATATTCAATCTTTAGTGTGGAGCTGAATGTTTTTTTTTTGTTTGTTTTTTTTTTCCAAAAAAGACTGGTTAACAAGACTTTTACTTATGGCTTTGAACTGGGTTTTACACATGTTGCTCCAAAAACTACAATGTAGGACATATTGCTGTTTTATGGAAGAAAAAGTTCATATTTACTTACTTTTTAATATCTCTACTTTTGTGCCCAAAATATTCCAGGTGTGCTGCATAGATCTACTCCCAGACAAATCATTATTTACTTTTGTTTCTGGCTGTATATTTGCATTGTCAAGCTGCAGAACTATTCTGGAGCAATCCAATTCCTCTATTGACCTTGTTTAAATGGATAGAATTGTTTAGATAAGGCTCTGAAATGTTTGAACAGTAGAGCGTTGCACATCGTAGAAAGATAGTCATAGCTCGTAGCGAGTCATGAGTTCTTTTGCTGTCTAGAAATTTTTTTTTTAACTTTTGGTATTTCCAGACAACCCATCCTGCTGTGTTCTTTGGTAAGAAATCGCTGAGGTCCACCAGTGTGTTTATTAGTGTTCCAGCTTTGGTGAATTAATTATTCATTGGATAATAATTCTTTATACATCACCGACGGCAAAAGTCACCACAGATGGATTAATATTGCAGTGTTTCACTTTACACAGGGGTACAAGGCAAGGATGTCACTTTCCCCATGTTTCCCCAACCAGACGTCTCTATAAATTCCAGCATGGAACTATAATAGAATACACCTGTGCAACAAATCCAGTCATGATATTTCCTCGCTCCTAAATATTCCAAAGTCAACTGTCAGTTGTTTTATAAGAACATGGAAGTGTTTTGGGAATGACAGCAACTCAGCCATGAAGTGGTAAACCATGTAAACAGATGGAGCAGGGTCAGCAGATGCTGAGGTGCATAGTGCGAAGAGGTCACCAACTTTCTGCAGTCAGTCGCTACAGACCTCCAAACTTCATGTGACCTTCAGATGAGCTCAAGAACAGTCTGCAGAGAGCTTCATGAATGTATTTCCATGGTCGAGCAGCTGCATCCAAGACATACATCTCCAAGTGCAATGTAAAGCATCGGATGCAGTTGTTTAAAGCATGCCACCACTGGACTCTAGAGCAGTGGAGACGTGTTCTCTGTGGCAAATTGCCACAAAGTGACAAATTTGCTTCTCCATCTGGCAATCTGATGGACAAGTCTGGGTTTGGTGGTTGCCAGGACAACAGTACTTGTCTGACTGCATTGAGCCAAGTGTAAAGTTTGGTGGAGAGGGGATTATGGTGTGGGGATGTTCTTCAGGAGCTGAGCTTGGCCCCTTAGTTCCAGTGAAAGGAACTCTGAATGCTTCAGCTTACCAAGATATTTTGGACAACTCCATGCTCCCAACTTTGTGGGATCAGTTTGGAGCTGGCTCCTTCCTCGTCCAACATGACTGTGCACCAGTGCACAAAGTAGGTCCATAATAACCTGGATAACAGACTCTGGTGTGGATGAACTTGACTGGCCTGCACAGAGTCCTGACGTCAAACCTTTGGGATGAATTAGAGCGGAGACTGAAAGCCAGGCCTTCTCATCCAACATCAGTGTGTGACCTCATAAATGTACTTCTGGAAGAATGGTCAAAAATTCCCATAAACACACTCCTAAACCTTGTGGACAGCCTTCCTAGAAGAGTTGAGGCTGTCATAGCTGCAAAGAGAGGAAGAGTAGAAGACCAATGTCATATTGAATATAGATTAGCAATGGGATGTCACTTAACTTAATATGCAGTCAAGGCAGGTGAGCAAATGCCTTTTTATAGTTTGATTAGATATTTTAAACTGCAGAAAACGGGTATTTCTAAGAAAGTGTTGATCCAAAGCTACAAGGAGGACACTCTTTATCTAAACATCCATCTATATTGGCTCAGTTAATCTCATGTTTCCTTCAGGCAAAAGTCCTAACAAACTTTATATCTAGTGTTATAAATTCCTCAGGGGCAAAGATTACTGAGTTAATATTTCCCTTATGACATAGATAAGTAAAAGGTATCTTAGGACACTCAATAGTGTTGAGAAGGAGCAGGACAACTCCCTTGTTAGTTTCAGATTTGCAAAAACACATAAAAAGAAATACTGATCATTGACTAATAAAAATCAGACATTGCTACAGAACTGTTGTTCAACAGAATCATTACAAAATAAAATAATGAAACTGATCTGGACAGCACTGATGGGACTATGAACTTTTATATTTTGTTGCAAAACAATGTAGTCAAGTGTTTTCTGTAACTACCAACAACAAGACGGTTAATTTCAGCCGGTTTCAGACACCAAGTTAACTCAGTCGTTCACAGAGTCGGTATTACTGCGGTAACCTGGGCAGGTTTACGTCAACATACCTGGAGGTAGTTTCCATGTTCTTCCTGAAACAAGTGAAGCTGACACAAGTTCAATTTCATTATATAACCCACATTTAGGACTGAGGCTGTGATAGTGAGGATGTAAATATTAGTTTACTGAAGTCAAAACAGCCTTGATTGTGACACCCTGATCATTTTTTTTTAAGTTAAGGTTAGAATATAATTGCTTTTGACCCTGCGTTTGCATCCGTTCACGTCCACCAGATGCGTTGTGTTTCTTGGTTCAGTGCCTCTATGTATGATACTCCACTAGGGGGCAGATTTTCAAACAGAGTTATTGTTTTGGTTTCAAGTGAAACAAAATGTTTGTTGGAAGATATGTATGTATAAAGATATAGTTTAGTTAACAAGAAAAAAGTGGTTAGAAATTCTTCTATTACTCTGAAGGATGCCACAAAGAGAACAGTGTGAATTACAATGTTCAAACACGTTATAACAAAAGTATGAAGAAAGCAGCCGCCAGAGTGATCACGCTCTTAAAAAAAATGAAATGAAAAATGATTTTCCACGTAATTCTCACAGCTATTTTCCATGTTTGGATTGAACTGGTTTTGATTTGGTCTTGGCAGAGAAAACAGCCGTGCATCAGAGATGGTGGTTTGGACATTAAATATGGTTTGAATAATGGACACGGACAGAGAGGGTCCTCTGGCAGAGGCACAAAAACTGACTTTGTTTAATGTAATTCTACATACGTCGGGACAATAGTGACAGAAAATCAAAAAATCAAATAAAGCTGGACATAATCACATGGCTGCCAGAGAGTATGGTTCTTAAATATTTAGGAGAAAAAAAAACTGTCCTACGTTCTGTATGAAATGGAAGGCCAATCAACTAAGAATTGAAAGAATCATTTTATGAAATTAGAAATATTCATCATTTATTTGCCTTTTGGGTGTGATCAGTTTTGAAATAATGTGAGTCAGTTGCACTGTTTGTTTGCTGTTGTTTTATTACTTCTTTATAAACCTTTATGTATGAAAGGGTTATTGTAACATTTGTTATCTGCTTTGTCTCAAACTGTGTTTGGATTCACCTCCTCGTCTGTCTTCTGCATGTCTTCATTATAGAAAATACAAAAGATGTTTAAGGGAAAGCGGGAGCTGTAAACCACATCTGGAACAATGTTAGAGTGCCTATTTTTCAACTTTACATTTTCATCAATGCTCTATTTATTAATTATGTAAACTTCTTACTGTTACTCTTAGATCACCTTCTTGCATATCAGTTTTCGTTGCTATGCCCTGGACAAGTCTCATAGAGAATCTAGAGTACTTAATAAAACCCAACTAAATCAATGTTGGTACTGGTATTTTCATCATAAATTAATATAAAATATTAAAGCATTAAAATGCCAAACAAAAGAGATATGTTTTATATTTCTATTTGGGTCCTAGAAATTGGCATACATTTGAAATGTATAAGTCACATGGTTATAAAGCTATTGAACAAGAGAAAACCCAGAAAATAAATGACAAACCATTTTTCCACATATAAAAATATTTAAAAAAATTCAAAAGTGTCCTCAAATACAATACAAAGAAATTTGATTTTTTTTTTACACTTTTCAACAACAGTTCGGGTGGCTTTACAGTTTCTTAGTCAGATTTTTATGGAGGGTCTCGAAAAGAAAAATCTGCAATGTTTTACCAGTCGGTAGTTTGTTGACTGTCCCTAAACGAGACTGTGGGTGACAAGTAGTTACTGTATGTCAAATATTAAAAATTAAACTAATTGTGGGTGTGTGTGTGTACATGTTTATGTATTTGTGTGTATCCCTATGTGCATGTATCTATTTAGGTGTATGTGGATACATGCAAGTGGATGTATATACTTATATGGATGATATGCATGGGTGTGTGTATGTATGTATGTATGTATGTATGTATGTATGAATATGAGTTGCATGAGTGTAAGTAAATGATTACGGGGAAATGTATTGTGACATGAACATGCAAAGTGTATGCATATACTGATATACTATATGCAATTTAAAGGTATGTGTATGTATATCATATGAATAGCTACTTATATATATATATATATATATATATATATATATATATATATATATATATATATATATATATATATATATATATGTGTGTACTTCAATTAGGCACACCTGTACAGCATGTATCAATGTATATTTGTATGTATGTATAATCATGTACATGTGCATATGTATTTTACACCTATGCATAGCAAAACTCTTAGATGTCCACACATTAATCCACGGTTTATTTTCATTGATTGTATGAATATGTGTGTGTGTGTGTGTGTGTGTGTGTGTGTGTGTGTGTGTGTGTGTGTGTGTGTGTGTGTGTGTGTGTGTGTATGGATTATTTATCTATCTTCTCTGTTTATAACTTTATTTTGATATATGTGGACATGTATGAGTATTTAAATACTTCTATGCCTATTATATATATGACTTTTCAATACTGCCTCCAACCCCCCCCAAACGCTCAAACGACGTGATTGTAAATAGAAAGCTCCTCCCCCCTTTTCTCTGTTTTCTTTTTTGCTTATAACACTTGATTGTCTTGTGTCCACTTTTTACTCTTTAAACAACACATTATAAACTCTTCTTGATGCATATTACAACACAGACACCAGACTGCACCACCACTGTCTCGTCTCTCTCTCCTGCTCTCTCTCTCCTCACCCTCCACACCCGGTGACTCTAGCCCTCCTCTGCAGAATATTTATATCCCTCTTTCTGACTCTCCCTTTACTTTTATCTTGTTTGATTTCTCCAGGGATCAATAAAAATATAGTTTGACTGTTATGAGGGCTGGTGAAGGTAGCACACTTGCACACACTCACCCACACACACAAAACACCCTTGGTTACTAGATTAAAATGCATATATACAACTCCGGTTATACCAACATGGTATCAATCATAAATATATGTGCAAACAAGGGCAAAAAAAAAAAAAAAAAAAAAAAAAAAAAAAAAAAAAAAATTAAACTAATTTCACCACAGTAGTTACTCACAGAGAGTAGCTTCAGACATTTCTACCGATATATTAGAAGAATGGCCACAGTATTGTTCAGTCACATGGTGCTCTGATAAGATCTCATTAAGTATCTTATCAGAGCAACATGAATCAATCATTTTTCACTGGCAGAGCGAGTGAACGGAAGATTCCTCACAGATTAAACACAACAAAGAGAACCCGCAAGATATTTATAATCTTATATAAACTTTTAAGAACACATTTAATGCAATATCTTATGGATTTCCACTGGATTTTTTTTTTTTGTTTTCCAGCAGCATTAACATTATCCTGCATTGACAAAATTATGAGAAAGTCTGAATCCTTCAAAATCACAATATCCAGGTATCAGTTTTTTTTTTTATTTATTTATTTTTTTTATGGCATGGCTGCTGGAGTGTTATAAACCACGTGGTTTCTGAGCATCTGAAATCAAAAAGTGAAAGTATAAGATTACTATATAAACACTGATTGTTTCTCGCTCAGTGTTTGTTTGCAGCAGTTTTTCTCAGCAGCAGCACAGCAAAGCTAGGAAAACTTACACACGAAGTGTTAGAATATCTGATTTCATTCATGTAAATATATATATGTATATGTATATGTAAATGTATTTGTATATGTAATGAAATGAATATGGTTTGTTTTTGATGAAGTTACTTTGTTTTTATGTCATGGCAATAACTGACAAACAACACTTTTGAAGTTCAAATTGTTTAAATTTTTTAACTTTACTAATTTACTACCATCAAAAAAGTCAGTTTAACTGAGTTTATGGACACAAATTTTAATTACTAATAATCAATGTTTTTTAGATCTTTTAGCCATTTTTTGACAGTATTAGAAGAGGAGCTGGGTGGAGAGAGAAATGAGCAGATCTGCAGCAAAGGGCCACAAACGTGGACTGAAACCTTAATTAAAATAAACCTTAAAATAAATGTTTTAATATCTAATAAGACCAAAACAAGCACATGCAAAATAAATCAAACCTGTTAGTTTGATATATCAGCACATCATAAAAAAATAATCTGGCTGTGAAAATATTTTCAAAATATGTTAATTAAAACCTCCTTAAGTAGCAGTACATGATATTTTACACCATCTCTCTGTGTATTTACAAAACAAACAAACAACAAAAATACATGAGCAATGAATGTGAGCATTTAAAAAATCATGGGCAGCAACTAATTATTTTAGTACTTTTTTTATTTCCATTTGTACAGCAGGAGTTATTTGTACAGTGATTAGAGTGCAGAACATGTTGACAAGGCAGTTGATCTTTGACTTCATAATGAACGGGACTTTGACAGCCAGAGCGCCGAGTCCTGTTTATGGGCTTCTCCTTTCTTACAATCATCTTTAATGCTGTTGAAAGAGGGAAATGACAGGAGATCTTTTTTCACATGACTACTACCAACATTAACATGGCAATGACAATTTGTGTCTCAGTACCAATCAATGAACTTTCCTTCTTAAACCTTCAATTACAGCAAAAGTGGACAAAATTCCCAACCACAGGTGTTATCACACGGATCCTAACTGCATTCAGTTAATTAATTATGCAAATATCCATCCATTATCTATACCCACTTTATCCGTTTCCGGGTCACGGGGGTCTGTCGGTGCCTATCCCGACGCATAGTAAGCGAAAGGCAGGGGTCCACCCTGGACAGGTCGCCAGTCTATCCAACTGAACTCAACTCAACTCAACTCAACTCAACTCAACTCAACTCAACTCAACTCAACTCAACTCAACTCAACTCAACTTTATTTATAAAGCACTTTAAACAAAACAAGATTCACCAAAGTGCTGAACAAAGCATAAAATTAGTAAAAGAGCATGGCAATTATCAGACATAAGACATTTAAAATCCAGGGCCACATAGAAGGCAAACAACCAATGACACTCACATTCACACCTAGGGAGATTTTAGTATGATCAATTATCCTACCCTGCATGTTTTTGGACCGTGGGAGGAAGCCGGAGTACCCGGAGGGAACCCACGACCATGAACATGCAAACTTCACACAGAAAGACAGACCAGGCCGGGAATCGAACCAGGAACCTTCTTGCTGTGAGGCAACAGTGCTAACCACTAAGGTGTAACATGAAGATGGCAAATGTTTTGTACAAAATCTACATGCGCTCAACACAAGAGCAGAAAAAGTATATCCAAAGAAGGTCCACAGTCGTGCTGCACAGCTCAACAGCTTTGTGAACTTTGTGGAAGGTTCTGTCATGACTGCAACATGTCAGAAGAGGTCTGCAGATAAAAAAAAAAAAAAAAAAAAAAAAAAGTGTGTGTATATATGTGTATATATATATATATATATATGTGTGTATATATATGTATAGGGATATATGTAACAATAAAAAAATAAATAAATAAATAAGTAAATAAAAAATATATAAAAAATTGAGAGATCAATGGGCCAGGTGGGGGGAGGGGGGTAACATGAGGGACTACCAGGGGAGCATGTGCTGGACGGCCCCTGCAGGTCGCTGGGTGCCCGGGGATCCGGCCCGCGCTCCTACTGTCTGGGTCTTGTCCTGCGGGGGGGGTGCCTGGGTCTCGGGGGGGCCGGGGCTGCTCCTTGGCTGCGGCGCCTGGTACCGGGGCTGACTACTGGGAGGGGCCCCCTGGTTGGAAGTAGTGCGGTGGCGGTCCACCGGCCGGGTGCGCCGGGATGTGTTGGCGGGCTCCTTTTCCCTGGCCTGGCGTGGCCTCTGGGTGTCGGCTGGTTTCCCCCCCCCCCCCCCCCCTGCCCCCTGTTCCTGTCCCTCCGCCTTGGCTCTGTAAGTTGGCGACTGCGGGTGGTGGCTGCCTCGGTCCCCCGGGGCTGCTCGCTCTGCCCGTGTTTCCTCTCGCCGCCTCCCTCCCCTCTCGCCGCCTGGCCCCCCCCCTCTGCCGGCCCAGTGCTGTTCGGCCCTGGGAGTCTGGTGTCACCGCTGTGGCGGCCGGACATGTGGCGGTGCGCCGACGCTGGCGGACCGTGACGGCACCGTTCTTGCTTGGCGGGGACGCGCCATGTTGGGTTGCCTGGGGATCCGGGGACGCCCCGCGCCCTTGTCTTCCTGGACTTGTCAGGCCCCTTGCGGAGGTGATTTGACATGGAAGGGGAGGTGGGACCGGTGGCCGCCTTCTCCTCTGTCCTGCTCTGCTGGGTGGGTTGGCTGCAGCCGCCTCTTGAGGGGGGGGCATGGGTTGGCTTGGGGGCGGGGGGGCAGAGGGGCGATGACCGGTGACGATGGGAACCAACAAGAGCTTTGTAAGAATAATTACTTTAGCAAAGTTAAAAATAACTATTCAAAGGAAGGAGGTATGTAAATGATTTGTTGTTGTCATTTTTTATTGTGATTATTATCATATTTTTGTATATGTATGTATTTATGTGCACAAAGAATTATGAGTATGTAGGTATTACCATATATATATATGGGTTTCCATGTTGTCGGTGTGCATGTACATGTGTGTGTGTGTGTGTACGTGTGTGCGCATTTACACGAGTGTGTGTGTGTGTGTGGGGGGGGGGGGGGTAGGGTGTGCGTACACGTGTGTATGTGGGTGTATGTGTGTGTGTGTGGGGGGGGGGGGGGTAGGGTGTGCGTACTCGTGTGTATGTGGGTGTGTGTGTGTGTGTGTGTGTGTGGGGGGGGGGTAGGGTGTGCGTACACGTGGGTATGTGGGTGTGTGTGTGTGTGTGTGTGGGGGGGGGGGGGTGCGTACACGTGTATGTATGTGTGGGTGTGCGTGTGCATGTACGTGTGTGTGTGTGTGCGTGTGCATGTACGTGTGTGTGTGTGCGTGTGCAGGTACACGTGTGTGTGTGTGTGTGTGTGTGCGTGAGAGTACACGTGTGTGTGTGTGGGTATATGTGTCTGTGCACGTGCGTGTGTGTGTGTGTGCATGTGTGTGTACATACACATGTGGACGTGGGTGTGGGTGAGTGCAAACACATGTGGAGGTGTGTGTGTGTGTGTGTGTGTGTGTGTGTGTGTGTGTGTGCATGGGAGTACACATGTGGAGGTGTGTGTGTGCGTGTGTGTGTGTGTGTGTGTGTACATGTGCGGATGTGTATATGTGGGTATGTATGTGTGTTTGTATGTATGCATATATATAGATATATATAAGTATGCACTAGGTGTTTATATGTTACTGTGTATATGTAGATGCATTTCTATATGTGTATTTATTAATGTATAGGTATATATATATATATATATATATATATATATATATGGACAAATACAGGATATATGTATATGCACATGAAACTAAAAAGCACAGGTGCACATGATTGTATCAGAGTATATTAATATGTATGAATAACTACTTACTGATGCACATGTATCTTACATACATAATGCTTCGAGGTCAACACACGGATCATTGCTGGGTGTATGTATACGGGTGTGTGTGTGTGTGTGTGTGCATTGTGCATTGAGGTACAAATTGAGTTGCTCTGTTTACAATGTATAAAGAATATGTACTAGATAACAGCATACATGTCCACATATGTATGTGTATGTATGTATGTAGGTATTATATATGACTACTCAATACTGCCTCCAGCACCCCCCCAACGCACAAACGATCAGAAATGTGATTGTAAATATGAAACTCCTCCTCCTTTTTCCTCTATTTTCCTCTATTTTCATTTTCTATTTTTTTTTTTTTCCTCTTTTTTTGCTTATAACGACTGATTGTCTTGTGTCCACCTTTTACCCCTTAAACAACACATTATAAACTTCTTGACAAATATTACAACACAGACACCAAACTGCACCACCACTGTCTTGTCTCTCTCTTCTGCTCTCTCTCTCTCCACTTTCCACACCCGGTGACTATAGCCCTCCTCTGCAGAACATTTACACCCCTCTCTCCGACTCTCCCTTTACTTTTATCTTGTTTGATTTCTCCAGGGATCAATAAAAATATAAGTTTGACTGTTATGAGGGCTGGTGAAGGTAGCACACTTGCACACACTCACCCACACACACAAAACACCCTTGGTTACCAGATTAAAATGCATATATACAACTCCGGTTATACCAACATGGTATCAACCATAAATATATATGCAAACAAGGGTTAAAAAAAAAAAAAAAAAAAAAAAAAAAAAAAAGAAGAGGTCTGCAGTCATTTTTCAGTGATATTCAGAGTGAATCAAGCGTGAGAGTAAACACTCAAATGTTCCTCAGTTTTTTTGTTCAGGAAACTCAATTTGAAGATGCTTTGAGTTTTCTTTGTCTTTTTTTTTAAATGTAATTGTGCTTTATTTCATTTTAGGAAACCACAAGATGCCGGGCATGGGTAGAGGTGAGTATCTTTATTAAGATGAAACTCCTATTTGCAATGATGAGTTCTGATATTTATAGTTTCTTTTTCTTTATAATTTCTTGCATGAATTTCACAGTTCAGGTCCACAAAGTCACAACAGGGGAACCATTTAAGGCAGATGAAGAACTGCTGAGAAACTTCAAAGATTACACATCAATTAAGTTTCATGTCTATGAATATGAGATGATACTAATTTATTTCTTTTTAGAAAGCCTGTGATGCGGTTTAGAGGTGTAGGTGATTGTCTTTCTGATGTTTTATCTTTTCCTGCTCTGTATTTCCCTGCATGTCTACAGTTAAGGTCCACAAAGTCACCACAGGAGAAACATTTGGCGCAGATGAAGATCTGCTGAGACATGTAACAAATGGACAACATGTGACGATCACAAACCAACAGGAAAGTGAATTCATCATTGTCTTCTGTCCAATCAGCTCTCGTGTTGGGCCAAATGTGGATGCAGCCATGAGGGAGATGTCAGGTACTGTGTTAAACCTGTTTTATGATTTGATATCACAGTTTATTTCATCTTGGTTTGGTGCTTAATTGTGGACTTTTATAAAACCATAATGTGTGTGTACACAGAGATGCAAATCTTACATATTTATTTATTCTTTTCCTGGTGTCAGCAGGAGAAGATTATTCTGGTTCTGATGCACCACACCCGTGACCTCAACTACTCAGCTGGTGGGAGAAGATGGACTAAGACCTTCAAGAATGTTGTCTTGGATGTTGATGTACTCTTCCACAAAACTGTGCCAGGACACAGGAAGGCTGTCAGTCAGATACGAGATTCCTTAACTCAGCATAATATCTTTAATCCATCCACCCATCTCCATATACCCGATTATTCTGTTTTAAGGTCACAGGGATCTGCTGGAGATCAGTGTTGGCCTTCCCTTCTTTGCAAAGGATTGATCAAGACTGCTGTCTCTGGGTGGTTCATTCCTATAATTTAGAGGTTTCGATGACCCTAACAGTGGCGTCCCATCTGAGCCTGCATCACGTCCTTGATGCAACTGGTCAGCTAATCTGAGCAACTGGGAATATAAATGCCAGTAACAGCTTAGAGGTAGGACGGGTTAAGGCCATTTCAAAATGTAAGAGCCCCAGACTGCACCGATGTATGAAGTTTAATTTTAAGCCCACCACTACCTTACCGTTTAATTTTCTCAGTTCATCAGACCTGAGCATCACTGTCTGACGGTGCTCGTGGCTACAACCCTTCACCATTCCTTGCGAAAAGAGTGTGCTTTGTTTTATGCAAAATCCACTAATCAAGCAGAAATAAAGTCTGGGGTTTTAGAGTAAATGACGGACACAAGCAAATGGAAAACAAAAATCTGTATTGAAGAGGGGTTTGGAAAACAAGTGTGTGTGTGTGTGTGTGTGTGTGTTGTGTGTGTGTGTGTGTGTGTGTGTGTGTGTGTGGTGTGTGTCTGTGTGGTGTGTGTGTGTGTGTGTGTGTGTGTGTGTGTGTGTGTGTGCAGGTTTACTCTTAGTTCCTAAAAGATCCAGATGTAGATTTGGAGGACGGATCTTCTGCTATCAGTAACCATCACTATGGAACCAACTTCCAGTTTGGGTTCAGGAGGCTGACACCATCTCCTCCTTTAAAACTAAACTTAAAACATTTCTGTTTAATAAAGCATGTAGTTAGTTCAAACTTTAGTGTGTTAGGACCAGTATTCAGAGCTGCAGCTGCAGGACCAGACTGGAGCAGCTGGTCTTCAACACAGCTTCATCCTAGATCTGCTGCTATAGACCTGCTGCAGGGGGACACCAACATGATCCAGGTCCTGCTCAAGGTTTCTTGACTTTCTTGAGTTTTTCTTGCCACTGTTTGGCTTAAGGTTTTTCTTCCACTAGGGGAGTTTTTATCTGCCGTTGTTTATGTAATAATTGCTCAGGGGTCATGTTCTGGGTCTCTGGAAAGATCCTAGAGGCAATTTGCATTGTAATAGATGCTATATAAATATAATTGAATTGAATTGAATTGAATGTGGATTTTATGTAGTAATCTCATACTTTAATTTTTGATTTCAGATAGTTATAAACCACCAGGTTTGTAGCACTCCAGCAGCCATGCCTTAACGAAACCTGATATCTGGATATTGTAAATTTCTTTGAAGGATCCAGATTTTATTATCATATATCTGTGTAATACAGGACATTTTTAACACTGTTGGGAAAAATTACAACATTAGAATCAGAATCACAATACTTTATTTATCCACAAGCAAAATTCTATTTGTAACAGTGCTCCATGTAACCAACACTTTAAGATAAATAAAATAAATAAATACAAAAAATTATATTTTGTCTGCCAGTGAAACATTATTGATCATGTTATACTGATATAAAGCTTTGCTAACAAAATAGACTAATAGACCTCCTATAAACCACATAGTTCATTTCTATAAATTGATGTACTCTCATTTATTTGATGTACTTGATGATATATATATATATATATATATATATATATATATATATATATATATATATATATATATATATATATATATATATATATATATATATACATACTTGTTTAGAGAACTGAAATATATGAGATAAAATGTTCTTCATATATACTTGCATTTCCTCTGACTGCACATCAATAATCATCAACTGCTAAAAGTATGGTTTAAGTCAGAGCGCAATTGTGATTAAAGCAGCCTCAAAGAGCTGTTTGAGGAAGATCGCAGACAGTTTTCTTTGTTGAAACATATTTTATTTCATTTCTTTTTTGCAGATCTCAACAAAGCAAGTGAGATGGGTCTGGTGTACCTTTGGGACTATCAACCTCATAATGGTGAAATCAGTTAGAATTTTGATCCACGGATCAGTTGGTTTTGGAAAATCGAGCTTAATTAACTCTTTCAAAGCAGAAGTGGCACACAAAGACACTGCAGAGCCGAATGAACATCACTAAAAAACTGGTATATGGTCTTAGATGCAGACTTGTTGGCACCTAGGAGTGGAAAAGAGCTCTTGGAGTGAGGATGTTGAAGGAATAAACAAAACTGGTCATATAGTGGCAAATGTAAGATAATGAAACATGTTTGATGTATGGGAAGAGTGAATGAACAGTCTTGATATGATACTCTAATATGATCATGTTTAACAGGCTCACTGCCAACATGTAGTTGTAACATGTTATGAGGTGATGAAGGCATACATTAAAAAAAAACACACCAATAAGAATTTAGACTCAAATATAGTCAAAACTTGTACTTAAGATTAATTATAAGACACCAATGTATTTGAATCAAGATTAATAAAAAAGGGCATGATTACACCTGTCTATAGCTAAAAACCCAACCACAAAGTTAGATTTTAAAAGGTGATGCATAACTTTGTTGCTTCAGTAGTTTCTGCAGAACTTTCTGCAGGAAAAAAATTGAATGTGTACATTACTCTTACCACCAATGGATGAAATATTTGGCTAGTCAAATAACCGAGCAATCTTGTATAGTATGCTACAAATGCAAAAAACAAACCTGTGGTTTTTGCCCTTTCTGGGCCAATAGATGTGATGAAACTAGTACATAACCAGTGGAATGTACAATAAATGTGGCTGCTGGATACAGGAACCAATGGACGAGTGACACCTCAATCTGTCCAGACTCATTACCCGTACAACTGTCAGTAATGATTCCCAGAAGTCCCAGAAAGCAGAATACATCCATTCTGCATAGCTGATGGACATTGCTTAATGTATGCAATACATCTTGGTCGCACAACAGACAAACAAATCCATCAAACGTTTACATATATATATATTACATATATATATAACAATAAATGCAAAGATGCCGTGGGGCATATGGGCGGTTCATGCTGGACTCGACATCTACAACACCGCCGCTAAGGCAAAGATTCAATGTAAGCAGGTGGTCAAAAGTCGGAGATATCTGTATTTAGGTTTTCAAATGCAAATGCAGCGAAACTAGCGGACAATTTGACGTTTCCTAGAAAAAAATAAAATATTAATACGTCATATTTAGCAAAGTTAAACTCATCTGATGTAATTTGAATGAACACAAAAACTCTTTCATAATCACACCCATAATCTTCCTTTAAATGTTCCAATTTAAAAGGCCTACAATCAAATTGAAAAAGTTGTAGAAGTTTAGTGCCATTTGTTAATTGTTGTTTCAACATTCAAGAAATTAAATGATCACAAATATATAAAATATAGGACATTAGAGAGAATAGGAATACACCTGTCAAGAGAGACGGTGCGGATCCATCCGGATGCTTGTTGATGTCGGCGGCATTAACTTCCAACGACTGGTCCATGCTTAGACTGACGATACTGGCTCAGGACAACTCGGAAGAAGTAGAAGAAGAAAATGAAACGTTAGGTGGGGGGATGTGAAAGAATTTTTATCATAGCAGGACACATACAGTCTGCACAAACTAGCCAGAGTCAATTTTACCCGGAATAGGGGGTTTGCAGCGAGACCGTTGAACCAATTTCAAGCCGATCTGTGCGACATGCAAGCTTTAGCGGATCACAACGACGGAAATAAGTATTTGCTGACGGTCATCGATGTTTTTTCAAAAAAGGCCTACGCCCGCATTTTGAAGAAAAAAACGTCTGACGAGTTAACAAAAGCTTTCCAGTCCATTTTCCAAGAAAGTCAGATTCCCGAAAAAATTAAAACGGACGCTGGCAAGGAGTTTTTTAACAAAAGTTTTCAAAGTCTAATGAAAAAGCATGCAATCGTGCATTTTGCCACAGCCAGCGATTTGAAAGCCTCCGTGATTGAAAGATTTAACTGAACGTTAAAAACTAGGATGTGGATATTCTTTACCGCCAACAACACAAGACGTTACGTGAACGTTTTGCAGGATTTAGTAGAGGGATACAATAAAAGTTTTCAGTTTTCAAAGCATAAAAATGGCCCTGGCCGATGTAACTTTTGAAAACACCCCCCAAGTCTTTCGCAATCTCTACGGCACTTTCCAAGATTGTCACAAAAAAATAAAGATGAAATTTAAAAAAGGAGATCCGGTAAGAATATCCAAATTGAGAGGAAAGTTTGATAAAAAGTACAAGCACAGTTTTACGGTGTTCACCGTAGCAGGGGCTTTTCCTCGCACCCCTCCCTTCTACAAACTTGAGTATTACAACCGCGAGCCCATAGGGGGATCTTTTTTACGAGGCGGAGATGCAGAAAGTCAAACTGAGTAAAGACCGGACGTATCACGTATAGAAAATTTTAGGGAGGCGTATGGTCAAGGGTGAAAAGCGGGTCTTGGTAAAATGGAAAAATTGGCACGAGAAAAATTCAACAGCTGGATCAAGGCCTCAACCTTTAAAAAACTATAATTAACTAAGCAACTCTTTCCTCCGCCTATTTCTCACCATGAGTGGATGGGGTAAAGAAGGCTTCTACATAACGCTGCCGTCTAACGCCAGTTTAGACGTTTTTAAGGACAACACAAGCTCCAGCTTTCTTGTAGATTTACCTCAAAAACATTGATTTTCGAGAGGAGCAGGAAGTGGCTCTGACAGAAATTTCTTATCCGCACACCTTTTATAATGTCCCCCACGGGACGCCTGGTTCGAATAGAGACTGAAACCCAAATACCCGGCCACAGAATTCACGATACATGTTCAGAGGATAAGAGGCGGTTGCTACGAAACCAGTTCGGACATCTATTTGGTATACAGCATCATTCCGAGAGGTTTTGATTTTCAAGCTGAAGGAATGTTTCACGTACGTTTTCACTCCACTTTAGCACGCATCATGGGTATGGAGCCCGGCGAGTGGTTTTTGTTTGACCGAAAACTAGCGCCTCATCTCACAGATGTGAGAGGGGGCTTTTATCATTTATTCTGCTACAGCAATATAGTAGCGTCTCAGATGGTCAGAGATGTGTACGCGCCACTGCTGAGAACGTTGGAAGTTGAAGGGAAATACAGGGATATAGTTACACGACGTTTCAACACCGCTTATTATTTACCGGTGGCTAAACATCACATTGAAAACATACAGGTGGAGATAAAAAGCAACCAAAACAAACCGGTGGATTTTACTTATGGGAAATGTATAGTGACGCTGCACTTCAGACCCAGAGTATAAAAACGAGATGTTTGAGCAAACGACCGTCATTACCTACGACACCGCGCACGAGGTCGGTGAGGCGGGTGGGAGCCTCACAAAAAAAAAAAAAAACATGGTTTTGGTAAGCCTGAGAGAAGATCCCCAACGCTTTGTGCGTTATTTTGAAAGCCCAGTCGGCGGAGGTTTGCCGGGTTTCTACGGAGCCCCCGTCATGTACGACAGGGGACTCGGCTCTATTTTTAGCCGACTTTTCCGTTTTGTGATACCTCTTCTGAAACCGGCCTTTTCCATCGTTAAACCCCACCTGTCGGCGGCGGCCAGCAACCTAGCCACGGACATGTTTAGGAGAACTGTGTCAAAAATTAACTCAAGCAGAAGGGGGAAGCAGAAGGGGGAAGCAGGAGGGGTCGGGCGGTCTCGCGGTGCTGGCTTGGAGGCCCAAAAAACAACCGCCGGGGGAACGCACAGTTACCACGTCCGGACATAAAAGAGCGTCCCGCAAAAAGAAAAGATTAGTCCTGGCAAGCAACAGGAGAACGAAACATACCGGCTCCCGGTAAAGAGAAACAGAGATGCATCAAAAATTTTCAGAATGCGTTCTGGGGGAACTCAACCTTTTTTCAGCCCCCATGACACAGCTGTCCATCGAGGACAAAACTTAATGGGAAATATCTCCGGTGTCAGCCATCACCAACAGAGGACCCATCGAATTTTTCATCCCCAGGGACGGAGACCGCTACCTGGATCTGAATGACACGCTGCTTTACCTACGCGTTAAAGTGTGTAACGCAGACAGGTCAGATTTAGCCGACGACGCCCGAGTATCGCTCATCAATTATCCGCTGAACACAGTTTTCGACCAGTGCGATGTGATTTTAGGAGATCGGCTGATTTCCCAATCCAGCGCCACTCATCCTTACAGAGCCATGATTGAAACGTTGCTAAACTATTCTGAGGATACCCTCAAGAGCCAATTCACCACAGGGCTGTTTTATTTATTAATAATCTTTTTATTTGAATTTTCTTATGCATAAACAAACATACATCAATACAAAGCTGCAACAGCGAGCCAAAACCAAAAAAAAACCAAACAAAGAATAAGCAACAAAAAAAAAAAAAAAAAAACAACACCATAGGTTTGACAGCCGGTTGTAGAGGAGTGAGATAAGTCTCTTATGTGACAGGTTTAAAGAAAGGACAGTTTCCAAGATTGTTGAGTCCGGGAGGAGGCCAGGTCTGAAGGAATGGAGATGTTTTCTAACTTGCAGATATCTAAAAAAATCAGATTTTAAGAGACCAAATGTTCTGCTTAACTGCTCAAAGGAAGCCAGGGTGTTGTCCAAAAACAGATCTTTAAAGCTTTTAATGCCCTTCTTGTACCACTCCTTAAAGCCTATGTCGTGAAGGGAGGATATGAAAAGATGGTTCGAAGCGATAGGGTTTAAGAGGGAGAAATCATACATTCCAAAATGCTTTCTAAACTGAGCCCATATCCTTAAAGAGTGTTTAACCACTGGGTTACAGATGTGTGCAATGGAAGGGAGAGGAAGGGGGGAACCCAGCAATGCAGGAAGAGAGGTGTTTCTGGACAGGTGCAGCTCCATTGCCACCCAGTCGGGGGCGCCAGATCGATCAGCATAGAATGACCAGAATGCCATACAGCGCAAATTTACAGCCCAGTAGTAGAGTTGGAAATTTGGGAGGGCGAGCCCGCCGGTGGACTTGGTCTTCTGAAGATGGACTTTGCTAAGATGAGGACGTTTTCCCTGCCAGATAAAGGAGGAAAGGACCGAGTCGAGCTGGTTGAAAAAAGAAGTGGGAATAAAAACCGGTAAGGACTGAAGTAAGTATAAAAATTTGGGCAGGATATTCATCTTTATAGAATTGATCCGACCCACCAGCGACATAGATAAAGGTGTCCACTGTGTCAATGTTTGTTTAGTTTGGTTCAGTAAGGTAATGAGGTTTTCTTTGAATAGATCTTTATGTTTTTCCTTGTGATCGATACTCCCAGATATGAGAATTTGTGATGTTCCACTCTGAAAGGTAGATTTGAATAGTCCAAAGCATGCGCTTTATTATTGATGGGGAAAAGCTCACTTTTGCTAAGGTTCAGTTTGTAGCCAGACAGCTTCCCAAACCAGCTGAGCAGCGACAGACCCGCAGTTAGTGAGGTCCCTGGGTTGTATATAAAGAGCAGAAGATCATCTGCATACAGTGAGACTTTATGTTCTGCAGAGTTCCTCCAAATACCAGTTATGTCTCTACACCCTCGAAGGGCTGCAGCAAGCGGCTCAATTGCCAGGTCAAAGAGCAAAGGGCTCAGAGGGCATCCCAGGCGGGTTCCTCTGTGTAAATTGAAGGATTTTGACTGTTGGGAGTTGGTGCGAATAGAAGGGGTGGGAGATGAGTATAACAATTGGATCCACGAGGAGAAGTTGGGACCAAAGCCAAATCTGTCCAGAAATGCAAAAGGAAATTTGAATTCCACTTGGTCAAAAGCTTTTTCGGCATCGAGAGATACAACACACACAGGGACCACCCCGGGAGAGGTGTAGATTATGTCAAAAAGCTGACGTATATTGAAACTTGGGTGCCTGTGTTTAATGAAGCCTGTTTGATCCTTTGAGATGATCATGGGGAGGATATTCTAGTAGAGATGAGAACTTTGCAAAAAATTATGTCGGGAACCCATCAGGGCCTGGGGATTTACCAGACTGCATAGAAGATATGGCTGATATGATTTCAGAATTAGATATGGGCTCATCGAGTGCTTTTCTAAGATTCGGTGGCAGTGTTGGAATGTCAAGGGTGTTCAGAAAGTCAGAAGTTGTGTCTTCATCAGCTTGGGTCTCTGAGGAGTAGTTGTGAGTAAAAATCCCTGAATGCGTTGTTTATTTCTACATGGTCTAACATTGTGCGGCCACATGGCATGCAAATCTCGACGATGCTCTGTTTTGCTCTGGTTCCACAAAGCTGGCCGGCTAACAACTTACTTGGTTTGTCACCGTGCATATAGAACTGAGCCTTGTCTTTTAGAAGCGCGCATTCAACCGAGTGGGTTAGGCGTAAGTCCAGTTTGGCTCTGACTTCCATTCGTTCTCTGGACAGATTGGGATCTCTTTGATTCCACTGCTAAGATCCATGCGCTCTTTAAGAGATCTTCGTTTCAGGTTAGGAGTGTAGGAGATGATCTGGTCCCGAAGATAAGCCTTAAGGGCATCCCAAACTGTGAGGTTAGACACCTCAGGGGAAGTATTGGTGGCAAAAAAAACTTGATTTCCCTCTCTATGCACAAAGTTCTCATCCGACAGTAGGGTTGAGTTAAATCGCCAGAGCCGGTTGCTCTGTGGGACGCCAGGGAGTGACAAACTCATAACCATGGGAGCGTGGTCTGAGATGACTATGCTCTGGTATGAGCAGGACTGCACCAGTGGTATGAGTTGGTGATCAATGAAAAAGTAGTCAATCCTAGTATAAGTGTGGTGGACTTGGGAGAAGAACGAGTAGTCCCGATCCTTTGGATGGAGAGTACGCCACACATCGCACACCCCGTAGTCTGATAAGAAAGCTTGAATGAGAGCAGCTGATCTATTTATTGTGCTGGTTTTGTTGGAGGAACGATCCAGGACTGGGTCCATCCAGCAATTGAAATCACCTCCGATAATAGGAGCATATATGTTAAGGTCGGGCAGTAGTGAGAACAGTCATTTAAAAAAGTTTGTGTCATCTGAGTTAGGAGCATATACATTCACAAGTACAACCAGTTTGTTAAATAGTTTTCCAGTCACCATAACATATCTGCCAGATTTGTCAGAGATCACATTGTGAGATTCAAAAGAGATATTAGGGCTGATAAGACCTGAAACTCCCCTTGCCTTTGCTTGGAAAGAGGAATGGAAACGTTGTCCTTTCCAGCCTGTAAGGAGGCGTTCGGTGTCAGAACTACGTATATGTGTTTCTTGTAGGAAAGCTATGTCTGCTTTAAGATGTTTAAGGTGAGAAAAGACCTTTCTTCTCTTAATGGGGTGGTTTAGACCTTTAGTATTCCAGCTTACAAAATTTATGCAACTGACCATATGGGTTTGTGGTAAAGATTGTGGTGTGTGTAGGTCAATAAGTGGCGCTGCCCGAGGGCCGGTCGGGCTGCCAGGCAGCGGTGAGCGCAGTATATTTGTGGCGGGGAAGGTAAGATCTCGGCGCCGAACACTTTGCAGAGCAGGTCGGAGAAGAACTTGGACTGGGAGCCGCTTTCAGTTGATTCCGGTACCCCTAAGATTCGGATGTTCTGCCGTCTGCTCCAACCCTCCAGGTCGGTGACTTTGGCCTTGAGCTTAGCATTAGCTTCACGAAGGGTGTTGACCGTCTCTTCGAGGTCTGCCATCCGCTGACTGAGGTCCTCTGAAGCCAGCTCCAGAGAAGAGACTCGTCTAACTTGGAGTTCAGCAAATTGAAGGAGGTTTTAAACTCTGCCGTCAGCACCTTGCGGTGTTGCTCTAGCAGGGTGGTGATAGCTTCCAAGGTAAAGCTAGCTTCTCCTTTTAAGGTCGATTTTTTGCTTTTTGAAGACATCTTGCGGTGAAGTTTCCCTTGCATTGTTTAAGGGGGTAGACGTTGTTATAAGGGTCTTGCCATGCGCAGTGCTTGTAGAGGGCTTAAAAGTAAGAATGCAAAAAGACACCCGGAGCTCCTCGCAGCGTCCTCCTACTCCATTGCCATGCAACCGGAAGTCCACGCAGGACTGTTTTACAAAGACACCCCAGGGAGCATGGACTCCATCGTTACCGCCGACGGGCCGAATAGGGGTTTGAGCAAACGGGCCGGATTCGTCAGCAATTCCAAGGAAGTGCATCTCGTAGGGCCTATTCACGCCGACATTTTTTTTGCAAGAGATTTTTGCTAAACTCTGTAGACCTAAGAGTGAAGCTGACGGGGGCCAACAACGCATTTTGTCTTATGGGGGCCGCAGGCTCCACGTTCAAGCTAAATGTGACCGGCGCATCCCTGTTTGTGAAGAAAGTGATGGTGTCGCCGGCCGTCCGATTAGGTCACGAAGCGGCTTTGTTGAAAGGTAACGCTCTCTACCCTCTCTCGAGGGTCAATGTGAAAACTTTCTCCATTCCTGAAAACTCTAGAACCTGTAACCAGGAAAATCTTTTTCTGTGCACGATGCCTAAATACAATCGCTATGACAAATCATGAAGCTTTCACCAGAAAGAGAAATTTAAACCCGTTTAATTTTGTGCACAACGACGTGGAATATTTGGCTCTGTCCTGGGACGGATGACAGATTCCGGCCAAAGCCTTCCAGCCCCAATTTAACGCCGATCAGTCCGTTAGAGAATTTTACAATTTATTTGGAGCTATAGGGAGACACCTGAAGGATTTACCCCTGTGCATCGATCGGCAGGATTTTGCAGCGGGCTATACCCTTTTCGCGTTTAATCTGACCCCCGGTGACGATTGCGACGCCTTATCGCCCGTTTCAACCGGCTCTCTGAGGTTGGAGATGCGGTTCAGAGAACCTCTACCGCATACCAACACACTCATTGTGTACGCTTGTTTTGACTTTGTGCTGGAAATCAACTCAAAAAGGCAAGTTCTCGTGGACTATTATTAGTCGAGATGGATTCTCAGCAGCTGGAAAAACATTTTACACCGACTGCTGGGCGACGATGTTTTCTGCGGAGTATGGGCAAGTGACCAATTACCGCATCTGACTCGCTCTTTCGAGCCCCCCTCCGACTTTGTGTTAAATAAAGACCGTTCCGATCAGCCGGGTCAGCATTGGATGGCTCTGACGTTGGAGAAGGGGGGAGTCGCTACATTTTTCGATTCGTACAGATGTCCACCGGAATTTTACCCTAAAACCATTCTCGAGTTTCTGAAGAGGCGACAAAATCTTGTATCATCAACGTCAACTTCAACACGTGATGTCCGTTGTTTGCGGCCACCACTGCGTTTTTTAACTTCATTAGCGAGGATGCAGATTAAGTTTTGATCAAGTCTTAACTATGTATGAGGGTGTGATAAAAATACAAACGGTTTCTTAGAAGTAGATTCTACTCTGTTTCTAAACAAAGCTGTTGTAGGCTGGAATATTAAAGTTTTCAACTCTTGCGTTTTACAACAGAATACTCTGTACACATAAATTGGTTATAATAAACAATTTATTGGAAAAAAAGAATGAGTACATGCGTTTTTTCACATATGGAGCCATTGAGGAGACTTGACTCTCACGTCCATAAGGTTGAGGAAACCAGTTGAGGAAACCAGTTTGCATTAAGGCCAAAGTGATCATAAAAGCTCTTATTAACACTATTATTATATTGAGCTAAAGCATCCTGTATTTGGAGGATGTCCTCACTGTTTTTATCACAGTTCAGCAGTCCTGGAACAGAAGAGAACATCAACATCCAAGACCACATTCTTAAAGGTGTCAGACCACCTTCTCCCAGCGGTTGAGTAGTGGACATCTCGGGTGTGATGCATCAGAACCAGAATGATCTTCTTATCTTCTGCTGACACCAGAACAAAGAAACTGAGGTGAACACGGGGTTTAACCTTTTGATAACATAAAAATCCAATTAATTTTTTTTTAATATCAGTTGGAATACAACTTCATGTCTGTCAATGTAGCCAAGTGTAAAACCGATTTCAAAAATATGACTATGAAAATATGAACTGGAGGTTAAATATTCTGACAGCAGGCTAAACTCATCCATCTATTAAATTTGAAAATCTTTTACTTGTTGTGTTTGTTTTTTGTTTTTTGAAAAGGGTCGTATTCGTCTTTTTCTGTGTGATGTTCACATACAAGACTACTGCACTACACTGTTAACATTGTTATATCGTCTTTTTGATAAGATGATTTGCAACTGCCTATGTAAAAGGATGTTGGTTTTATGAACATGCAAATTTAAACACAAGTCCAAATTAAAATAATCTGTGTTGTTTTAACCAGCTGAAACACAGTACCTTACATCTGGAGATCACAACCAATGCGCAAATGCTTATATACAGATGTGATCAGAACACTCCTGTGTACAATCCTGAGTTAATGCAAGTCTGTTCCACCACCCCTTTCTATTACATATGTCTTTCGGACCAAAACATACTGCTTAAGGCCACATCCTGTTTATCACTGCACACCAGAAGTCCTTTTTAACCTTCTGCTGAAGTTTACATCCTGTTTATTACCACACCTCAGAGTCCTGCTCATATCACCAGTGACCAGCCCCCCTGATCGAAAGGTGTTCCTAACACCTGTGTCCTCTGGTCAGCATGTTTCTTATCAGCTGCCCATCTCTATGGATGACCTCCACCTCTGCATGGCCTCAACTCACCAACAACACTCTCACAGCCAAAAGAAATAGGCAATAACACAATAAACGTAATACATTTCCCTTTGGTATGTTACTCATTGCTGAGATGATCTCTAAATGAAGCTAATAATTTACAATTTAAAGCCCTATTTAACTCCACCTATCCCATAATGGAGTTGAGCTCTTCTAGTCCACATTTCTTTGGTTTATGTTATACCACCCAACATGCATCCACACATGGTGTGAATATATATATATATATATATATATATATATATATATATATATATAAAAATTAGTTTTATTGTGATAACATTGGTGGAATCGATTCTGTCCACTTTTGGCGGTAACTTAAGGTTCATATAAAGTAGTTTAGAACAGAAACCTCACTTCAGTGACACTGGGAAACACACATTGTCCTCACTGTGTTGGATTAATTGACCTGGATTGTTAGTAGATGATCTGAAGGTTGATTTAAATAGAATTTTTGCACTAGAAAGTCCTTAATTGTCCAGTTAAAAAAACAAAAAAAAGGAAAGTCACAGTTATGACTAAAATGTGAATGTGAAAAAGAAAGAAGATTCTCTGTTAACTATAATGTTTATGTATATTTTAAGGCGTTTAGGAGTGAAGTGTGGACTCTTCTTGAATTATACTTTCTAAAATGTCCCACTATGTCCCACTGAATACTTGTGATCAATTCTTTGGCCTTTTCTTCCACGTTCCTGTGAAGTTGCCAGGCACATACAAGCAACACGACTAGAAACTTGTTAGACTTTCTAACACTTCTCACTTGATTACAGAATGTGGGGGGGATCCTTTACATACACAAGCTGTCTTTGCTTCTTTACGCCTTCTTGTCTACTCCGGGAGATGGAGAAAGGTGATCATAGTTTATGCATTTCCAGAAAGTGGCTCTTACATAAAGCACCAAGACCAGGAAAAGGGTGAAATGTTCCACAAATAAAAAATCCAGTATGTAACGGCCTATCATTTGAATTTGGGTGGTTTCCTTCATTTGTCTTACTGTGATTGATTAACAGTGGTGTCCGTTTGTCCGTCCGTCCGTCCGGCCGTCCGTCCATCCATCCATCCATCCGTCCGTCCATCCATCCATCCATCCATCCATCCATCCATCCATCCATCCATCCATCCATCCATCCATCCATTCATCCATCCATCCATCCATCCATCCATCCATCCATCCATCTATCCATCCGGTGCCTCAGACCACATCACTGTCATGCCTAATGCCAGCATACAGGCCATTGGTTAAAGCTGCCAACCCAGTCCGGAAGCAGGTCCGAGTGTAGCCAGAGGGGTCCTCAGAGGCACTCCGAGACTGCTTCAACACCACAGTCTGCAGAATGTTCAGCCACCACCAACAACACCACCTCCAGGAGTACACTGAGTCTGTTACCACCAAGTGCATCAATGTTGTAACAGACTCCAAAACCATCATAGTCAGAGCCAACCAGAAGCCGTGGATGACAAAGATGTCTACAGACTCCTGAAGGCTCGTAACGCTGCCTTCAGAGCTGGACACAAAGTGGGACTAAAGTCATGTGGTTCCCACATGCTTCAAAGCCACCAACATCCTTCTGGTCCCAAAACGGTCATCTCCCTCCTGCTGAATGCAGATGACTACCGTCCAGTTGCACTGACTCCCATCATCATGAAGTGCTTTGAACTGCTAGTTATGCATCATATCAAGGCTGCAGCCCCCCCCGCCCCAATCCCCTCTCTGGACCCCTACCAGTTTGCATATCGCCCCAAAACGGTCCACTGATGACGCCATCTCCACTGCCCTCCACACAGCCCTCACACATATGGACACCAGAAATACTTATATTGGAATTCTGTTCATCGACTTCAGTTCAGCATTCAACACCATCATCCCCCAGCAGCTCGTTCACAAACTGGACCAGCTGGGGATCAACACCTTGCTGTGCAACTGGCTGTTGGACTTCCTGACTAGGAGACCACAGGCAGTACGGGTTGACGGCAAGACATCCAGTACCATCACACTGAACACAGGGTCCCCCCAGGGATGTGTGCTGAGCCCCCTCCTCTTCACCCTGCTGACCCACGATTGCACACCGATGCACAGCTCCAACCTTTTCATAAAGTTTGCAGACGACACGACTGTGGTGGGTCTCATCAACGATGAGTCAAACTACAGGAGCGAAGTGAGCCGCCTGGCTGAGTGGTGCAGCGACAACAATCTCTCCCTGAATGTGGAGAAGACCAAGGAGATTGTTGCCGACTTCAGGAGACACACCCAGCATGCTCCTTTGAACATCAACGGTGCTGCTTTGGAGAGGGTGAGCAGCACCAAGTTCCACAGGACCTCTCCTGGACTGTTAACACCACATCACTCGCCTCCTCCAAAACCTGCGAAGAGCCAGAGCCCCGACCCCCATCAGGTACACCTTCTACAGAGGCACCATCGAGAGCATCCTGACCAACTGCATCACCGTGTGGTACGGAGCCTGCACTGCAACCAGCCGCAAGTCGCTCCAACGTGTAGTGAGAGCAGCTGAGAAGATCGTTGGTGTCTCTCTCCCCTCCCTTCAGGACATCTACAGCAGCCGTCTGACTTGCAAAGCCCTCAGCATTGTGAGAGACCCCACCCACCCGTCACACAGTCTCTTCAGTCTGCTGCCATCAGGGAGGAGGCTGCGGACCCTCCAGGCCAGAACGAGCTGACTGAAGGACAGTTTCATCCACCAGGCCGTCAGGAAGCTGAACACTCTCCCAGCTCTTCCTCAGTTTCCCTCCCTGCTCCCCCCTCACTCACTCTGATCTCAGTTTCTGCACCAGGCACTTTTGGCAGAACTGGACCGCCTGCTTTGCACCATGTCACTTTAATCAAACCGAAAAACTGTTATACAAATGTCATGTCATAACTTGTTTCTTGTCTCTTTTTAATTTGCACTTTGTGTTTAAAATGTATTTATTGTGTAGCACCGAGGGTTTGAGAGTAACGTAATTTCGATTCTCTGTATGTGTCTCACATGTGGTAGAATTGACAATAAACTTGACTCTGACTCTGACTCTGACTATGATATATAAGTAGCTATTCATATGATATACATACACATACCTTTAAATCATTGCATATAGTATATCCGTATATGCATACACTTTGCATGTTCATGTCACAATACATTTCCCAGTAATCATTTACTTACACTCATGCAACTCATATTCATACATACATACATACTTACATACATACATACACACACCCATGCACATCATCCATATATGTATATACACCCACATGCATGTATCCACATACACCTAAATAGATACATGCACATAGGGACACAAACCTGGATACACACACACAAATTCATAATCATGTACACACACACACATATATACATACACATATACACACACACACACACACACACACACACACACACACACGTGTGCACGTGCGTGCGTGCATGCATGCACACATACATACACACACACACATACACACACACACACACACACACACACACACATATACACACAGCTATTCATACATACATATATACCACATACATTCACGCATATATACACAACCACACTCACGTATATAACTACACACACACACACACACACCCACGCACACATACACACAAACACAGCTATTCATACATACATACATACATACATACATACATATCACATACATTCACACACAAATATACACAAACACACTCACGTATATAACTACACACACACATATACACACCAATATCTACACATACATGCATGCACACACATACATACACACACACACCCATACACACACACATATAAACATGCATCTATGTATATAAAGTCACTTATTTGCACATAAATACATACAAGAATATAATAATAATAATAATAATAATAATAATAATAATAATACATTTGTTAATTACAAAACTAATAATATTAAGTCATTTAAACACTTCCTCCTTTAAATAGTTATTCTTATAATTCCGTTGTTTGTTCCTATCGTCATCGGTCAGTGCCCCAACCCTCCCCCCAGCCCTGGGCCACCCCAGCCCCCCACGGCAGCGGCCGCAGCCAGCAGGAGGGGAGGGAGGAATCCGAGGCCGCCGATCCCACACCCTCCCTTAGTACAGACCATTACCAGCTGGAGACCCGGCAGGCTCAAGGAAACAAGGCCACGAGATGCCCCCAGATCCCCCGACCTCCAAACATATCGAACCCCGACGGGCAAAAAACAGTGTCGCCAGTGGCCCGCCAATGCATCGCCCCCCGCCACACTCCCCAGCGACGCAACAGCGACACCGAACTCCAGTAGCCATGGTGCGGACAGGCAAAGAGGGTGGGGCAGGCGGAAGGCGGGAGGGAAGAAGGACAGAGGAGGACAGAGCAGAGCGACCAGCCCAGGGGGGGCCGGGACCGCCACCACCCACCGCCCGCAGATACACATGGCCGGGAGCGGAGGCAGCAGGGCGGGGACACAGCCGACACCCGGAGGCGGCGCAGGAACAAGGAGAAGGAACCCCCCGACACACCGCGACACACCCAGACAGCAACCGGCGCCACACCTTCCCAGCCAGAGGTCCCCCCCAGAGGCCGGCCCCGGCACCAGACCCACCAACCAAGGTGCATCCCAGACCCCAAAAATCCCAATCGCAGGACCAGATCCCGAAGGAAAGAGCGCGGACCAGGCAGCCAGGCACCCAGAGACCCACCGGGACCGCCGGGCAGGTGTCCCCCGAAAAGCCCCCGGCCCACAACCGGGCCCCCACCAACCATCAATACAGTCAATTTGGATGAAGGACCGAGCAGCCGCCAGACCCACCCCCACCCTAGCGGGGGCAGCGGCCGCCAGCCGGGAGAGCCGGCAGCCAAAGATTTAAGAAAGACAGAGGGAAGAAAAAAAAAAAAAAGAAGGTAAATAAATAAAAATAATAATAATTTATCAAGCTATCAAGGCAAGAGAGAACGCACGGGCACAACCCCTTACTTACGACTTACCAATCTAGTTCAGCAAATTATAAGGCTAAATAAAAAAAAAACCTGCTAATTGCAATCAAGAACAACGAGGAGTGAAGATGTTAGTTTGCGAAGGATGACATAAATTTATTCCAAATTCGGTTAAAATTTGGTGTTTGGTTTTTAATTGAGGCAGATAGTTGTTCCATTGATATGAAATCAGTTAATAAGTTTTTCCAGAGGACGATATTGATTGAGTTTTTAGTTTTCCAGCTCATGAGGATTGTTTTCTTGGCGATGATTAGGGCAATAGAAAGAATTCTATTGGAGGTGTTATCCAGTGATAGAGTAGAGAAATCTCCCAAAAGGCAGACTGAGGGTGACAGTAGAATGCGGCAATCCAGAAGTTGAGAGAGAGAGTCAGTGATGTTGTGCCAGAAGGTTTTGACATGTTCACAGTCCCAGATAGCATGCAAGTAGGTGTCCGGTAAATTTTGTGTGCACTGTGTGCAAATTTTCGTATCCTTACATCCCATTTTAAACATTTTTTCCCCCGTGAAATGAATTCTGTGAATTACTTTGTATTGTATAAGTTGTAGATTAGCATTTGAGGTGGAGTGCAGTGTCATTTACAACATCCCAGCTGTTAGTATTCAGTGGAAGTAAGGTGGATTTAGACCAGTTAATAGAGTAGTCTGAGATATCAGAGAAGGAATTAATAAGGTTGATAGTTTGAGGAAGTGATGTTGATGGGGTTTGTAAGTACAAGAGTATATCATCAGCATATAAGCTGATTTTATGGGTTGCGTCTCCAGTTTTGATTCCTAGAATATGACTATCTTGTCATATGGCTGCTGCAAGAGGTTCTATAAAGATGGCAAATAAGGATGGAGAAAGTGGACATCCTTGCCTTGTACCCCTGTGCAGAGTAAAGCGCTGTGATATTAATCCATTGGTGGTGACTGTTGCCATCGGTGACGTATAAAGAATCTTAATCCAATGAATAAATGATTAACCAAAGCCAAATTTTTTAAGCGTCTGAAATAGTAATTCCCAATTAACTTTATCAAATGCTTTTTCAGCATCGAATGAGAATATGGCTGTTGGTGCATTTGTTTGTGATGAGTAATGAATCAGATTAAATAGTCTGCGCAGGTTATTGGTAGAGTGTCTTCCTTTAATGAAGCCTGTTTGGTCTGGGTGGATGATAAGTGGAGTTACTGTTTCTATTCGTAGCGCCAGCGCTTTACTGATAATTTTAGTGTCTGAATTAATTAGAGATAACGGGCGATAACTTGCTGGAAGAGTAGGATCTTTTCCAGGTTTTAATATTACAAAAATCATTGCTGTATTCATTTCTGTAGAGACATTAGATTTATCCTTAATTTCTGCTATTAACCTTGTAAATATGGGTGCCAGAATATTCCAAAAGTGTTTATAAAATTCTGCCGGGAAGCCGTCTGGACCCGGTGATTTGTTATTGGGCATGAGTTGGAGAGCTTTGTGGAGCTCTGTTGGGGTTAGTGGTTTATCCAGTTCTCCAGCCTGATCTTCTGTAAGGTGGGGTAGGTTAATATTGTTGAGAAATTTATCAACCTCAGCTATGTTTGACTTATTTGTAGATGAATAAAGCTTTCTATAGAAGTTCCTGAATTCATCGTTGATTTCTTTGGGTTCTTGGACAATGTCTCCTTTTGAGTTAACAACTGTGGAGATTGTTGATTTTTCCTTGTTTTTCTTGATCTGACTGGCCAGATATTTGCCAGATTTATTGCTGAATTCAAAATGTTCATGTCTAAGTCTTTGAATGAGGAATCTGCTTTTTTTATTTAAGTATTCATGCAGCTGCAGTTTATACTTTTGCAGATCAGATTGAATTTGAGGAGTCGGATTGTTAGCATTATTCATTTCTAATTCTTTAATCTTCTTTTCCAGGTTTCTTTGTTCTTGCTCTTCCTTCTTTTTCTTATGGGAGGAATATGAAATGATCTGTCCCCTCAGCACAGCTTTGCCCGTTTCCCAAAGGAGTGACGGGGATATTTCTGGTGAATCATTTATTTCAAGGAAGGATGTCCAGTTTCTTTTAATGTATTTGTCAAAGTCAGGATCTTCAAGAAGCGATGTGTTAAATCGCCACCTGTTGCTGGTTTTGACAGATGTGCTTTTATTCCAGGTCAGAGTGATCGGAGCATGATCACTAATAATGATGGGATGTATCCCAATGTTATTCACTTTAGAAATTAGAGAATTACTACTGAGATAATAATCGATTCCAGGGTAAGATTGATGGACTTGTGAGAAGTAAGAGAATTCTTTATCGTTGGGGTGTTTCAGCCTCCAACCATCTCCAAGACCATAGTCTGCCATGAACTGTTTGATTGTTTCTAAAGATTGATAATTATATGCTTTACTACAGTTGTTAGATTTATCTAGTGTCGGGTTGAGAACAGTATTAAAATCTCCACCTATAATTATTGGAGAGTCAGAGAGATTGGAAATAGCTGTAAAGAAAGAATTAAAGAATGATGAATCATCTTTGTTTGGGCCATAAATACTGGCTATTGTTATTGGATTGTTGTCTATTGTAATAAT